>CM065695.1:15856775-15894275 GCA_017654935.2 Phymorhynchus buccinoides | reverse complement strand
TTGACACATTTAGTTCATTTTCATTCACTCATAAGAGGTATTTCTATACTCAGTTGGTTCCTTTTCGATCTCAACAATGACCTCTGGGGCCATCAAAAAGCCTGAAATCAGCCTAAAAGCTGAAAAAGCTCTTGCCTGTCTTTGACTCTGCCTTTTCCTTACTGTCATCTACTACCTTTCTGCTCAACCGGTCCATTCTCCTGCCTTTTTTTTTCTTCAAGAAACACTTTGAAAAAGATTTCATCCTGCCGAAGTCGGACATGCTGGGCCTAACTATTTCTTAGTTAGGCGCATAATATAACGGCAGCAGGACGCATCTGCACTCATAATTGACATGAAACTGTCTGAGCGATAGAAACTTACATCTGTACCGTTCAAATTTCTGGACTTTCCTGGAGTTGCACTGCCTCCGGACATTGCCTCAAAGATCGTTCCCACCATCTTTAAATCTACTAATGTCCCATATGTGTCTGTTTTAGACCGGAGGACGTTAAACGGATTTTCATTCTGAGCGATCGACGAAGAAGAAGAAGAAGAAGAAGAAGAAGAAGAAGATACCTGGTTCTGGCGTGTTCCGTTAACGAAGAAGTTGAGGACGTCGCTGACCAGCTCCTCAGGCTGCCGCAGGAAGTAGACCACGATCCTCGCCGTGGGAATCATCTCCCGCGACAGCGCCACCGCAAACGTCTTCTGCTTGGACGTCATCTCCAGCTCGTCTCCGATGATGATGTTGCCCTGGGCAACCACCTGATGCCCCAAAACGAACAGCATTAGGCCGTGTGCGGATATTCCGTGCGGAAACCCGTACGCAATCCGTAAATAAGTGAAACGAAGGGAAAATATGCGCACGTGTCCGTATTTTCCCTCTATGCGTAAACTTTTAGCCTCCTTTTTTCCACTTATTTAGGTTTTTCTGTATGGAACTTACGCGTCTAACGTGAACCCGGCCTTACTGTTATTTTCTCTTTACTCAATCGAGCTTCAGACATGACATTATTCAGGAAATGTCCATGATTTCAGGAAATTTGAACCCTTTCACCGCCAATGTCGCATTTTTGCACCACAAGGGTTTAACACTCACGTCATTAAAAGGCATCAAATCAGGTCCTGTTATCCGAAGACCCTATTTTCTTAATTTGGAGAGATCGACAAGATAACAGTTTTACGTCCTCTCGGCCGAAGGCCATATGGGACAATTGGGGAGGTAAGGATATATATGCCTAATGTTATACATAACATGTCACAGAGGAATTCCTAATATTGCAGATTTTGTTCCTTCTCTACCCAGTTAAGTTTAATGGTATTTTTTGGCTGATAAATGGCTGGCGGCAAAAGAGTTAAAGCCAGCAGGGCTGTTCTTGAGATAAGTGTAAATCCATTGATAAATGGGAAAGGGGGTGGGGTGGGGTGGGGACGTAGACTGGGAAAGGCTGATGGAAGCATGAACAAAGCAATCATGCCCCAGTTGCCACTCGAGTCCACAAGCCAGTCTAGCAGGTTTGTCCCATTCGGATGAAGCACATTTCTAACAGCCACTTCATTAATAAAGTTCAAATTAATAGTTTAATTAAAGTAGTATGTGCCCTTATAATATATGTGGTTATTTGCATTGGTGAACCGTTTTTTTAATTTAGTGTACTGCATTGTATCTAAATGCAGATATTGTCATAACTACGTTGGTAAACAATGAATATGTTGAAATGTGTTGTGTATGTGCCCAAAAAGACAATTAAAAAAAAAAGTTTAATTAAAGTTCAAATAAAGTTAATTTCATGGATCAGGATCAGGATTTGTTTTAGGACAACCAGAGGCCTACACCGACCCGTGGTAATTTTTCAGGACATTTCACTTTCCTCTGATCTCATGTCTGCTAGCTGTATTTTACTGGCTATAAGACGATGCTTGCAAAAAACCTATGGGGATGCGATGTGATTGTGTCACGCGAGTCATGTTTCACGTGAAATAATTCCGTCTCAAATAATTCTGCCACTTACGCTCACTATATTCCAGTAGTAGACCCAATACATGAATGTCATGTGATTCATGACTCGCATCGTCAGAATCGCATCGCATTCAGATACGATTCGTATGTCGTGTGGCTGGCCCTTTCATACAGTGATGTCCCAAGGCCACACGACATAGTCCTATTAAAACTGAAAATGTCCTGTTATATTTTCCCCCTGTCACAAAAATATTTCAATAACACTGGCATCCTCTGAAGTCGGAGTGTGGCTGCCACGTGGCGGGGTAATCAAAAACGGTCACACACGTAATGTTCTCATCCCTAGCTGGTGCATTTGTACCATAGTGTTCAAGTGCTTCGGCTGTTGGGATAATCCCTGGAGTCTTTAAGCCAGGGTAAGACAACAACAACAAACACTGGCAGACTGCTCTATCGATTTCTGCAGCTAGGATATTTTGTCCCGTTGATTGTCTTGTCTCGGGACAGTTTGTCCTTTCACTTTCTCATCCTAAGTGCTATCGTCACTGCATTTCTAACATACCTGGTAGAAGATGCGAGGCACAAACATGCTGGTCTTGATGTGGAAGATCATGTACTCGTTCACCTGAAATCGATATTCACACACTTAGAAAAATGACTCAAACACACACACACATACAGACACACACACAAATCAACAGCAGCAGCATAGCTCATATAAATGTAGGAGGAATCTGAAATGGTTAAGACAAAATAAAATGACATGAAGCAATTTTACCTCTTCTTTCACAATACAATAAATAAAATACAATGCAGTACATTTGCCAATCGTATTAACAACGACCCATGGGTTCTAAAACACTGTCAGATCTGCCAAATCTCACAAACAAGAAAGTAATTATCATTCTGAAGACGTTGAAACATCATGCTTTCTTTGGTGCTTTATTTGTATGTTTAGTTTGAAGAATGAAAGGATAAAAACCGTTACCTTGTGCATACAAAAACGTTTTGAATGTGCTCACAAATGTACACTTACATTAACCACGCATGCGCATGCACACATACATGTACTCAGACTCTTACTCTAATACTTATACATACTCACAGACACACCCACTTTCTTTCGCCACACCAAAATCACATTATAATACTGTTTGAATCACTTTTAGTGGAAGGATGTTAACCCTTTCACTGCCAAAGTCGCATTTTAGGACCACAGTGATTTAAGATCTATGTCATTAAAGATCCCCCCGATCACGTGTCAAAATCACGGGATTCACGTGTTTTCCCTTTTATAACTGGAAATAAATCTTGTTTTGACCATGTCAGACTCCCATATAAAGTACCCCAAATTGAAAGCGACAAGTCAGTTTAAAGAGCAGCCTCAATTTGAATATGGGGAAATTCGAATGCGGGTCACAGCCACCCAGAAAAAAACAAGGGACGTAACCGTGGCGCGTCATGGGGTCTTTAAAAGGCATCAAATTGGGGTCTATTATCCAGACCCTATTGTCTTAGTTTTAGGAAGTAAGGATAGACTTTATTTTATATAATTATGTCACAGAAGAATCCCCAATACTGCAGATGGATTGTTCTCAGGTAAATTTAATGGAAAATTTTGGCTGAAACATGGCTGGCGGTGAAAGGGTTAAACTGAAGAATAAACAGCATCACTGAGAAACCTGAACACAAATGTCAACAGATTCATTCCCGAACCATCATAAGAAACCAAAAAGCAAACATCCCCTAAGAAGGTAAAGAGTTCCAAACCTTGGGGTGATCGGTAGAGGTCATGATGGTGATGTAGCTGTTGGACGGAGAATAGTAGCGGGTGGCTCGCATCTCGATCGACTCTGTTCTCGGGTCATTGACATACGAAGCCTGCAAAATCCAGATACTATCTTTATTATGAGAAGAAAGTGGTTGAGGGGTTAGTACCGGCCTTACTCCCTGAAGACTTCATCACTTATCACAAATCGAGCAGACTGATAAGATCCGGACTTCCTTACTCGTCGAACCCAATCAGATCTTCAGTTAGAAACAACAACAAAGCAATAAAAGTTCCCTCCTCAAACACCGACCAGTTCAAAAACTCTTTCTTTGTTAGAACACCAACAGAGTGGAACCATCTGAATAACAGCACCGTCCAAGCGTCGAGGCCTTCAAAAGACAGCTATTAATCAACAACATCAATAAACCGCCTCTGCGCAATCTCTCCCCATCGCAGTTATGCCAGACTACTGGATTGTAGCGACGTATTTGAAAGAAAAAGAAAAAAAAATCCCTCCAACTGATAAATAATAATAATAATGTTATTTATATAGCGCAATAATCCATTGAAAATGCTCTGTGCGCCTTACAATGACATTGTAAGTCATTGAAAAACAAATCATCAAAATGTATGACAAGTAATAACAGCACAAAACCAGCATCACTAAAAGAAGAGCACTCTGCAGTTACTCATGATTATTTACATGTTACATTATTTCAAGGGAAATGCACACACACACAAAAAGTATCGACATAGAAACAAATCATCAACAAATCAAAGGTATTAAAGGGAGAAGAGCGCTTAGAACTTTAAGGTCAAGCACTCTAAAAGTTTTTAATAAATAATAATTGAACTAAAAACATCAAAACGCTACACTCACGCAAGCACATGAAGGTGAAATAAACAATAAACACGGTGAATAAAACCAAATTTTCGTCTTTAAAAAGACTTTGACAAGGTGAATACAATACACTAAACTTAACAATGACGGCAGTGAATTATTAATAATTTAATAAATAATACGAAACGTACACACACCAATATGCTACGAAAAGACCCCACTCTCATACTTTCTTTCCACCCCCTCTCTCTCTCTCTCTCTCTCTCTCTCACTCATACTCTCTCTCTCTTTGTCTGTAATACTTGCAACATCAAATAAGAATGAAACAATATATAGACACGTACACAGCAAGTGTAAAGCGATGATGTTTTATGCATGAGACAACAAAACAACCGGAATTTCCAGCTAGTTCGCCATTGTTAACAAACAACAATTAGGAAAGACAGGGAAACAACACTGCAACACTTGCTCTCTTCAATAATAAGAATGAGAACAATGTTAAAAACTCTCTCAATAAATTATAGCATGCCTGCAACCTCACAAGACCATCACTGAAACCAAAGAAAGAGAAGCATGCTCAGATAATGTTATCCATTATACATGTCCATTCGTAATAATAATAATGACAATTTATATAGCGCTTATTCTCCTTACGGGGCTCTAAGCGCTTCACAAAGAAGTTAAAAATCTGAGCAAAAACAACAACAAAACAACGCACTTATCATAAGGAACAACCCGAAACGAAATCACAATAACTACATTTGCGTCACCCCCCCCTTCAAACTCCCCTAGAATCCAAACCATTACAAATAGCGTTTTCCACGCAAAAGGCATTTTCTCACACTACCCCCCCCCCCCCCCTCCGCCCGCCCCCGCATTCACCATCCCCCTTCATAGACCTCAAGCTGACCTACTTTTTATAGATCTCCCAGCACGCACGCATGCATGCACACACACACACACACGCGCGTGTGGGTTGTCCACATTGAAAGGACTGAAATTGTTATTTTGAGATAGCTGATTGAGATTTTTTTTTTAAAGAGAAAAGCTTACCACGACAATAATTGGCAAATTTGTATGTTACACTCTCCCCAGCATTCCAATTGTCTCTCATGTCAGTCTCTTTCTCGCTCTCTCTCTCTCTCTTTCTCTCTCATTTTGTTATTTGACCGATTGCTACAAGTTAATAATGGTTATTGACCTTCTTTCTCTCTCTCTCTCTCTCTCTCTCTCTCTCATTGTCTGTCAGTCAGTCTCTCTCTCTCTCTCTCTGTTTTAAATGTGCACATTTCTAAGTTGATGTCATGAATCTTAATGACAATTATTTGGTTGGCATAATTTCGTTTCACTCATTTTGATTAATGTTCTTTCTGTCATGTTGTTGCACCTAACCTGAATTTCTCTTTTGGAGATATTAACCCTTTCACCGCCAAAGTTGCATTTCAGCACCACAGTGATTTAACACATAGGTCACTAGAAAGCATCAAATCGGGGTCTATTATCCAAAGACCCTATTGTATTAGTTTTGGGAAGTAAGGATAGACCTTATTTTATGTATGTCACGGAATAATCCCCAATACTGCAGATAGATTTTGTTCTCTACACAGGTAATTTCAATGGACATTTTTGGCTGAAATATGGCTGGCGGTGAAAGGGTTAAAGTATACTTGAACTTGATGTTTACAACACTCAACCTCAAAGTCTGTTTCTTTCAGTTTCTTGACAATAACCCTGGGCTGATCCTATCCCTATCTCTTTCCCTGAGAACGTCAGAATGCTGCTTCTCATTGAAAATGTTCAATGCAAAATAATTGAGTGGGGGTACACAAAGTACAAGACAGCCGAATATTTGAACTGGGACCAGAAGTAATATAATGAATTATCCAATTTTGGGGGCAGAACCTCTTTTTGAGTTAGCCGGTTTCCGCTGCATTTTTCTTTCTTTCATAATGACAAGAGTGTGTGTGTGTGTGTGTGTGTGTGCGTGTGCGTGTGTGTGTTTTTTGTATGTGTGTGATAGAGAGAAAGAGGGGGAAGGGAGAGACAGACAGAGAGAGAGAGAGAGAGAGAGAGAGAGAGAGAGGGGGGGGGAGAGAGAGAGAGAGAGAGAGAGAGAGAGAGAGAGAGAGAGAGAGAGAGAGAGAAGAGTATTGGCTTGGTTTCTACATGTGTGTGTGTGTGTGTGTGTGTGTGTGTGTGTGTTTTTGTATGTGTGTGATAGGGAGAAAGAGGGGGAAGGGAGAGAGAGACGGAGAGAGAGAGAGAGAGAGAGGGGGGAGAGAGAGAGAGAGAGAGAGAGAGAGAGAGAAAGAGTATTGGCTTGGTTTCTACATGTGTGTGTGTGTGTGTGTGTGTGTGTGTGTGTGTGTGTGTGTGTGTGTGTGTGTGTGTGTGTGTGTGTGTGTTGGGGGGGTTGAGGATGTGTGTGCTACTTTGTGCATGCGTTGTTGCTCATTTGTGTCATACCTGAATACTGTTTTTGTTGCTTCTTGTTTATGATCACTTAATTGCAAAGCACTTCGGGTTCATTTGAGGTCAAGCGCTATATATAAATAATAATACTAATACATAGTATTTATATAGCGCCTTTCTTTAGAATTAAACTCAAATGCGCTATTATTATTATTAATAATAATAATAATATTCTCTGACCCGAAGCTTGAGGAGCTTGGCCTCCGAGTTGAGATTGGTCTCAAACTCGACGATGCCGTTGACGGGGGAGCGCGTCTGGGGGCTGCTGGTGATGTCTGCGCCGCTGCTGGTGGACGAGATCGTCTCCCTTAGGGTCACCCTGGCGTCTGGGTCCATCACCGGGGTGCCGTCCGCCCGCATCACTGCCACCTGGAATGATTACAGGGTTCCCAGGGCTTTCAGCTATCCCCAAGTAAGGACCTTGTAAGGACCTGTAGGCCTAAGGATAATCTGCATCTTTTAGCCAACGATCTTGAAAGGAACACTTTCCCAGCATTGTGAACAATGTCTAAGCAGATAGGAAAACTATGGCTGACACAGATATACGGTTTTTCTTGCAAAACGACACCAGGATAAAGAACGAGATTTCAGTCCAATATCTCTTGATAACTTGCGGTGCATCGTTCGTCTGCTAAGCGGTCAGTTGAAACGGGAAGGTGGGGGAGGAGGCTAAGGTGAATTAGGTGCTGAGCGATGTTTCTCAAGTGTAAAAGTGCTGCTTCTGCGATCTATTTTGAGTATGGTCTTGCTGCTCAGGGCAGTTTTTGGCAGCTGTCAGGACTTGTAAGGACCTTGAAGTGAATGCAAGCACTTGTAAAGCCTTACTTGGAGATTTCAATTGGTCAAGACTTATAAGGACTAGTAATGCCCCTATGAACCCTGATGAAACGTCGAGGAAAAGAAGGTAGGAAAGGAGGCGATCTGTTTGCAATGCAGGCCTGGACCTGCATTCACATTGAGATACAGACCTGTTTATTATTTTATTCATTTATTAGGTACTTTATAGTCACAGAGGCATCTCTGTGAAAATCGGGTTGCTCCCACCTGGACAGCGCGTCGCAGCCAGAGACGTGCCACCCATTTTTTAAATATTTTGTTTGCATGCGATTTTTGTGTGTGTGATTGAGGAAGGAAAGGGGGGAGTGGTGGTAAATTTTGACCAAATGACAACTTTTTCGTTGCCACTGGGTTTAACGTGTGCTAAGTGCACGGGCACACGGGACCTCGGTTTATCGTCTCATCTGAAAGACTCCACAGTCAGACCGTAAGGCCTAGTGCAAAGTGAGAGGAAAAATCCCCTGTACCCAGGTTCGAACTCGGGTTTACTTGACACGAAGCAAACGCATTACTACTGTGCCACTCTACACTGTTTACCCTGAAATTGGGCTTTGTGCATTTAAATCCAAAATAAGTGTATTTTTCACAAACTAGGACTAGGAGTACTCCAACAGGAAAGTTTCAAAAACGGAAAGCAAACATGCATACATGTGCATAACTCTAGAGAAATACTGTGTCAAAAGTACCATCCATTTAAATTTACAACAACCACACACACACACACCTGTTTCCCGAATCAGGCAATATACAGAAATGATGTCAGATTTGTTGTCACCATGTTTCTTTCCCATTTACCATATTAACCATATTTCTGTCAAATATGTGTACAAAATATGGTGAAATCATATGGGTAAACAGGTCTGGAGATAGTATGAGACTGATATCTTAGAAGTCCTTCTAAAGTAGCAAGATTTGATAGGACTTAAGGAGGACTCCTAAGATATGATGATAAGTCTCATACTATCTCAATGTGAATACAGACCCTGGACAAGTTTCTAATTGATTAAAACACTACCTGGAGTGCAAATTGTGAATGAAACACACACACACATGCAAAGAAAAAGCATGTATGTTTGCTTATTCAATGTCCATTTTCAAATAAAATTTTGACTTGACTTGACTTGATTTGACTTGACAATACAAACGTTGAGCAAGGTTCTCCTGCTCATTTCAGCACAATGTTGAAGAATTAACTACACACACAACACCCTCCCCTACATGAACTTTGACACTTTGAGCGAGGTTTGAACATCCCAACAGGATCTCCCACCCCCATTTTAGCACAACGCTGAATGTTGAAGGGCTACCTCAGCTCTCTCACACACACAAACACACTCACTCACCCAGCGTTAATTTTGAACCTCTCTTACACTTAAAATACACAGGCAGACCTGCTTACTTGGAATTTTCCCAATAGCCCAGCCATCAATTTTCAGTAGCATGGCAAATTTTTCCGTAGCATCCACAAATGACGGCAATCGATTTGTTCTCTTCCTGAGCCGAAAAGCACTGCTTATGTTTCGCCGATTGAACGTGTTGACGGCAATCGTCTCTACAGCCATGATTCACAGAGAAGTCCGCATGGCAGAGGTTGCACTGCAGTGAGCATGGTTCGCACAGAGTCAACTTCTGACAATGCAAGGCCACTCCTCCGTGTAAGTTATTTTGAAAACTTGTGCGGCAGGCCGATGTTTTTTCTTAGAACAAGATGGTGTGCCAGATGATTTTCGTTTTCTGGTTTGGGTTCGTTTTTCTTCGTTTGAAACATCTCCCGAATCGCTACTACTGCTGGAGTCCGCCATTTTTTCCCCAGAGAAAGTAATAAGAACGCATGCGCAGTCACTTTGATAAAAACGGAAGTGACCAGGTTATCGCGCGTCTGCTCTTAGAAACAGACAAAACCGGGAACGGCATAAGCAAAAATAAAATGCGGCAGCATTTCCCCCCCCCCCCTCCCGTAGCAACATTAAGGTTGCCGTAGCTCCATAGCAAAGCTTTATTTTTCGTAGCTGCTACGGCCAAATCGTAGCAGTAGGCAGGTCTGCACAGGTGACCCCCTCTACAAATATACAGATATTGTGCGCACTGAATCTGAGCTCCCTGATTTTCAAGATAAAATTGACACTGCTCCCCAACTCCCCTTGGACTGCTGGTTTCCATGTGTGCATCTGTGTGCGTGGGGGGTGGGGAGGTGAGGATGTGTGCGTGTGTGTGTGATTTTCAAGATAGAATTGACACTGCTCCCCAGCTCCCCTTGGAAGCTGGTTTCCATGTGTGTATGTGTGTAGGCGGGGGGGGAGGGGGGAAGATGTGTAGGTGTGTGTGTGTGTGATTTTCAAGATAGAATTGACACTGCTCCCCAGCTCCCCTTGGAAGCTGGTTTCCATGTGTGTATGTGTGTAGGCGGGGGGGGAGGGGGGAAGATGTGTAGGTGTGTGTGTGTGTGATTTTCAAGATAGAATTGACACTGCTCCCCTGTTCCCCTTGGACTGCTGGTTTCGGATTCTGCGACCTGACAAAGCCAGGGTGTGGCTGCGAGTTGGGACTCGGAATGAGCGGCGTGGGAGCAAGGCAACTGTACAGCCCAGAAGGTGGGACACCAAAAACAAACAACCACCGAAACCAAAACACTGCTCACCTGAACTTTGAAGGTCGAGCGAGGCTTGAACGTCCTGACGGGCTCGCCCACCCACTTCAACATGATGTTGGAGCTGGCGATGATGGTACCGGCCCAGCCGGTACGGTTCATGCCGGAGTACCAGTCGGTGACGTTCAGCCAGAAGAACACGCCGCTGTTCACCAGCTCGTTGTACTCTCCGGACCGCCGGGCCAGCTCCTTCAGCCTCTCTTTGGGGTACTCAAAATCGATTCGACCATCGTACTGAGAAAGAAAAAATGTGATGGTGAATGGGAAAAACCCTACACAGGTCGCTCAGGATGTTTTGAGCAAAAGCCAAAAATAGTCAACCACCCTCAGAATATCAATGTTCTATTTAGGGCATATTTATCAAAGATATTCTAAAAGGGTAAGATGGACTACTTAAGAGCTTGGCGAACCGGGCTGATAGAGTTATCGTTAGTGGCGACAGTACACCATTCACAGTGGAGGCTATCTAAAAACTCAGACTGGAACTTGAACGGAGAATTCAACTGGCCTATCGACGTGTAAAATGTGTACTGTTTAAAAGGGACATAACCAGTGTTTCTGTCCTCACTACTCATATAAGGAAAAGAGACCGGATGCTTATCTTCCCCTATACAGTCTTTGTATTTATGTCTATTTTATGTGTTCTATCAGTATCCACAACATGAAAGACAATTTTGGAATGATTTCTTTGTTTATTTGATTGTTTTCTAAATCAAGTCAATAGAAACAAAGAGGCAAAATTGTATCATCTATGCCCGATTTCTGCAGATGATCTATTTCGAATGCCAAACTTCAAAATAATTATAAAATAAAAACTAGACAAGATAACTCAATTCAGTTTTCTGTGTATTAACAAGGAATCTTTGCTCCACCATGACAAATTAAATTCTCAATTTATGCCCAAATTCCATTGTGTGTGTTTTTCCCATGCATTGTCACACATAGCAATTTATGACAGGGTTGCTTGGCAATGGGTTATGGCTTTGGTACACAATTTGAATAAAAAGAAAATAAGAATCAAAGAAAAACTTCCCATCCATACTTTTGTCTCTCGTTTTGATTTAACCCCTTCACTGCCAGAGGAAAACCGAGAAATTAACAGTTTTCTTATTATAAAATTATAAAGAGACCTGTTGTCTTAAGACTCAAACTGAGAAAATGGTCTAGAGATGTATCTTCCGTGACTTGTCTAAACCCAAAACCATCATTCCAGGACAGTGACATGAAAAGTCACGACATCATCAGTGACATCACACACCACTAGTACTACACAGTAGTAGACACCCGACTGGGCAGGGAAGGGATTAAGTCTATATTAAACAGAGGCATTTTTACTTGCGAGAGATTCCAGAATTGCTTCCGAAGAATATGTTGGATTATACATGCAGTTCACTAGTGTTCGTTTAATTAGAAAAATTAAAAACAATAGCCGGCAGAGCCATGTAAAATCTACTCCCAGTTCAACACAAGGTAATTTTTTTTTATCAAACATGGAAATGAATATTTCATAATGGAAATAAAAATGCTACGCTTGCAGTTATAAAATTTAAATTATCTCTCTTGGATATCATCTAGTAGTAAAGTCAAGGGAGATAATTTGTGACCCGTGTCTACTGTGCTAAAAATATCCCTGTAAGTGTATCAGTATGGTAAATCCAGTAATTTACTATTTTACAAAAACATTCCATAGACGACGCTTTTACACCAAACCAACTTTGGTTTGAAATCTATCCATTATCTATGGTGTAGTGGGTTTTTTTTTTTTAATCAAAAATAAACAAAAAGCCTTTGTTACGCCTTCCTCCATATTTTTGGCTCTCTTTTTTTTTCCTACATACATATTCGACAAACCAGAAGTAGTTATCCAGGCACAAGTAATAATAATCCTTGATGGGTATATCCAGTGATTGGCTGGTAATCTAGTTTGCTTCCACCCCCCCACATAAAACTTCAATTTTGATGCCTTCATCATTATGTATGCCAATATTTGTTTGCCTTTTGTTTTTCTCTAATGCTCTCTCTCTCTCTCTCTTCTCTCTCTCTGTCTCTCTCTCTCTGTCTCTCTCTCTCTCTCTCTCTCTCTCTCTCTCTTTCCCTCTCTCTCTCTCTCTCTCTTTTCTTGTCCCCCCCTACTTGTTAGTTATTTGTTTATATTATTTTGCTATAATTTTGTTTACTTTGATGTTTTGCATCATCATGCATGTTCATATTATCATTATCTGTTTGCCTTATCGTTTTGTATTAGTCTTGTTCCTGTCTCAAGGACAGATTGTAGGAATAGGCCGGCCTAACATTTCAATCCTTGCGTAATAAAGTTTCAAGTGTCAAGGTGTTGCACTTTTTTAAAAATAAAAAGGTAACTACACATCAATCCTTACTTTAAGCCCCTCTGTTTTCTACTCACATAATCGACAAACCAGTAGTCGTACTCCAAATACATGTAGTAATCCATGACGGGTATTTCCGCGATGGGTTTGTACTCCGGTGGGCCCAGGTTGGGGTTGCGCTGTGGCATGAAACCGCGCCGGAACGCTTTCTCCCAGCCTCTGGTGGCGTTCCAGACTGACTCCCGCGGGCGGAAGAACACTGTGATGGTGGCGTTACCTTTGCACGGGCGACCGCTTGTGTGGCTGTTCATTGAGACAATTTTACTCTTTGTCAATCGTACAACAAACAACTACACGACAAGTGTAAAGTGACGTTATTTTATTCACAAGCGACAACACAAAACTGCTGGATATTTCGGCGAATGCGCCTTTATCGACATAGACAAACAAGAAAACAGCAAACAGTAAAAATAGCAAAAGGAGCAAAAATCAGGCAACAAAAGGAGCAAGAAACCAACAAGATCAACATAAAAAAAACAATACTTCCCCTCTACAGTCCAATGCGTAAATGCGAAATATCCAGTGGTTTTGCTTCGTTTCTTGTGAATAAAATAACTTCACTTTACACTTGTCGTGTAGTTGTTTGTTTGTTGTATGTTCCAGTGACGTTGCAGTCTGTTTCAATTTTCTTTTCTTTTCTTGGTCAGTCAGTTTTGTACTTATTTGTTACAAAAATATTGTCTGGTTTTGTGTTCATTTAGTGATTTATTTATCTACTTACTTATTTATTTAGGAAATTTATACAGCACATGATCTTGCAGCCCTATCCCTTTTAAAGACCCACTGACCCAGCAAGATTAACTCCCTTGTTTTCTTCTGGGTAGGTGTGACCCACATACAAGTTCCCCTATACACGATCGAGGCTTCTCTTTAAAGTGACATCTCATTTTTATGCATGGGGGAACTTGTATGGGAGTCACACCTGGTCAAAATAAGATTTCTTGCCAGCGAGAGAGGGAAACACATGAAACCCGTGATTTTCACTCATGGATCTGGTTGGTCTTTAACAGGCAGCTCAGTTTCAATATATTCACTATTTAAAGTAGAGCGTGAAAATGCTAGATCAACCAGTCGCGTGACATCATTTTTGAGTCAAAGTGACCTTGATCTTTGACCAAAGACCATTTTCGAACTTGGCCTTGATATCCAAGCTACCTCTCTGCATGCAAAATTTAAGAGTGAGAGCCGACAGTAAGTAACTTAAACTTTTAAGTAAAAAACAAGTAAAGAGAAGTAACAACGTGCTATTGGTGGCCAGTTTCAAATCAAGATTTGTTTCCCTTGGACAATGTTTTACATAAAATGGCTCCAATGACCTTGCACCATCTTCGAACTTGGCCTAGATATTCTATCCACATATAAAATTTGAGCCTCCTGGGTCCCTCCGTTCAAACGTTATCGTGGAAACATAGTCACACAGTTAGTTAGACAGCCAGGAACGAACAGACTGCCATGAAAACATTAACCAGCTTTCGCTTCTGTCTGTATTAAGGGCAACAGGCATTTATGGATAATTTTGGTCAATCTAGTGGGTGGTATCAAGGTTGAGAGAATGTATTTTACTTTTAGGAGGACAAAAGATCCACAGGTCTTCTTCTTCTTCTTCTTCTGCGTTCCCAGGCCATATGGCCATTATGGGTTAAGGTACGTGTGTGTCCGGTTTTCAGTTTTCACTGGTCTCCATGCTGCCTACAGCCGACACATTCCGGTTTCGGAGGAGCTCAAAGGAGAAAAATTATTTGGAAGAATGTTTTGAAAAAAAGGCAGGAGAATGGGCCAATAAGTCAGAAAGATTGTAGATGATAGAAAGCAAAGGGAAAAGGCAGAGTTAAAGAGAGTGGCAGGTGGGGGACCTATTTTTATGAAAGACCCCGCGGTATCCCCAAGGGGAGAGACTGGTGGAGGGGGCTGGGGCGTCCAGCTCCCTGTATGTAGGCACGAGGCATCCACCCACTGCCCCATGTCCACGGGTCAAACTTAGTATTTAAAGCAAACAATCCCTACACAATCCATCAAACTGCTTTTGAACACAGAGATTCAATAACATGAAAGATATTATCAGGCATGGGAATTGTCAGAGACAAAAAACTCTAAAAATCCCCCCCTCCTCATTTTTACAGTGTTAAAATATAATATTATCATAAAATTTGAAGTATTTAGTAACAAAAACTTTGCCCTAAAAAAATTTTTTATCATGGAAATCCGTGAATAATTTCCATGCCTGTATTATATATTGTTTGTAAAAAAAAGCATTCCAAATTTTCATTAATTAACCCTTTCACCGCCGATGTCGCATTTTTGCACCATAATGATTTACACCCATGTCATAAAAAGCCTTGAAATTTAGGTCTGTTATTCAACGATCTTGTGTTCTTGATTTTAAGAGGTAAGGATAGGCCTTACTTTAAACATATCACTGAGGACTCGCCAATATTGCTGACAAAATCTTTTCTCTGATCCATGCAAGTTTCATAATTTTAAAAAATGGCTAAAAAATGTCTGGCGGCGAAAGGGTTAAAACAAAAATCATTAACAACAAAAACAATCAACAGTTGAAAACATGTTAAGACAAATAATATGCACACAAACCAAACATACATCGAACAAAACCCGGTAAAGGTAAAGATGTGCCACCCCCCATGCATTTCTCGGTTAATTGTATTTTTCCGTTTTTGCCTTTCTTACCATACATAAAGCTGTATTTTAGGAACATTTTTAGCTAATTACCTTTTTGGAATACTAACCCTAACCCTACCCCTAAACCTAACCCTACCCCCCACTATGTACTGCAGTACACCGCGATTTGTCACAGTTGTGGTTCGTTGCGTTTTTCCGTCTTATAGGGTGGGGGGTAGGGTTAGGGTTAGGGCTAGGGTTAGGGTTAGGGTTAGTATTCCAAAAAGGTTATTAGCTAAAAATGTTCCTAAAATACAGCTTTATGTATGGTAAGAAAGGCAATAACGGAAAAATACAATTAACCGAGATAGGTAGAGGGGGTGGCACATCTTGACCTTTACCCAAAACCCATACATGCAACAAACAAGGAGACATCAAACAGCAATGTTTCTTTCAGGGGAAGTAACTCACTTGGCCAGCATGACTCCACGGATTGACACTGTGGCGTTTTCCATCAGATAGGGAGGGACGGTCACATTCACATCAAAACGAGGCTCCCCTGAAACAGGCAATTTAGACGTTTTAGGTAAACCACGCTAGCACAAAAATTGATTGAAAATTACGCTAAGGTGACATTTACAATGAGGAACTGAAATATCACCCTTTTTGAAGCCACAAAATTATTGAATTTAAAAAAAAATTGTTATTCTTCATGAACCAATGTAAAGTAATGCTTATCATGTACAGACAAACCTCTATTTTAAGACTTCCAAAATGTCCGGAAAAATCGGTCGTAAATTGGAGGGGTCGTATGACGGAGGTTTTCACTGGCAGCCGTAGAAAGAAAAAGTTCAGCACAGTTCATGCTCTCTTCTTCATGCACACATACAATGACATATTAAAACTGGATTTGGGTCTTTCCAACTCCATAGGATTGTGCAATCGATGTATTACAGTTTCACTTCGCCGACTTCTGTTAATCACCTCCACTCTCATCCAAAGTCAGTTATTTTCTTTTTCAAAGTCAGTGGTTTTCGTGCTTTTCCGACGCTTTCCGCCATCTTTTCTACAACAAGGGAAGCGACTCCGCTTTCAGGCCCTTGACCGTGGTTGTTTCCCTTTGCTCGAAGTCTATGCAGACGACAACAACGGTCGTAAAAACCAACAAAATGGCGGTCGTAAGTCGCGTTTTAGAGGAAGTCGTTTAAGAGAGGTCGTTTACATAGTAAAATGCATCCGTGCCAACAAATCCGGTCTCAAATGAGAGGTGGTCGCTTTACAGAGGGTCGTAAAATAGGGGTTTGTCTGTATTAAAATTGTTTTGATTTTTTTCTTTTTCTTGCCTGTACCTTCAGTCATCAATTTAACAACCATTGCTACCACTTTTATCATCTAAATGAAGGACTTAGGAGGGGATTGAAGAGCTGAACTTCTGTATTCCCAGGCCATATGGCCATAATGGGTAAGGTACATATGTGTTCGGTTCTCGGTTTTCGCTGGTCTCCCTAATGCGTACAGCTCAAAGGAGCTCAAAGGAGAAAAAAATATTTGGAAGATTTTTTATAAAAAAGGCAGGAGAATGGACACACACATCACTTGCATACAAATGCACCCAAACACACACACTTACAGAAGTCTTCCACATGGAAAGGTTGCCTGTAGGTGTGTCCCTGAAACATAAAAGAATCACGTCACTTCACTGTTAAAGTGAAAGCGATTCAAGAAATGTAAATACTACAAAATCAACAATATTCACTTTGATTTTGGAATCCAGGATCCTACAAACCATTAAATTTATTAAAAAAAATTGAATTAGGAGAAATTAAAATAATTACTTCTGGCAAAATTAAAACCTCCATAAAAAAGTTTCATCAAAAAATCTATCTGCACCGTTTGAGTAAAAAAAATAAAACGTATAACAACTTTAACACATCCGTATTGTTCAAAATGTGGGACTTTACTGGTGTTGCACAGCCTCCAGGATCCTTCCCAACATCTTTATATCTACTAATGTCCCATATGTGTCTGTTCCAGACCGAAGGACGTTTACAGTTTAGCATGAATTTCATCACAAAACAAAAATTATTAGATGTTTTCGTACACATCTGTATTGTCAAAACTTCGGGACTTTACTGGTGTTGCATTGCCTCCAGGATCCTTCCCACAATCTTTATATCTACTAATGTCCCATATGTGTCTGTTCCAGACCGGAGGACATTAAGAAGAATTTCATCACAAAACAAAAACTGCACACAGACAAGGCAGACAAATAAAGGCATAGCAGAAAATAAGCTACGATTAAGGATCAGATTCTTATACTCACAAAGGCTTCCACGCGGATGTTCCATTCGCCAAAGTTAGGCTGATCCGACAGCTCAAACGACTGGCTGACCAAGCCTGCAACACAGCATGCCGCAAGCAATGTTCAAAATGATTTCTGCTGATTCACTGAGATCATTTTTGCTGCCTTGTTTCAAGTACTGTATTTTTCGGACTATTAGGTCATACTTTTTTCCTCTCAGACTAAGACCCCTGTGCCTTACAATATGACTGATAATATATAGAAAGAAAATGTTTGAACTTTGTGTAAAATTTGGGGTGTGGGCGTCATAGTCTGAAAAATACAGTAGATTTTTTATAGTTCTTGATTATGAAAGCATGCATGCTGACAACAGCCACTGGATGATTCTGCGAAGCCATAGAAGAAATGTTATTATGTTGCTCTCTTCTATCTTTCCCTTTTCCTCTGAAAGTTTTGTCTTTCTTTTAGACTATAGAAAAGCAGATTTAAAAAAAACCCTTAAATTTTCAACAGTTAAAAAAAAGCATGTTACTTTTAATGACCTGGGACGGTATTCACGTTGAGATAGCATGAGACTTAGCGTCATGCTAACTTAGAAGCTCTTCCAAAAGTCCTATTAAATCCTATAGGACATTGGAAGAGCTTCTAAGTTAGCATCATGCTAAGTCTCATGCTATCTCGACATGAATACCGTCCCTGGGCCTGTATTCACGTGGAGATAGCATGAGACTTAGCGTCATGCTAACTTAGAAGCTCTTCCAAAAGTCCTATTAAATCCTATAGGACATTGGAAGAGCTTCTAAGTTAGCATCATGCTAAGTCTCATGCTATCTCGACATGAATACCGGCCCAGTCCCTGGGCCTGTATTCACGTGGAGATAGCATGAGACTTAGCGTCATGCTAACTTAGAAGCTCTTCCAAAAGTCCTATTAAATCCTATAGGACATTGGAAGAGCTTCTAAGTTAGCATCATGCTAAGTCTCATGCTATCTCCATGAGAATACCGTCCCTGGGCCTGTATTCACATTGAGATAGCATGAGACTTAGCGTCATGCTAACTTAGAAGCTCTTCCAAAAGTCCTATTAAATCCTATAGGACATTGGAAGAGCTTCTAAGTTAGCATCATGCTAAGTCTCATAATATCTCCATGAGAATACCGTCCCTGGGCACGTTCAAAAGAAAACAAAGCAGACACTCAGCCATTTACATACACAGGTTAAACTGTAAGCTAGAATGAAAAGGATTTTTAACTTAAACTGTGCCTGCCATTATTTAAAGGCAACCTACACTTGTTGGGAGTCAACTATTATCATACTGTGGCGGTACCATAGCCGATGAGGTTTAACCGAGGCGTGGTTACCGCTACACCTATCTATATTGTTAATAACTCGGGACTTTACTGGAGTTGCACTGCCTCCGGGCATTGCAGCCAGTATTGTTCCCACCATCTTTGTATTTACAAATGTCCCATATGTGTCTATGACCGAGAGGACGTAAAACACAATTTTTTCATTCGTCGGGAGTCAACTTACACCCTTTTGTCCTCTCTGACAAAATCTAATCTGCCCTATCAGAAACTGATTCATTTGGCAATGACTTAATTAAGAAGCAGCAACAGCACAAAAAAGAACATTAACAGAACCGTCAAACCTTTAGTTGCCAGTACACTGACTTGGGTGACAATGCTGCCGACAACACAAGGATTATTGTCATGTATATTTGGGCGACAATGACAATGACACCACCAAGAAAAAAGCAACGTGAGTGACAGTCCTGAGATGGCCATAGCATAGCGGCTGACAGGATGACAAATGATTAAGAAAAAAAGAGAGCAGAATTTCTTGTCTCATACCTCCAGCGTTGGTCTGAAGACCCAACCATCGGCGAACTGGAATGCCCGTAGGATCCTGAAAGGAGAAAGGTGTGAAAAACATGAAATTAACCCCTTCTGAAGACCCAACCATCGGCGAACTGGAATGCCCGTAGGATCCTGAAAGGAGTAAGGTTGCAAAACATGATATTAACCCCTTCTGAAGACCCAACCATCGGCAAACTGGAATGGCCGTAGGATCCTGAAAGGAGTAAGGTTAAAAAACATGAAATTAACCCTTTCACTGACAGATTTAAATTAAATAAACTATCCTATAAAACAAATAAAGAGACCTGTTACAAAGTGTTAGACTGATCAGTCTGGGGGAAAAAAAGGTCTAGAGACATATGCTTCCTGACATGTTTAAAGCAAAACCCATCATTCCAGGGCTATGACATCAAAAGTTATGACATCATCAATCACATCACACACCCTGTAGTAGATATTGTCTACTAACGGCCAAGGCAGGGAAGGGGTTAAGAGTTTATTTTTTGTTTTGTGTGTGGTTTTTTTGGGGGGTTAAGAGTTGAATTAACCCCTTCGCTGCCCACGACGTATATATACGTCCTCTATAGCGCTTCAGTACTTGCCACCGACGTATATATATATACCAGACCTGTTTACCCCCTACACAAGTCTTGAGTAGTCTGGATAGCTGAAATGAGTAGTTTTGGTGTGAAATGAGTAGTCCTCTTCACTAAACCATCAAATAATGTTCACCGAAAATTAGTAATTAGAGCATTATTTTCAATTTTGAAGAGTAGTAGAGGTCCAAATTGAGTAGAATACTACTCGAAAAGAGTAGAGTAAACAGGTCTGATATACGTCGCCGCTAAGTAGCGATATTGCCGCATTCAAAAATTGCGCGGCAAGCCGGCGGCGCATGCGCAAGTAGTAGGCGGCAGCGAAGGGGTTAAGAAATGTTGACAATACAGGCAGAACATATATGATAACTCATCATTAGTGGACATACAGACAGACAGACGGATATGGGATAAAAGAAAACCAGAGGTTTTTTATGACAGAAGTACAAGGACAGCATTTTCTTCATCAATGAAAACAGAAAGAAAGGGATGATGTGAGCATGTGCACATTATTCAAACTTGATTGGGAATGTGAATGTGTTCTCTATGTTTCTTCTTAGAATGTTCATGTTGTAACTATTTTACTTGTATAATTAATTGTGTGCGAGTGTGCGTGTGCGCATGCATGTGTGTGTATGTGTGCGTGTGTCAAATCAAATCAAATCATCTTTATTATCTCATAACTGAGAAATTGCAGCCAGGTGCACATAAGAAAAACAGCAACAATAAACACATTTATCAACAACAACAAAAACCACAACAATAAACACATTTATCAACAATTAAAGAATATAAACTAATAACTAATAACACTGCAATATTGTAGTTAGCAAACTGGATGAATACGAATACAAATTCAAAGCCAAGGAGATGGACAGGCTGCTCAGCAAAACAATCACTCAATGCAGTGCATTAAGAGTTCAACACATGAATTGATCTTGGCAAGAAAGTTTTCTGTGCTCTTATTTTCAGTTTTAGAGTTCTGTATCGACGGCCCGATGGTAATACTTCATAGTATTTTGCCAGAACATGACTGTTATCATTAACATGTGTGTGTGTGTGTGTGTGTGTGTGTGTGTGTGTGTGTGTGTGTGTGTGTGTGTGAGTAAGGAAGTAAGAGAACGTTGTGTGTAAGCATCGTGCTTATTTTACTTTCTGATGATTAATTATTTGTTTGCCTTTAATGTTCTTGTTATCAATGTAAAGCGCACTGAGCTCATGTGAGAAAGAGCGCTATATAAATTCCCATTATTATTATTATTATTAGATCAGCAATCTGCAAGTTCCCTACGGAAACCCCATTTGCTTCCTATAAGAAATAAGCGGACGCGGAAGCTGATCCACAATCCCATCCGCTTAGTTCTTACCAAAAGTGAATGGGGTTTCAATATCGTCGCCCGCAATGCAAAAAAGACGCAAGTCGAAAGACGTCACTTCAGTTTACATAAGGAATGGAAAACTCAACATTTTTGGTCATTTCAAGTCAAATTACGTCATTTTGTTTCTGTTAATTTAGCATCACAATCAGTGTTTTATTTTTGCAAATTCTTGTTTCACAGCTTTGTTAGATGATGCAGCTTGTCCTGATCAACTGGTAAGTTCAACACATCAAAGTTGACCAGTTTTCAGTTAAAGGCGAACAGGGCAATATTCAAGAAAAATCTGAAAAAAATTAAAGCAAAAGGCACCCTCGTTTTTGCACCTCGCAAAATAAAGTCAAACTTTGAAGCCTGTACGCATTCGGTAAAGGCTTGTCGACAGCAGTTACTGCTGTCATAAACGAGAGTTGGCTCCCCTTTGAAATCATCGAACTTCCGTTTGTGTGTGTGTGTCTTTCATTGTGCCACTTCCTGCTGTTGTGTTTGGACTTTTCTTCGCGAAAGCTGGTATAATTATGGCATTTTAAGCTCTGCAATGATGCTTTTTACATCCAATGAAGGGTTATGGCATCCATTTGACGGTATCTCGGACGATAATAGGGAATTTGAAGCATTTTAATGTGAGTATTCATCGCATCGGCGACTCGTGACCACTTTCGATGTCCTGACTCACAGTATACTGTACTGAGCATGGCAATCGTTGCCTCTCTTCTCACGATTTTGTTCGCTAAAAGGGCGCCCTCGTTTATTAGGAGCATAGGTCGAAATTGGAGAAAAAATATATATCGCTTTATAGTCTGAAAATTACGGTACACACAGACATGTACACACACACAGACATGCACACACAGCTTAATAACAAAATTATTAACAGTCCAACACTTACCTCCACGTAGATGGTCATACTGCCGTAGTTTGGCATCAAGTCAGGCTTAATGGGAACAATCCGGAAATTAACTGCAACAAAAATCATTTCATATCATGAATCACGTCCATCCTCCGAAGTCGGAGTGTAGCTGCCCACATGGCGGGGTAATCAAAAACAGTCACACACGTAATCTTATCATCCCTGGCTGGTGCATTTGGGCCATAGTGTTCAAGCTGTTGGGATGATCCCTGGAGTCTTTAAGCCAGGGTAAGACAACAACGACAACAACATGAATCACTTCCAACCTTTAACTTATTATACAATTGAACTAAAAAGCATCAAAACGCTACTCACACAAGCACATGAAGATGAAATAAACAATAAACACGGCGAATAAAACCAAATTTTTTCGTCTTTAAAAAGACTTTGACGAGGTGAAGGAAGACAATACACTTATTGGAATAATCCAAATTGTTCATGTTTGTTGTTTTTCTTTGTTCGTTTCTTGATATCTTGTGAAAAGCTGCACAGAATTACAGTGAAACCTCACTATTAAGACCTTGAAAAATCAGCCAAAGATAGGTCTTAATAGGGAGGGGTCTTTATATTGAGGTGGGGTGTCATTGAGTTGGACAAGGTGAGAATGATGTACAGAAAGTAATATTCATAAAAATGTTCAACTAAATTGGCCACTGAATCTGGCAATAAGCCTACTCCTGCAATATTAATTTTACAAGGTAATTAAGCATTTGGAAATACAGTGGAACCTCCCTTTTAAGACCTTTCGTATTAAGATTCCCTCTAAGATATGACCAACAAAATTCACCAACACCCCCACCCCCTTCATATCCGGACTACTGAGCGTCCACCTCAATATAAAGACCCCTCCCTATTAAGACCTATCTTTGGCTGATTTTTGAAGGTCTTAATAGTGAGGTTCCACTGTAATTCTGTGCAGCCTCTCGTACCTTGGTGTTCAATTGCCTCGGCTGTTGGGATGATCCCTGGAGTCTTTAGGCATTAGGCATTAGGTACTTTATAGTCACAGAGGCATCTCTGTGAAATTTGGGTTGCTCCCACCTGGACAGCGCGTCGCAGCCAGAGGCGCGCCACCCATTTTTATTTTTTTTGCATGCAATTTTTTGTGTGACTGATGAGGAAGAAAAGGGGGCGGGGGTAAATTTGGACCAAATGACAACTTGTTCGTTGCCACTGGGTTTAACGTGTGCTAAGTGCATGGGCACACGGGACCTCGGTTTATCGTCTCATCCGAAAGACTCCACATTCAGACCGTAAGGCCTAGTGCAAAGTGAGAGGAAAAATCCCCTGTACCCAGGTTCGAACTCGGGTTTACTTGACACGAAGCGAACGCGTTACCACTGTGCCACTCTACACCTAATGAAGTTCGCCATTATTAACTCTTTCGTTCCTGAGAACCGCTTTTGAGGTTGAATGGGAGCAACTGCAGATTCCTAGCTTTATAGAGCTCTCTATCTCCCTCTTCCTGGGTTTCCAGAGAGTGTAAAACTGTATAAAAGGGGTGTTATGTTATTGTGAATATGCGGCTTGTTTTCAGCAGCCTGTTTCTCTTTCATAAACAATACTTGCCCCAGTAAGAAAAGGAAAAACCCCTCATTGCATTGCAATTATATAAAGAGATCAGGCATGGTAGTGGGGGGCAAAGTGGTTTTCAAGGAAAATGGCCGGGGGTCCAGGGGGCCGAAGAAAACTCAATAAATGAGAGTGAAATTTTCACTTTTTCATGCCATCTCAATGCATTTTGTAATAATTTTGTTTCAAACTGTTTCACGGATTTTCCGCGATTCGCAGAGGTCTACCATGTCTGACAGGTTCTCAGGAATGAACAGCAGTTGAAACTTCTCTAAATACAGAAACCAAAGAGTTAATGAGAACGGGTCAATGACGCGGGCGCACAGACAATCTTAAGCTCTGGCACCTTACTGACCTGTCTGCCCCTGGCGGTAGATGGGCTGGCTCATCTGGATGAAGACGGAGGCCTGCTTGGAGCTGAACTCGATGTTTGTCTCGTTCTCGAAGATCTTGCCTGTGGCCTCGCGGTCCAGACTGCCCTCGATGCGCAGCCGGTAGTTGCCGAACTGGGCATTGGAGGGCATCTGGACATTCAATAACAGGACTTTCAATCTGGTGCAAAGAGGACAACCATTCTCTTGTAGAAAGTCTTCTAGCTCAGCTTGAACATTCACTGTGGACATTCTTTGCAGGCCGACATGCAGACTGAAGAGTCTTTCACAAGACGAAACAGCTGTCTTTGCATAGGCATTGTCTATCTCCCCCATTGGGAGAAAAAGTAAATCAGCACATTATTTTATTTTGTTCTTTTCAGAACACAGAACAAATCGTAAAGTTCAAATTAAAGTAATTGAGTTTGCTTCTTAGGTTCACAAACACATACATTGGACACAAAAAATATTTTTTTGTTTTGCATTTTACACATTTATTAACCATAGTTTGCAAATATTTCAACCACATTTCATACGCCAACCGCATTTTACACATTTATTAACCATAGTTTGCAAATATTTCAACCACATTTCACACAACTGCATTTTACACATTTATTAACCATAGTCTGCAAATATTTCAACCACATTTCACACATCTATTCAACACTTTTATCAACCACATTTTTATTACACATGTACAGACCACACCACATCGGGGCAGTGGGTGGATGCCTCGTGCCTCCATACGGGGAGCTGGATGACCCCACCCCCTCCATGAGTCCCTCCCCATGGTGATACTGAGGGTCTTTCATAAAAATAGTTCCCCCACCTTCTGGAAGTTCTGTGCTTGTAACTTCCTCTAATCTGCCACTCTCTTTGACTGCCTTTTCCCTTAGCTTTCTGTCATCTACTGTCTCTGACTTATTGGCCCATTCTCCTGCATTTAAAAAACAAAAACTTCCAAATAATTTTGTCTCCTTTGAGCTCCCCCGAAATCGGAATGTGTCGGCTGTACGCTAGCGGGGAGAGCACAATTTCTTTATAATTAAAGCAAACTACATACATATAAGAGGAAAGTTTAATGGTGTGTTTGTTTGTTCTTCTTCAATTCCTGTACATTCAATAACAGGGGTAGAAAAAGGACGATGCGGTGATCAGTTGATTGGAAAAACGAATAAACAGACAATTTGGGGAAAAAGCAAAACAAGGGGAGAGCACTACGTGAAAATTAGAGTAGCATGGGTGCAACTACACAAAATGAATTCAAACAAGCGCGAAATCGCAATAGTTTGTGGCACGCGGTCTATTTTTACCAATCCAATCATGAGTCACCTCCCCTGGCTTTTCAATAATTTTAATCTGTAAACCAGAATGTTATCTCTGCACCATTTCGTAACTTTTTATATCTTTTGGAAAACATTTAAAACTATGTATCCTACTTATACTCATCAAAAGAAGCACTGCATACTCGTCGTGTCTGTTGTAGTGTCTGTATTACGTATGTTTATTATTTTGTACGCTTTTAAAAAACATCATTTTAAAGAGCGGCCTCGATTTGAAGTGCGACAATTTTGTCAAAATGTGCGACAATTTTGGACCGACCGACAGACAGACAGACAGACCGACTGACAAAGTGAGTTATAGGTTTGTGGCTTGAGCCACAAACAAAAACTCAAAGGCTGGGGTCCAGGGGTAAAGTCTCCCTGCAGCTGAAGCAAACATTGATTTATGAAGGTATTTTAGTTTGCTTTTTCCACAATTTATACAAATGTGATGCAGCACAGGAAAACCAGGCTAATGTCGTAAATGATCACTTTTGACTTATTCATATTTTCAGAAAGGCCAGAGACAACAGATTAACAGGGAAAAAACAGAATTCATCTATCTCTAATAGTTTATTTTTAACAATTTTTCAATCAATCAAATATATCTCTCTCTTTCTCTCTCTTGTGCCAGTTGTGGCTGCCTGACTTTAGCCTCCTTTTCCTGTGCTGCATCACAAATTAAATGCTTATTTTAAAAAGTTTGAAATATACAGTAGACACGCAAAGATCTTGTTTGACCAAAATAAAAAAAGGAACTTCCTTTTCTGGTAAAATTCAAAAACAGAAAATCCTTGTATACCAGGAAAAGTTGCACCTATGGACGTATGGAGTACTGTAGTCTACCTTGAACGAATCGGTCAAACCGTAACAATCAAACGCAGCACGAGGCGAATGCATTGGCAGACCTGCATACTTGGAATTTTCCCAATCAGTAGCCCAGCCATCAATTCAGTAGCATGGCAAATTTTTCCGTAGCATCCACAAACAACGGCAATCGATTTGTTCTCTGCCTGAGCCGAAACGCACTGCTTAATATGTTTCGCCGATTGAACGTGTTGACGGCAATCGTCTCTACCGCCATGATTCACAGAGAAGTCCGCATGGCAGAGGTTGCACTGCAGCGAGCATGGTTCGCACCGAGTCAACTTCTGACGATGCAAGGCCACTCCTCCGTGTAACCTATTTTTAAAACTTGTGCGGCAGGCCAATGTTTTTTCTTAGAACAAGATGGTGTGCCAGATGATTTTCGTTTTCTGGTTTGCGTTCGTTTTTCTTCGTTTGAAACATCTCCCGAATCGCTACTACTGCTGGAGTCCGCCATTTTTTTCAGAGAAAATAATAAGAACGCATGCGCAGTCACTTTGATAAAAACGGAAGTGACTAGGTTAACGCGCGTGACACGGCGTCTGCTCTTAGAAACCGACAAAACCGGGAACGACATAAGCAAAAATAAAATGCGGCGGCAATTCGTTTTTTCCGTAGCAACGTTAAGGTTGCCGTAGCTCTGTAGCAAAGCTTTATTTTTCGTAGCTGCTACGGCCAAATCGTAGCAGTAGGCAGGTCTGCATTGGTCGAGTGTTAGGTACCTGTTTGTGTGTTTGACCGATTCTGTCAAGCGGGATCACTCGTTCTCACCATAGGATTACTCCCTTACCGTAATTTACGGCCTATTAGGCGCAACTTTTTTTTTATACTGAACTTTGACCCTTGCGCCCAATCCGGTGCATGCGCCCTTTCTATACTCTAAACAGAAAAAAGTAAGGGGGTCGAGAGTTGAAATGAACAACTCACCATGCTCTGGTAGGTTCCACAACAAATCGACAACAGTTCACTCACATTGCATTAAAATATAGTTATATAGTTACTAAGTTAGGCTTCCACTTCCGTCACTGGCCCTGTAATGATGTTACTTTCGCTGATCGCTTCGTTCTTCCTTTTTTTTTCTTCTTTTTTTTTCTTTGCGCCTTATCGGGTGTATACGTCCTATCTTTGTTCAAATTACGATTATTTTTAAAAAGCAGGGGGTGCGCCTTATGCGCTGTCGCCTTATGGGCCGTAAATTACGGTAATTATTTTTGCGCACACTTTCTATTGGGACAAGACTGCTGGTTTTAGGATCTGACCCATTGCATGGATGCTCCTGCTTTTAGGATGTCCTGAAGTTCAGGGTTTTTGTATTGCCTGGAGCTGGCGTCGCCGGATTATGAGAATATGCATTTTTCTGGTTATAGAGGTCATGAAGTTTAACCAGAAGTGAAAGTGCAACGAGAGCCTGTCAACTACATTGGAAACTGTGGTTTCCCTTCAGCTTCCAGGGGGCATTGCCCCCCGGAACCCCCAGGAGGGGCGCTGTCCCTGCACTCCGCTGGGGCCTGGGCGGACCCTGGATCCTTGCCTTGTAGGAGTTTTGAAATTTTCCCATGCAATTGGGATGTGGCTGTTAACCCACTGACTGCCATATATAACGTATCACGTACGTGCTTGATGACGCCACTGATGACATCACCAGATGAAGGGGAATAACACTGATATGCTGCTTTTTGCTTTAACGCAGTCAAGAGGGTAATATCCCCTGACCATTTTGCCAGATTGGCTCTATCAGTTCTTTTTTTTTGTCACAATTTTTAAATTGATTTTTTGATGTCACAATTTTTAAATTGATTTTTCTCTCAAATTTTCTCTGGCAGTCAAGGGGTTAACTTGGGATTCAGAATGAGCGGCGTGGGAGCAACACCACTGCTGTATGGCCCACCCAACTGATGGGACAGGAAGAAAAGAACTAGAAAAATAAGGATACACCAGAGATCAAAGTATAATATTGACACAGCACTTAGCAACACAGTGCTTTAGTTTTTCATTTGATTTTTTTACATCAGGATTTGTTTCTTTTGTTTCATGGAAAATGTTATCACACACCCCTTTACAAGAGACTAACGCCTGTCATAAATAAAACATTCGCATTTCCATTCCTACTCTATTTCATCTTGAAAGAAAATTAACTGGACTTCACATAGACACACACACATGTATGAATGAAAACGCACGTCATGTACTTGAATCTGGATTAGTCCAATCAGTCAAGAGGAGTTGAATGAAGCTGGGACAAACCTATGTAATTCACTACACACACATTCACACGCTACCATCACCACCACCACTGCCATCATCTAACATATTTTTCAGACTACAAGGCGATATTTTTTCCCCCAGACTGAGACCTCTCTGTCATAATATCATGACTTACAACATAGTGAGAAAGTATAACAAAATTTGAATTTTGTGTAAACTTTAGGAGGTGCCCGTTATATTATAATCAGGTGTGCCCTATAGACCGACAAATATGGCACCTGAAGCTGCATCAGTCGACTGGAGGGACACTCAAAGCGAAGACTGGAACCTGTGTGTATTCCACATTGTCTGATAACACTCACACACATTCATGTGACATTGGCACAGCCAATGAGCGACTTAGCGGGCTCTTTTGCCCACCAGGTGTCATAACGCTCGAGTGGGGCTTATCCTCTCGATATTCTTAGTAAGGGATAAAGAAAGAGAGAGATAGGGAGGAGTCCAACCCTCTCTCTCTCTCTCTCTCTCACTACGCCCAACTAAGAAGATAGCGTGATAAGCCCCACTCGAGCGTTATGCCCCCTGGAGAGCAAATAATCGCCATAAGTCGACCATTGGGCACAGCACACATTACACAATGATCAAAATTAATTCCCTTGACAAGAGAGATAATGCACTCTCATGACCTATCAGTAATCACCCCTTCAGGAAATAGCCTGGCCCTCACAGCATGACCACCATTCCTTTGTCTATCTGCGTCTATGTGAGTAAGGGTGGGGTGGGGTGGGTGTCATGGTGGGTGGGTCCACGGGTGTTAGGCTGGTTGAGAATTGTTGCGTCAGTAGTAGTACATAGGCAGCTAAAGGAAAAATATGGGATTGCATAAGGGGGCTATCTCAGCAATTATATCATTATCCATGTGCATAGCGAGGTCTGTATAGGTGTATATTTGTGCTGGGGTGTTGCTGGTACTGGGACTACGTTTACATGGCGTTGCCATCTTGTTTTTTTTACCTGAAGCTGCATCAGTCGACTGGAGGGTCGCTCAAAGCGAAGGCTGGAGCCTGTGTACTCCACGTTGTCCTTGACGATGGAGACGCGCACGTTGACAAACTCGCTGTCGTACTCCATCCGCAGGATGGTCACGAAGCACTGGATCACCTGGTTGGGCCGCACCCGCCGCGGCACCAACACCATGTATTGTCTGAAAACAAGATGACAAACCATATAGACGTACGTACTCCTGGTTCAGACGTTTCTCTCACCCTCACTTTGAGTTTATCGTTGCCTTTTTCCATCCTCACGAGTACTTGTGGCGCCCTCACGATGCACTGCCTGAAAACCCACATACAAAAACCGATACAACAAAAGCCATATACTATATGATATAGACATATTCCTGGTGCAGACGTTTCTCACTCTCAATTTGTTACTGCCCCCTTCCATCCACAGGGTGGTCATGAACCACTGGTTGGGCCGAACCTGCCGCGACAGGGCAGTCTGAAAACCCCCATAAAAAAAAAACCGAGATGACAAAAGCCATATGTTGTTGATTATTGACGTACCCTGGCTAAAAGACTCCAGGGATCATCACAGCCACTGAAGCACTTAAAACACTGGTACAAGAGCATCAGCTACAGATGCGTGACCGTTTTTGATTACCCCGCCACGTGGGCAGCCATACTCCGTCTTCGGGGGATACAAAAGCCATATAGTTTTAGGCTTTGTGCACATTACACGCAGAAACCTCATGAGCTTATGAGGTAAAAAATAAGTAAAAGAAAGTAAGAAATAAGCGGATGGGATAAGGCTAAGTGCATGTAAAAACGCATGCGCTTATGTTTCTTACTTTCTTTTACTTTTTTGCGGAAAGTGCATGAGGTTTCTGCATGTAATGCTCACAAAGCCGTATTCTCAGTGCAGATGTTTCTTATTCCCAGTCTTTTGCTTCATCCCCAAGTTGTTATCCGTATTTACTGACTAAATGTTTGTAATGCAGTGGGTTTTTGTTGTGGGTTTTTTTTGGGGGGTTTTCCCCACTGATCTCTCTTACTTTACTTCTACACAAAACACAATACATTGTTCTCTCTTACTTTACTTCTACACAAAACACAATACATTGTTATCTCACATTACTTCTACACAAAACACAATACATTGTGATTGTTCTCTCTTACTTTACTTCTACGCAAAACACAATACACTGTTCTCTCTTACTTTACTTCTACACAAAACACAATACATTGTTCTCTCTTACTTTACTTCTACACAAAACACAATTCTCTCTTACTTTACTTCTACACAAAACACAATACACTGTTCTCTCTTACTTTACTTCTACACAAAACACAATACATTGTTCTCTCTTACTTTACTTCTGCACAAAACAGAACACTGTTCTCTCCCTTTAAAAAAAAATCAAAGCCATGTGAACTGATCCTGAGTTTGGGTACATAAAATAATAACTTTTTTTCTAAGAGTAACAACCGCTTTTCTTTCTTGTCTGATTAAACAGAATATTAATTGTCCCCCCCCCCCTGTATTTCCTGCTTTTCTCTAATTATCTAGTACTTTTCTTAAAGTTTGTTTTTTAAGTTTATTTTCTTTTTATATCATTATTTTTTCAAATTGTATTATCCCCCCCCCCCCCCCCCCCCCCCACCTCACTGTAATGCAGTGTTTACTATTAAAAGAAACTGAAAGAAATGTTGTACTAGTCTTTCATTTCCATGTAGATTTACATATGGAGGCTCAAAGTTCTGAACGTACAAAACAAAAATTACAAACCCGCCCTCTTGGTTTCTTCTGTTTTACACTACAGTCACACACACACAGCTACAAACAGTCTTACAAATCACACACACACAAACACACGCACACACACTCTCTCTCTCTCTGACTCTGAGTCTCTCTCACACACAATCATGCAAACACACACCCATACACACAAATGTAAAAATTAATTTTTAAAAACAACAACAAAAACTAACATAACAACAAAAAAAGAGATCAGGAGCACATATCCAGAGCTTCAGATTATTGGCGGGCCCGGGTCATTGACCTGCATTGACGGTGATTTGAACCCCTCATATTGTGCACCCAGGGGTCATGATGGACTCATCTGATCCATGAACATGAAGTTTGTAACAAAATTTAAGTGTAATACTACAGTGACACATTACTGGTCCATTATTTAGGAAACTGACCCATCATTTTGTGTAAGCAGGGGTCATATTAACCCTTTCACCGCCAAAGTCGCATTTGAGCACCACAGTGATTTAACACCTATGTCACTAAAAGGCATCACATTGGGGTCTGTTATCCAAAGACCCTATTGTCTTAGTTTTGAGAAGTAAGGAGAGACCTTATTTATATATATGTCACAGAAGAATCCCCAATACTTCAGATGGACTTTGTTCTCTACCCAGGTAAATGTAATGGAATTTTGTGGCTGAAATATGGATGGCAGTGAAACTGAAAGGGTTAAAAATTATTGTGACCCATGAAGTTTGAAAACAATCTGAAGCTCTGCATATCTCATAAACATTTTTGTTTCATCTTGAATGACATAATTAAGGATATGGATCTATTGTTACAATAGCCCATCAAAACAGATCGAACCTGTGGGCAATTGATCAATTTCTCTTATACTCACCCCCACCCCCCTCCCCACATGCACAGGTATGCATTTCATGAACACACACTTATCGTGTAATTTAATTATGTGTTGATGACACATAGTGGACACACGAGACAGAGAAAGTAACAAGAGAGAAGGAGGAGAGGGGGGCCAGAGGAGCGAGGGACCAAACACACATGACATGCACACACACACACACACAGATTCACACTACAATTACTAAGTAAAATTATTGGACATGGACAAGAGAGATCTCAGAAGATATATATACAGTTAGACTAGAGAGGAGCCTGGAGGGGGAGAATGAGAGAAAAGGGAAATAGGGAGGGTATGTATGTGTGAGGACTGGAAGTGGAAACACACAGAGAAACAGAGTGAGAGACTCAAAGAGAGAGAGAGAGAGAGAGAGAGAGAGAGAGAGAGAGAGAGAGAGAGAGAGAGAGAGAGAGAGAGAGAGAGAGAGAGAGAGACAGACATACTGAGAGAGACAGGGGAGGGGGGGGAGGGGAGGAAGAGAGAAGGGCCACACAATATTGATGCAGCACACACAAGCACAGCACACTTCCACATACCTGAACATACATGTAATACACTTATTAACTAGAACCATTCATTCGCAGACAGACCACTATCGCAATGTCTCTCACACACACACACACCACTCAATGGACACTGGGCAATGATCAGCCAGTCAAATGAACCGGTCAGCTTGGCTTTGAATGTTGTTATCAGCAGACTGGACCCTGTTTGGTCTAGTACTGGTCAACCAACAATACCGTACTGCCTCTTTTAAACATTGTACAATTTCTTACTAATCTTAGTCTCGGATCTTAAAGAGAAGTGAATAAAGTCAACAACACCACACAAAAAAAAGAGTATAACTTATAAGTATAAAACTGACAAGGATTCTGAAGGACCACTGCTTTGATTATTGAAATTGAGTTTGAACATCATAAGAGCTATCCACGACAAGGACTGAAGGAGACAGCCCAATGCACACAAAGAAAGACACAAGTTTCAAATACAGCACAGAGAAACACACACAAACACTTGAAACAGATCATAGACACACACATATATATATATATACAGACAAACAGATACACACACACACACACAGAACAATGAAATATAATACTAACGACAATGCACATCATACACAGTTCTTCACAGCTACAAATTTTCTACGAAAATTATGAAAACACACAAACATCAATATATCATTATATAAATAACAACAACAATAAAGGCAACAATATCAATCAATAATGATAATTTATAAAATTATTGATAATTTATACTGACGGAGGCCTGGACAGAGCACATCCCACAGAGTTGTCCAGCAGACAGCTCTGAGCCACGCTGGAGTCCTGACCGGCGGTCAGCGAGAGCAGCCAGCCCCCTACCACCACCGCGTGTATTAACCACATTGTACGTTTCAGTTCCTGCAACACCACATTCAGTGATTCACAATCAATACCAACCTGTTGTTTAACCTTGTGTGTACAGGTCTATATGCATACTTTACTTTTGCGGTCATTGTGAATGTGTAACTTGTTTATATGTAAATTGAATTTTTTTTTATATCTGATTGTAAATTGTTATTTTATTATGTATATGTATTTTATTTATATTTAGTTTAATATACATGTAGTAGATGTACATATTTCTTTGTGTGCGCATGTGTATGTGTGTGTGTGTGTGTGTAACTGTAAGAATGTGAAGGATAGTGTGGAGGTATGTAAGCGGTTGTTTTTAATATGAATAATTTTAGGGCAATTGTAAAGCGCTTAGAGCTTAAAGGTGAAGCGCTATATATAAATTTTCTTAAATAAATAACCTTGACAAGAAACATTACTGGGGGGGAATGAGGAAAAAAGTGGTAACCCTGTGATCTGTATATAATTTGTTTAAGTAGTAGTATATATATAAAATATAGCCACAGAAAATTATCTGCCCCTTTCTCATGCCCTGAGTGCAAACGTCACCTACTTAAGATTATCGTCCTTGGCTGTCATTAAGTAGTACTCAGTAGTATATAGCCACAGAAAATTATCTACACCTGACTCATTGATAGGTGGCATGAGCAGTTCAGGCCTAAAATTATCGCCCTTTCATGATGGCAAGAAGCAGTATAAAGGCCCATTTCATGCGCCGATTCTGATCCCTATTATACATATTTGTGGCGGTGCCATAGCCAATGAGGTTTAACTGAGGCGTGGTTACCGCTACACCTATCTGTATTAATAAAAAAATCGGGACTTTACTGGTTTCGTACTGCCTCCGGGCATTGCCTCCAGTATTGTTCCCACCATATTTGTATTGACAAATGTCCCATATGTGTCTGGTTCAGACCGAGAGGACGTAAAGCACCATTTTCGCCTGATTCTGATCCCCTACGTAGGCTATTTACGTTACTAAAATAACACTGTTAATTATGAAAAGGTGCTTTATGAAAAATATCGACAAAAGAGGCAAAAGCAAAGCCCTTAAAATGTCTAATTAATCCCCATCACATTCACACACTAGACTCACAATAATAAGGGTAAAGCGCGCTTGTTTTTGCCCGTTTAGTTGTGTTTATTAACAGCACGTCAAACACGGAAGTGGCAAAACAAAAGTTTTGACGCCGAGTTGAGTTAGACCAAGGCGCCAGAAACGTGACATGCCAGCTTTATTTCAGCACTTTCAGCTCAAGAAGCCTTGCTGTATGTTTCTTTCGGCTTCTTTCTTTACAAAACACAGAATCTTTTAAGACAGTGTGAACAAAAAGTGCTTTAATAAAACCCATTTCCTGGTTTACTTTTATTTTCCCCACACCTGAGGCCGCCATTTTATCTAGCCTCTTTTTGTGTGGACAGGTACGGTAATCAAACTTTTGGTGAAAAAATACCACCGTCGCTAAGTTATTTATCAGGCATTCGGATTCAAACCCCACTCTAATCACCTAATCAACTGAGAATGACCACTACACTGACACTGAAGAGGCAGCTTTCAAGGCTTCACGATAACGGGACATGTTATCTTACCTGAGTTCGAATGCTTGGGACATGACACACTTGACTCTAGTGTCAAGGTTAAGGTTGACATAAAGACAGGGAACGCTGGGACCTGTCGCCGCACCTCAAAGGGAAGCAACCTGCAAAAAAACGTCTAGGAAAAAGTCAGGGGTTTATTCCCTTGCAGCGTCTCTCTCTCTCTCTCTCTCTCTCTCTCTCTCTCTCTCTCTCTCTCTCTCTCTCTCTCTCTCTCTCTCTCTCTCTCTCTCTCTCTCTCTGCGCACGTGTGTGTGCATGTGACTGAGTATGTGTGTGTACTGTGTGTGTGTGTGTGTGTGTGTGTGTGTGTGAGGCAGATTGGGGGGGGGGGGGGGGGGGGTCCCAGGGTTTCCGGAACCCCCCATCCCCCACCGGCCAAGAAAAGAAAGGAAAGGAGGAACCCTGCAGCCCAAAATGTACCTTATAGAAGGCTGAAAAGTACGAAAATAACTCGATTGTTGGCTTAATAATGAATAAAATGGCAATGCAGCACCCCGCGAATAATGTGTTTGAGTGTTAGAAGGCAAGGTAGGCAGTGAAAGGAGTCTTCATCCTGTACCTCAGGATGTACCTTATAGAAGATACAGCGGCTCGCGACAGGTGTTTTTGAGTGCAAGGAAAGCTGCTAAATGCTCTTAGTGTCGTGGAGAAGGGAAGCGCCCCCCACCCCCACCCCCCTCCCCCACCCCCTCCCCCCCCGCTCAACACCCCGCTCAACAAAAGTTCTGATGGTAGTGGAAAATTCTGGTGGAATTATTTTTTTCTTGGCTGGTATCTTCCCCATCCCGCTCAACAAAAATTCCAAGAGATGATTAGGTTTGGTTTCGATTGGAAGTTGTATAGGTGAAGACGGGGTAAAAGGCCCATGGGTGGGTAAGAAGCCCATGCCAATTATCTCATGAAATAAAGAAAAGTTCAGTCAAATTTGCCCATGAGACGAATGCTAAACATTCACACTCGTCTCATGGGCAAAATGTGACTGAAATTTGCTTTATTTCATGAGATAATTGGCATGGGCTTAATTCTTACCCGCTCATGGGCTTTTTACCCCGTCTTCCCTAGTCAGCTTGCAAGTTGATGGCATGCCCACCCCCCACCCCCACCCACCCCCGCTCAACAAAAGTTCCGACGGTAGTGAAAACATTCTGCATGGTGGAAGGATTTTTTTTTTTTGGGCTGGTGTCTTCCCCCCACCCCCACCCACCCTCAACAAAAATTTCAAGAGATGATTAGGTTTAGTTTCGATTCGAAGTTGTAGGCTATAGTGCCAGTTGATGGTCTAGTTATGTAAATTAATAGGCTAAACAGCCAATCGTTTTGGGAGTTTAGTCTAATTTACATAGTATTCCCAGGATGCAACTGTCTAATTCGCACTCATGACTACAGGGCTTGGAGATTGCCGAGTTATTTCCCTTAGGATACTTTGTATTTGAGCAGACGATCTTTCTTGAAGCATAATCAGCGGTGTTTTGCGTCAGCTAGCATGATCACAGAACAATGCACAGGAAACAGATAAAAGACCCTGTTGTTTTATTCGCACCTCCTCCAGACTTAAATGACCTGTGCAGTATTACTGTTCGATTTGAATCAGGTACAACAGTTGGAGGGGTGACGACGCAGCCGAAAATTCTAAAATGCAGGTGAATGATCATGCATGGCAGCTCTGCCTCTGGCTCTAGGTCTGTCAAGCTAACAAATAATTATATACAGCTAACAATGTTGAGGCTGTTGAGTCCGAACTTAAAGAGTAGATTTTTTCTTCTTATATGGTGGTGACCAACGTCTATAGAAGTAATTGTATACTACACAGTTTAGATCTAGCACAATAGTCTCATGTTTGGAAAAAAAAGAAATAACTGAAAACAAAACCGACTCGTAGCGTCGCTAATCGCGAATACACAACTGTTACTATACTCTATTCACGA
>CM065695.1:15844275-15846775 GCA_017654935.2 Phymorhynchus buccinoides | reverse complement strand
TCTGTCTGCCTGCTTGTCTGTTGTTTCTCTCTTTCTCCTTCTCTCTTTCTCCAGCTCCCTCCATCCTCTCTGTGTGTGTCTCTCTCTCTCACTCTCTCTCTCTCTCTCTCTCTCTCTCTCTCTCTCTCTCTCTCTCTCTCTCTCTCTCTCTCTCTCTCTCTCTCTCTCTATCTCTCTCTCTCTCTCTCTCTCTCTCTCTCTCTCTCTCTCTCTCTCTCTCTCTCTCTCTCTCTCTCTCTCTCTCTCTCTCTCTCTCTCTCTCTCTCTCTCTCTCTCTCTCTCTCTCTCTCTCTCTCTCTCTCTCTCTCTCTCTCTCTTCTCTCTCTCTCTCTCTCTCTCTCTCTCTCTCTCTCTCTCCCTGCTTGTCTGTTGTTTGTCTCTTTCTCCTTCTATCTTTCTCCCGCTCCCTCCCTCCTCCTCTCATTATCTCTGTCTCTCTCTCTCTCTCTCTCTCTCTCTCTCTCTCTCTCTCTCTCTCTCTCTCTCTCTCTCTCTCTCTCTCTCTCTCTCTCTCTCTCTCTCTCTCTCTCTCTCTCTCTCTCTCTCTCTCTCTCTCTCTCTCTCTCTCTCTGCCACTCTTTCAATTCAATAGATGCACGCTCTCTCACTCAAGGAATTCGTTTAAAACTTTGTTGTCTTGTATCACATAATGTGAGTCCGAAGTTCATTCATCCTATAGAGTATTAACTGAAGCTAACCTCTTCAAGTTAGTAAGTTCTGTTTTTGTTCTCCTAGGTCCCTCCGTTCAAATGTTATTGTGTTGACATAGTCACATAGATAGATAGATAATCAGCCAGGAACGAACAGACTGCCCTGGAAGCATTAACCAGCTTTCGCTGCGCGGATGGTTAATAAGCGGATGGGATAAGTGCATGCGGAAATGCATGCGCTTATTTTTCTTATTAAAAAACCAAAAACCTTTGGGAAAACCGCATGTGGTTTCTGCATGTAACGTGCACAGCCCCTTATTCTGAATAAACTTTGGCGTTCGTATTCTCAATCTTGTTTTTTTTTTACATTTCAGACGGTTTCGGGTTAGGGTTAGGGTTAGGAATAAGGTTTGGGATAGGTTTAGGGTAAGCTTAATCATCAACTTTTTTTCTATTTGACACTAAGCTGTCCCTAACCCTATCCCAAACCCTAACCGTAACTTGAAACCGTCTCATCCACACAAATACAAAAATAAAAATTGATGGTATGTTATGAGATTGACACTTAACTGACACTAAACCTTATCCCTAACCCTAACCCTATTCCTAACCATAACCCTAACTAAAAACGTCTGAAATGAATGGAAGGGGCAGAGGAGGGAGCTTTTCTTAACATTTGCCTTTTTTTTGGTCATGATGGTCACAGCTTGAAGAAAGGACGCATTTGTTCCATCTCTCTGTCCATTCCTCACGAAAGTCCCTTCAACTCGTACAGAGACATCAAGAGACACTGGAAAAATACGGTAGGTATTGAGAGAGAGAGCGAGAGAGAGAGAGAGGGAGAGAGAGAGAGAGAGAAATGAAATGAAATGAAATGAACCTTTATTTTACAACGGTAAAAGTATTGGCATGTGGCAGCTATTTTTCATTGTTGCCGTTAAGAGAGGGAGAGACAGACGGAGAGAGAGAGACAGACAGATACAGAGATTTGGATTCAGATTCGGATGGTTTAATCCACCAGGCCATGATGCCCATGTTATGGGGATGGGGTTACAATGGGGAGTATTGCAAACAAACACACATACAATAAAATCAACTAGGCCAAATAAGCAAATACAAACAAACAATGAACTAATAGAAATTATTCAATCGATTGATCGGTACCTCAAACAAACTGCGAATACACCAGTCACGAAACAAACAATTAGTAAAGAAGCAGACAGAGAGAGAGAGAGAGAGAGAGAATTCATTGTCAGATGGTTGAGTTCTTGCTCGTTTGTTCATGGCCCTTCATGTTACACAAAGGACGAAATGGGATGGGGCCAAGTGGGAAAGGGCCAAGGGGGAAAGGGGGTTCTGTTCTTTGCAACATTATTATTTTGTGACTTAAAATTTGTCACTGTATTTCCTTTTTTAGGTGTAACGGCACGCACATTGGTGGGTGTGCCTGTACGCGTGTTTATGAATTTACCCATAATGGGTAAGGTAGGTATGTGTCGGCTGTGCACAGCGGGGAGACCAGTGAAAACTGAAAACCGGACACATACGTACTTTACCCATTATGGCCACTATATGGCCTGGGAACGCAGAAGAAGAAGAAAAAGAAGAATTAGCGTGCTAGCTAGTGAATTGTGCGCGCACTGTGTGTGTGTGTGTGTGTCAAGTCAAGTCAAGTCAAAATGATCTTTATTGACGATAAAAGAGTAAGCTTGATAAAGCTTTTTTACATCCTGTGTGTGTGTGTGTGTGTGTGTGTGTGTGTGTGTGTGTGTGTGTGTATGTATGTGTGTGTGTGTGTATGTGTGTGTGCATATATGTGCGCTGCGCTCTGTGCATGTGAATTTATTTTC
>CM065695.1:15836397-15838897 GCA_017654935.2 Phymorhynchus buccinoides | reverse complement strand
CCAATTATCTCATGAAATAAAGCAAATTTCAGTCAAATTTGACCATGAGACGAATGCTAAACATTAACACTCGTCTCATGGGCAAAATGTGACCGAAATGTTGCTTCATTTCATGAGCTAATTGGCATGGGCTTCTTACCCGCCCATGGGCTTTTTACCCCGTCTTCCACTACATGTCAACCTACGCACGCCATGATGATCTTTCAAAGCACCGGGGTGAGACAATTATTCCAGTAGATTGTCTTTTGCAATTACAAAAGTTTGTTCCCTTGACTTCTTCTTGGCGTAGTTTTGCCAAAAATCTAATTACCGCCACCAGCCTTCTGAATGGTCAACCTATGGCGATATTTTTCACGCCAGAGGGCAGTCAATGCACTAGGGGCTTATCACGCGATTTTCTTACTTGGGCGTAGTGAGAGAGAGAGAGTGATGGTAGGACCACTCGCTGTCTCTCTCTCTTTCTTTATCCCCAACTAATAATATAGAGAGGATTAGCCCCACACGAGCGTCATGCCCTCTGGCGTGAGAAAAATCGCACTAAGTCTCTCATTGCTTCACAATTCATTCACTTTTCTCTTCACCTGTCATGTATAATATGTTCCTTATTTTAGAAGAACCTGGAACTGTGAGAAAGTGGATCAGAATCATTTTATTGAAAGACCTTGATCAGGATGGAGACAGGCCTCTTTGAGTTGCCTTCTCCCCGTGGGGATACCGGGGGGCTCTTTCGTAAAAATAGTTCTCCCACCTTCTGGAAGTTCTGTGCTTGTAACTTCCTCTAATCTGCCACTCTCTTTGACTCTGCCTTTTCCCTTTGCTTTCTATCATCTACTATCTTTCTGACTTATTGGCCCGTTCTCCTGCCTTAAAAAACAACCAATCTTCCAAATAATTTTTCTCCCTTGAGCTCCTCCGAACTCGGAATGTGTCGGCTGGGGAGACTAGTGAAAACTGAAAACCGGACACATACGTACCTTAACCATTATGGCCATATGTCCTGGGAACGCAGAAGAAGAAGAAGAAGAAGAGTTGTCTTCGAGACATTTCATTGGGTGCATAAGAGAATACCTACATGATTATTATTATTGTTGAGCTGCGATTAAAAGGGCATACTCGAGTTAATTAATTCACTTGGTCTGAAGACACGGACCGAGACAGATGTCATTTAGCTGTCCCAAAGACGCGTCATTGAAGTTGTCCTGGAATCACAGATGGAGGGAGACATGCCATTTAATTGTCCTGAGAAAAACACACACGGATGGATTTGTGTTGCTAAGTTGTCCTTATGCAACATGGATGGAAATATGATATGTGATAATATATGTCATTCCGTTGTCCTAGGGCCATGATTTAGGTTGTAAGTATAGTTGTGTTAAATACATGCTTGTGTTCAAATTGCAATACAATGTTTAATATAAAAAAAACAATGTCATGGAGACCGATATCATTTTGTGTTGCTAAGTTGTCCTTATGCAACATGGATGGTAATATGATATATGATAATATATGTCATTCAGTTGTTCTAGGGCCATGACTTAGGTTGTAAGTATAGTTGTGTTAAATACATGCTTGTGTTCAAATTGCAATACAATGTTTAATATAAAAAAACCAATGTCATGGAGACCGATATCATTTTTTTTATCGGCCTGAAGACAGACAACGGACCCATGTCATTTAGATGTCCTGAAGACACGAACGGAGACAGACGTTTCACAGTTTTAAGCTATATACTAAGTTATAATAATGAAAGTTACGTTTTCAAATAAGCTCCCCCCCCCTTTTTTCTTTGCTTGAGTGTATTAGGTTGGTTGTTCTTCTCACCAAATATGTTATTGATATAATTATTATCGTCCACGTCCTCAGCCCAAGCTCTAAACGATTTTCCACTCTTGGAGTCCCCCCGTGAGGATACCGGAGGGTCTTTTGCATAAATAGTTACCCCACCTTCTGAAAGTTCTGTGCTTGTAGCTTCCTCTAATCTGTCACTCTCTTTGACTCTGCCTTGTCCCTTTGCTTACTGTCATATACTATCTTTCTGCCTTACCGGTCCATTCTCCTGCCTTTTTTTTCCCTTCTCTTCATATAAACACTTTCAAAAACATTTCCTCCAGCCGAAGTCGGACTTGCTGGGCCTAACTATTTCTTAGTTATGCGCATAACTGGCAGCATGACGCATCTGCGCTCATAATTGATAGGAAACTGCCTGAGCGATCGAAGAAGAAGAAGAAGAAGAAGAAGAAGAAGAAGAAGAAGAAGAAGACGACACTCTTGGAGTCATACAACAGAAGCTTTGCAAAAGGAAAGCCAAAACCTATGCTGCCCTCGTAATCATCATGCACTACTGATCAGTCTTTCCCTTGCACTTATAGACACACTGACGCACCACGATTAAGTCCCTTGTTGTTTTTTCTGGGTAGCTGTGACCCACATACAAATGTCCCCAACTTCAAATTGAGGCTGCTCTTTTAAAATGATGTTTCGTTTTCAATTTGGGGACATT
>CM065695.1:15823897-15831397 GCA_017654935.2 Phymorhynchus buccinoides | reverse complement strand
AACTCTACGGAGAGGTGGACAACAGAGGGTCTTCAGAGAAGAAGCCACCCCTCAAGCAAGCGTTTCGGCCCTGAACTCCTTCCACTCTAAGGGGGCTGGGCGGTACCCATCCAAATGACCTTAAGCTTTAATCAATGAACTTCATTTTGGAATTTGGTCTAGATATCGTAAGTACCTATATCCGTATGTAAACTACTTTAGTTGACTATTATATGGGATAATTTGTCAAACGAGGGAGGCTATGGTTGAACATTGAAAGAAAGTCCAACAAAATGAACAGATTATGGTTTTTTTTAAAAGCCGCATAATACTAAAACATCATTTGAAGCACCTACTAAAAGCTTTCATGAATAAATTCTGGTACGAATTGTTTAAAAAAAACCCACAAATATTCGTCAGTTTTATTGAAGTCTTGAAGGAAAAAAAAGCAGCAAAAGAAGTGATAAATAAATTACAAATAAATGTATTAAATATGCACCAGAATGTTAATGCAGTTTTACTGCAAAGTTTAAGTGATATTTTTTCGTTTCGTTTTCGTTTCTTTTCTACTCCCCCTTCCCCCCCCCCCCCCTCATTGTATCACTACTTGTTAGTACCCGAGCGAAGCTTCGGGAAGTATTGTTTTTGTTTAATCCGTCCGTGCGTGCATGCATACATGCGTCCGTCCGTCCGTCCGTGTTTCTCAATAACCATTCAGTCTATTTTGATCAATTTTGGTATTCAAGTTTTAGAGGATAATTAACTATCGACTGATTGCTTTAACTTTATTTCAAGGTCAAGGGCATGCTGATTAAGGAGTTCAAACCCCACAAACGCTGAATCGCTAATATCTCGCGAAGTTTTGCAGATATTTCAATGTGTTGTTTCATTCCACAACGTTTTCTGATGAAAGGGCTATAACATTATAGTCACGAATTTGTCTGTGCTCTCGTGCGCGCGTGCGTGCGAATCACGCGGTTCGAACCCCAAGGCTGTATCTCAAGAACTGTTGCATGGAATCGCTTCAAATTTACTGTGGTGGTGCATCACGGTACATGAAGAAGGTCCCATACAAAAATAACGCTGACCTTGACCTTTGAAAACATAAATTTCTTCTTGTGGCCATATCTTTCACATCGCTGGACTAACAATGTTCAAATTTGGTATGCAGATGCTTGGGCTTATGGTAATTCTGCATATTTAGTAAACGAAAGGTCAAGGTCAAGGTCAAGGTCACAACGGCTATAATCTGCCGATAGGACCATCATTCTGTAGCCGGTCATTTACAACCACACATTTTTGAGACATTTATTATTTATTGGTGTGTGTTTTTTGCCAAAATGTATTGCTCAGTTTCTTGTTCAATATTAATTTTATTCACAAACTGAAAGACGAGAACATAGCCTCATGGGTATAAAACTTGCACAGCATATCAATGAGGCTTTATACTGCTTCTTCCTGTTGCCCAAGGGCGATAATTTTATGTAGGTGGCGCGTTCACGTGAGTCCCTCTGCTCTGTGAGTCCCTCTGTATGAGAGAGAGAGAGAGAGAGAGAGAGAGAGAGAGAGAGAGAGAGAGAGAGAGAGAGAAGAGAGAGGGGAGAGTGAGAAAGAGAGAGAGAGAGAGAGAGAGAGAGAGGAGAAAGAGAGAGGGGAGGAGAGAGAGAGAGAGAGAGGGGGAGGAGAGAGAGAGACGGAGAGAGAGAGCGAGGAGAAGGAGAGAGAGACAGAGAGAGAGAGAGAGATGGAGAGAGAGAGAGAGAGAGGAGAGAGAGACGAGAGAGAGAGAGAGACAGACTGAGAGAGGTTGGGGGGAGAGAGGGGGGAGAGAGAGTGGAGAGAAGAGAGAGAGAGAAGAGGAGAGAAGGAGATTCGAGAGAGAGAGAAAGAGAGGAGAGGGAGAGAGAGAGAGAGTGAGAAGAGAGAGAGAGAGAGAGACAGATAGAGTGAGAGAGAGGAGGGATGTAAACAGTTTCGCATGGCCTTGGGTGGGAAGATTACGTGTATGGCTGCTTTTAAAGGGCCCCGCCAAATGGGCGGCCACACTCCGACTTCAAGGGGACTTCGCCCCATTCATGGAGCCACCCACACAATTCACTCCAACCCGTGGAGTGACAACAACCAACAATTCTTTACGGCGTGTAGGGAGAACTGCCACTGGTAAAGACAGCTTCCATTGGGCACAGCCGTATCATTTTAATATTGGCCATGGGTCAATTTCACTTGCATCACATGTACAGACACAGTGCAGGGCCCGGACCCTACGGGGGGGGGGGGGGCGGGGGGGGGGGGGGGGAGGGGGGGGGCTTAGGGGTCTGCAGCCTCCACCCTTTTTCCTCCCCCCAAAAACATCATGTCGCCGAGCGGCAGCTAAATTTCCTCGCGGGCTATACCTAGCACTCATCAGCACCACCAGTTGATAGGTACTTAATGGTTCAAAACATGTTTCAATAGGGGTATGAACAGTAATGGCATTAGTCCTTTATTTCAGGCACTATTTTGCTTCTCGGATTTAAACATTTTCCGGGGGAGCATGCCCCCGGACCCCCCTAGGGGTCTTGGTGCTTCGCACCTTCGATGAATTAGAGCCCCCACCCCTTAAAAACTTAGGTCCGGCCCTGCTGTGAATAGCCAAGGACCTTTGGCCGTAAAGAAAAGAAAGTCATAGAAGTGGGACTAGAAAGCAAGAACATGATGCATGCCAGTCAGTCGTTTCCGACCATGACTGCCAGATTGCAGCCGGGGGGTGGGGGGGGTGGGGGGGGTGGGGGGGGGGGGGGTAGATAGCTATTCCAGCGGGGGATGGGTTAAAATTTGTTTATTAGTGGAGATGCCTTGCCCAGGGTACATCCCCACTCTCTCGGCCAAAGGGATTTGAGGACAGCTGGCGTTGGGGAAGGTCCCCAAAGGCCAACCCCATCCTTTTGGATGCACTCGACACGATGAAGACGTGCGCAACAGTGGGAGTTCGACTATAGTGCTAAATGGCGATCACAAAATGATTACATAATTACTATCATTTTAATTTATAGAACTAGCATTTGTAATGGCTTGAGGTGCAAGTTAAAACTACCAACATGAAAAAAAGCCCAACCAACCAACCAAACAAACAAACAAACAAACAAACAAACAAAAAAGTATTAAAAAAACTTGTTCTATCGACATTGAAATGGGTGTTACGTATAATATGATCTGCAGAAAACCCACCCACAAAACCCACAAAAATGCCTTCATAGCTTTCTGTGCAATCTTTATAAACTGACAACTGAAAAATAATGTTAAAATACTTTTTTTTTAAATTGAAAATCTTATCAAAACATTACGCTATAATCTGACTTTTCTTAAAAAATGCAAAATTAGTGTTTTAAGAAAAGTCAGGTTATAGCGTAATGTTTTATAACCGTAGCCCCCCAAAAAAAAATCAGCTAAAAGATTTTTCACAGTTCAGCGACTTCGTTATAAACGAAAAAACAACAAACAAACAAAACAAAACAAACAAGTGCAACGCCGAGCGGCTGCAAAGTCCCCTCGCAGCATCGCCGAGCTACTCCGAAATCGGAATGTGTCGGCTGTACACATACATAAAAACGCATCAAAACAGCACGTAACTACATAGACACGCATCAAAACAGCACGTAACTGAATAGTTTTTTTTATATATATATAGCCTTGGGGTTCGGACCCGTGATTTGAGCGCGCGCGATCCATGCGCACACGAGCGCACAGAAAAAAATCATGACAACTGTGTTATAGACCATTCATCAAAGAAATGTTGTGGAAAAAAAACTGCATTGAAAATACATGCAAAACTTCGCGAGATATTAGCGGTTATGTGTTTTTTGGGAGTTTGAACCCCGTAAACTGGCGCGACCTTGACCTTAATGTAAAACTAAATACATCAGTGGATTAGCTTGCATCTATGGCGAAACTAGTATACCAAATTTGATGATGATAGACTGAATAGTTTTTGAGAAAAACGGACGAATAACGTACCGGACGGACGGACACCGGACGGACCAGACAAAAAACAATAGTTCCCGAAACCTTCGGCTCGGGGACTAACAAACAAATTAAAAAACACTAGACATACTGATGCTGCCAACAGATTAACAGACAAAAGGTGACAAAATACAGTAACAACAAATAACAAAACGTATAACCTCCTCAATGGAGGCCCCCCCCCCCCCCCCCGTGGGGACACCGGGGGGCTCTTATGTACAAATAGTTTATCCCCCACCTTCCGCCACTTCAGTGTTTGTAACTTCCTCTACAACCTGTTACTCACTTTGACTCTGCCTTTTCCCTTTGCTTACTGTCATCTACTTGCCTTTACCGCCTTACCTGGTCCATTCTCCCGCCTTTGTTCTATCGAAAACTCTTACAGAAAGCAATCTGCAGTATTGACTCCAGCTACTTGCAATTCCATTGGATAACGGCAACGACAAGCGGCCATTTTGTCTGGACTCTTTTCATTTTTAACCCTAACCCCAACCCGGCCTTACCCAATCCCTTTCCTGGGCGTTCTATCCTAACCCTATCCCTATCTTTCGGATGAGACGATAAACCGTCTGCCCATGTACTTAGCATACGTTAAACCCAATGGCAACGAAAAAGTTGTCATTTGGTCAAAATTTACCCCCCACCCCCCCCCTCCCTCATCAGTGACAAAAATCGCATGCAAAAAAAAATTAAAAAGGTGGGTGGCGCGACTCTGGCTGCGACGCGCTCTCCAGGTGGGAGCAACCCGAATTTCTCAGAGACGCCTCTGTGACTATAAAGTACCTAATAATAATAACCTAATAATATCCATCCTGGAGAAAGAGATAGGAGTAGCAGTGAGTTCATAACTTGAACACACACAAAATCATTGGCGTCGATACTGCAGACAGCTTTCTGTGAAACTCTTACAAAGAGTGTCTCTAGCCGAAGACGGACGGACAAGCTGGGCCTAACTATTTTTTCTTTTAGTTAGGCGCATTACGGCAACGACAGCATGACGCATCTACTCTCATGTGACAGGAAACTGTAACTGAGCGATCGAAGGAGGAATACAAGGTAAAGATGTGCCCCCCCCCACCCCCCAACCCCTTCTTACATTTCTCAGCTCTCCCCACATTTTCACACCTGCCTTTCTTTCCATGTACCCCCAAGGGGCTTTTTGTGGGAAATAACAAACCTTGAGCCTTGAACCTTACCAAACATTAAGCTGTATTTTATTAACCTTTTCAGCTAATTATCTTTGTTGAATAATCAATCGCAGTGATGAATAAACGACATTTATCTAATAGCCCCCCCCCCCACCACCCCCCCCCCCCCCCCCCCTATGTAGTGCAGTACACACAACAGCCGCGGAACATTTGTCACAGTCCTGGTTCATTGCGTTTCTTCCGTCTTGCAAGCGATAGAGGATGAAGTACTCATTCTGCAGTAAGTAAGAAAGGCAAGACTGAAAAAAATGGAAAGAACCGAGAAATGGAAAAAACCCCAGCCCGCTATGTTGGGTTTTGTTTGATGGTTTACTTTTACGTGCCACCACAAGCTGTATATCCTTTTAACCTTTTCACCGCCAGCCATATTTCAGCCACGAAGAGTCCATTAAATTTACCTGGGTAGAGAACAAAAATCCATCTGCAGTATTGGGGATTCTTCTGTGACATGATATAAAATAATGTCTATCCTTGCTTCCCCAAACTAAGACAATAGGGTCTTTGGATAATAGACCCCAATTTGATGCCTTTTAGTGACATGGGTGTTAAATCAATGTGGTGCTAAGCTGTGACTTTGGCGGCGAAAGGGTTAAAGAGCCCCCCCCGATCACGTGTCAAAATCACGGGATTCACGTGTTTTTCCTCTTATAACTGGAAATAAATCTTGGTATCTTGTTTTGACCAAGTCTGACTCCCATATAAATTACCCCAAATTGAAAGCGACACATCAGTTTAAAGAGCAGCCTCAATTTGAATATGGGGAAATTTGTTTGTGGGTCACAGCAACCCAGAAAAAAACAAAGGGACGTAACCGTGGCGCGTCACGGGGTCTTTAAGGACAATAATAACATGTGTGACTTGACTTGGGGGAACGCATCTTCACCTTTAGCGAACACAATTTAATGTCAAGCTTACTTTTACACACACGAGAAAGAAACAAGCAAAACAAACAACAACTAGGTTATAATAGGTTAATTCCATTTTTCAGTTTTTGCCTTTCTTACCAAACATGAAGCTGTATTGTATGAACATTTTCAGCTAATTATCTTTCTTCAATAATTAATTGCAGTCATGATAAAGGCCATTAATTCTAATAGGACCCCCCCCCCCCCCCCCCCCCCTATGTACCCCAATACACCCCCCTGCATTTGTAACAGTCGTGGTTCATTGCGTTTTCCCGTTTTATAGAGGAGGGGGGGGGTGGTGGGGGGGGGGGTAGGGGGTGGGGGGGGAGGGGGGGTGGGGGGGGGGTGGGGTGGGTTGGGGGGGTGGGGGGGGGGGTGTGGGGGTGGGGGCGGTGGGGGCCTCCACCTGAAAAATGGAATTCCACCGAGAAATACAGGGGGGGGGGGGTGGGGTGGGGGGGGGGGTGGGGGGGGGGAGGTGGGTGGGTTCCCGCTTATTAGTGGAGGGGGTGAGGGGGGGGGGGGGGGGGGGGGGCGGGGGCGGTTAGGGGGCAAAATCGGAAAAATGGAATTAACCGAGAAATACAGGGGGGGGGGGGGGGGGGGGGGCGGCACCATCTTTACTTTTACCAAAAAAACTAAAACGAAACATAAAAACAACTAATAAGAAAAAAAAAAGAAGAAGAAAAAAAAGAACAAGATTTAAAAACGCTAACGTACATAATTGCATGATTTTAATTAATTTTCATTTACCGATAATGCAGTTTGAGATTCTCCGTCCTCTGCAGAAATCCATGGTCAACACATAGGCCCGCGCTTTCACCCTTTCAAACTTCAATATTACGGTCGTGTCATCTGCAACGAAGCGCATGGATACCAAAAACACACACCAAAAATCCCACACACTTGATTTCGTTTTCTGCCCCCTAAAAGCTAAGATCGTTGAATGATCAAATCAAGGAGGAAATAATAAAAATACGGCACCGCTAACGATTTCCAAGGACCCTTTTTAATTAATGAAGAAAAACCAAAACGGTATGTTTTTAAAGCAAAGTGTGTATCTATGAAGTCAAGCATATAACTGCAAGTCTCTGCCGAGGACGGAGTGTGGCTGTCCACATGGCGGGGTAATCAAAAACGGTCACACACGTAATGTTCTCATCCCTAGCTGGTGCATTTGTGCCGAATTGTTCAAGTGCTCTGGCTGTTGGGATGATCCCTGGTGGAGTCAGGGAACAACAACAACAACAACAACAACAACAACTGCAAGTCTATGTTGTATGTAACGGGTTCAGGTAAAGTGCTTACACTACGAAAGAGAGAGAGAGAGAGAAATAGGAGTCCAACGCCCTCTGGGCCAAAGGGCCATATGAGGCATTTAGAATTGTACAGATCTTAAACACTACGAA
>CM065695.1:15816397-15818897 GCA_017654935.2 Phymorhynchus buccinoides | reverse complement strand
ATAACTGTTACGCCCAAAAAAAGGGGTTTAAGAAACACCCTAAACGTTTGCTAAGGTCAGATAACTCTTTAAAACCCTTTCATCATCACTGTCGCCTCTTGGCACCACAATGATTTAACACCCACGTCACTAAAAGGCATCAAATGGGGGTCTGGTATCCAGTGACCTTATGTTCTTAATTTTGGGAGGTAAGGATAGGCCCTATCTCATGCATGTCACAGAGGAATCCCCAGTATTCCAGACGGAATCTTTTCTCTACCCAGGTAAGTTTAATGGTAAAGTTTGGCTGAAGAATGGCTAGCGGTGAAAGGGTTAAGCTTACTTTTCACTTTGGGGAGAGAGAAAAGGGTTGCTATCAAAAGGGAGATAAATCGTACCTCTCTGTCAGTTTGTACAAAGATCTCGATCTTATCCACGTCTGCTAGCTAGTTGTGTGCAACAAATTAAATCTGCTCTATAATGTTTATGCCATCTATCATGATGAAAAATTAAGAAAGAACACTCAAAAAACACTTGCGTTTGTTTCATCTGCAAAAAATAATTCCGTATATTTTCATGATAAACTAAAGAATATTTGTTTGTGACAAGCTTGTTTACTCGGTCTTCCAGTAGTTTGATCGTTGTACTTGGTCCTCCATTTTGAAATTAAAAGTCTCGTTCATGCCCAGAGAAAGAAAGAAAAAAAGGCGGAAGTAATTTGCATTTTTCCATGACGCAACTATTCGTTCGCCGTTAGCTACTACCAAACTGACCACAAAATGTTTCGGAAACTATCGGCAAAAGGGACCGTTTTTGCCGATTTGAGCTAACGCTACGTCGTAACGTTAGCTGTTGTGTTTCACATGCTTTTCCCCATCAAGCCATCTATAAACAGAAGCATCAACCAAACATACATGCACGAAACATAAACTAGACTTCCGAGATTGATAGTCGTAAAAATGGAAGTCGGTTAGTTACGGCAGTTTTGTGTAATAATGTGTAACTGACTGAAGAGCGGGTTTGTCAAATACACCTGAGAAATCGAAAGTTACCCCTATACATACACTACCGCCTCTATGCTCTTACCCCCCCCCCCCCCACACACACACACCATCCCCCACTGCCCTGCTTTTTCGTAGCAGCTCGTTGAAGGACGGGAAGAATTCGGTCAGTTACGGAATGAAGCATTGTATGTAAGTTGTAACTGCTTTAAAGACACACTGACGCACCACGATTAAGTCCCTTGGGGTTTTTTTCTCTGGGGGGTAGCTGTGACCCTCAAACAGATGTCCCCAACTTCAAATTGAGGCTGCTCTTTAAAAATGATGTTTCGGCTTGAATTTGGGGGCATTTATATGGGAGTCAGACTTGGTCAAAACAAGATTTATTTCCAGCTATAAGAGGGAAAACACGCGAAACCGTGATTTTTGACACGTGATCTGGTGGGTCTTGAAAGCGTTGTCTTTAACGCAAACTCAGAACCGTAAAAACAACCCCCCCACAAAATCTGCCATCCTAAATCCTGGTGTCATGAAAAATTCTTCCTGGTAACATAACTCCCCGATTTCCTTATTGCGCATGCTCACTAAGCCCATGACGTCATCCTGTGCTACTTCCCATTTATTGCGTGCGCTTAGTCTATTAGTAGGCCTAACTAGGGGAAGACGGGGTAAAAAGCGCATGGGCGGGTAAGAAGCCCACCCCAATTATCTCATGAAATGAAGCAAATTTCAGTCTCATTTTGCCCATGAGACGAGCGTTAATGTTTAGCATTCGTCTCATGGGCAAATTTGACTGAAATTTTCTTTATTTCATGAGATAATTGGGGTGGGCTTCTTACCCGCCCATGCGCTTTTTACCCCGTCTTCCCCTACATCGTTTTCTCGGCAAAGATGTAGATTTTATTTACACCGCCACCTTCAATTTCTCGAATGTTTCCGTGTAGTTTGAGCACTTTAAACCTCTAGATCGGTTTTCTATATTTTAAAGACACACTGACCCATCACGATTAAGTCCCTTGTTTTTTTTTTAATTCTGGGTAGCTGTGACCCACATCCCAATACCCCCAACTTGAAATCGAGGCTGCTCTTTAAAATGATGTTTCGTTTTCAATTTGGGGGCATTTGTGTGGGAGTCAAACCTGGTCAAAACAAGATTTCTTACCAGCTATAAGAGGGAAAACCCGTGAAACCCGTGATTTTGACACGTGATCTGGTGGGTCTTTAACGTGACGGTTCTGGCGCGCATGCGTACTGACCGTGACCGGGACTATTATTACACAGGAGGAAATATATAACAATTCTTTATTTTTATTCTGATCGCTTCTCGGCCTTTTGGCTAAGACAGTGATTCAGGAACATAAATTTTTGTTTATACCTTGGTTGGTTTGTTCAGCCCGTCGTACATGGCGAAAGCCGATACGCGACGTTAAACTGAACTTCCATTCATTTTTCGTGACACCGGTCCCATTTCAGTCCAAACCTCTTACATGAATTATAGATCTTCCTCCCACCCTCGGTTT
>CM065695.1:15803897-15806397 GCA_017654935.2 Phymorhynchus buccinoides | reverse complement strand
TTGGCGCTGCTTCAAAGTAATGAAAAGGAAACACCCGAAGGTGCTGATGGGACCCAGAGATGCACCAGCCACGCCTACCCTATCGACACGAGAGCAGCCCTGCTCCAGCCCTGGAAGTCCGTGTTGTGTTATTTAGGAGCAGGCACACACGGGACATTCCATTAAGCATACAGGGCGCTTTGCTGCTCCCGCCTAGGTGACCATCAGATAGAATGCAGAGGAGTCCTTGCGAAATGTCTCCATGGGGTGTACCAGCCCGTTTTTCATGACTGCAGAGCCCACCGGCAAAAGACACCCCGCCTAGAAACCAGCACGCATCCAACAGCTCCCACTAAGGACAGGCGAGGCCAGTGCATCCCTAGAGAAAGCCACAGGCTCTCGCCTTACGGACTTATATGCCTCAGAAGAGAGTCCCAGAATGTATTGTGGGCTTACTTCTTGACATGAAGGCCTAATTAGGCCATTATCAATAAGAATGTTTCTGAAGCGCGTCTCTCTCTCTCTCTCTCTCTCTCTCTCTCTCTCTCTCTCTCTCTCTCTCTCTCTCTCTCTCTCTCTCTCTCTCTCTCTCTCTCTCTCCCCACACGGCTGCAAAAACAGCTGTTGCCTTCCTACTTGATAAACAGAAGTAATGAAAGCCAATAGAGCGATCTCCCGTGGGGCGTGCAGAAGCGCTTGTTGTCTTCATGGAGCTAAAGTCGGTCAGTTTGTAACCTATCTGTTGCGTCATAGTATGTAAATGAGCTTACGGTATTTACAGCTGGGAATAGGGCATTTCGGCCACGAGAGTTCGTTCTCTATACTAGACTACTAATTTGCCCGCGCTCGTTCTGCCCGAGTTAAGCCGACCTTTCTAATTCAACTCTCTAAATTCAACTCAATGCAATTCAAGGTTACCGGCACGCGGCAAATGCCCTAGTGATTTTATTGACTAAAAGTCGATCAGTTGGCTATATGTTGCGTCTGAAGTATGTAAAGTACCTTTACGTAAGATGCTTACAGCTGGGATTTGATTTTAATGACTAAAAGTCAGTCCAGGTACCTATGTGTTGTGTCAAAAGTATGTAAAGGAGCTTACCTACAGCTGGGAATTGATTTAATTGATCAAAAGTCGGTCAGTTACCTATCTGTAATTGACGACCAAAGAATATCACTTCTAAATCATCATACATAGACGCTCTGAAAAGTCGAGGGAACAATAACCAATCAGCTCTTGAATTGTTATACAGTTTTTGCATTTTACAAATCAAATAGTCACAACACGTAGCAAAACACATTAACGCTCGCACGCACGCGCACACACACGCACGCGCACACACACACACACACACACACACACACACACACCACGCACGCACGCACGCACGCACGCACGCACGCACGCACGCACGCACACACACACACACACACACACACACACACACACACACACACACACACACACACACACACACACACACACACACACATTAACCCTCTTCAACACTTATCTTATAAATGCAACTCTCACACACACACACACGCGCGCGCATTCACACACATATAAACATGTACACACACACATACACACACACACACACATTCTTATACCTGTGGCCATATCAACAACAATTCAAACTTTACATCACTTTCAACCAAAAAGTATAGTCGTACATTCAAATTAACGCAAAAGAGATAAATATGGATGCCATCGTATGACATTTCAAAACCAAAAATACATTTCTCAATTTCATATCTCTTTTTTAAATATGGGATAAATTGTTCACACTGTGGGTGTTTTCCTTCACATCTGCATTTATATATATATAAAAAATTGCCAACAGCAAAATAAGGTCAAACGTACTATCAGATTTGAAGCGATCACCGCATCCAAATAACACTATGCTTTCTGTTAGAAATGTTTACATGTTCACATTTCAAATTCACCATGTTTTCAAATGCTTTCCAAACATTCTTTACATGTGTGCAGGCCCAAAAAATATGTTGAATGTTTTCTTTTTCATTATGACAAAAAGTACATTTATCTGAATCGGTAATGGTTTTTTTGTGGAAAATCACATTTGTGCCCAACATTCTGTGAACTAATCGCATTTGGAACGATTTTAATTTAACATCTTTTATGGTTTCTATCTTTTTTAATACTAGTTTCCAGCGCAATTCCACTCTGAGTCTTTCTCTCCATTTATTACAACATTTAGGTTCTTGTGCATCTTGAACAAGAATATCATAGTAATACTTGGCTCCTTTTGGAGCCGAGCAAATAACCTTTTTCAACATATTAACATAATTATCAGCTTTATGTGAAATAGCAATTCCAAGCTTTTTTGCATACATTCTGACAACACTTTTAAGTCCATGGTAAGAAACAAAATCACATAACAAACCATATTTCTCCATAAAGGAAGGAAACGATACAAAATTGCTATTTTCGTCTAATAAATTTCCAACAAAACCCACATCATTTTCAACCTAGCTTTGATGGAAAACACTTTTTCCACCT
>CM065695.1:15791397-15796397 GCA_017654935.2 Phymorhynchus buccinoides | reverse complement strand
AATTATACACACAGATCGGTAAGTAGATCGAAGGCTAAATCATGTGTAGTGATTTACAAAATCTGTGCCAATCACAAAATATACCGTAATGGACTGGTACACCCATGGGGACATTTCGCAAGGACTCCTTTGTATCGTACCCGATGGTCACCAAGCCGGGAGTAGCTATGCGCCTTGTATACTTAATGGAATGTCCCGTGTGTGCCTGCTCCCCAGTAACACAACACAGACTTCCAAGGCTGGAGCAGGGCTGCTCTCGCGTTGATGGGGCGGGCGTGGCTGGTGCATCTCTGGGTCCCAGTAGCACCTCCGGGTGTTTCTATTTCATACCGTAATTTGCATGTAAGGCAAGTGAAATTATGCACACAGATCGGTAAGTAGATCGAAGGCTAAACGTGTAGTGATTTACAAAATCGGTGCCAGTCACCCAGAGAAATATGTTTGCCCTGTTTTGCTGATTGCTATAAGTTAATAATGGTTATTGATCCTCTCTCTCTCTCTCTCTCTCTCTCTCTCTCTCTCTCTCTCTCTCTCTCTCTCTCTCTCTCTCTCTCTCTCTCTCTCTCTCTCTCTCTCTCTCTCTCTCTCTTGATTTGTAGTAGTAGTATTTGTTACGCAAGCGCTTCATTGTTTTTGTATATTTTTTTGTTAACCTTTGTTTTGCCTCAGGGCTGAGCGTAAAAAAGCAATGTTTGCTTATCTTATAACCCTGAATAAACAAAATGTCGTTCGTTTGTTCGTTCGTTCGTTCTCTCTCTCTCTCTCTCTCTCTCTCTCTCTCTCTCTCTCTCTCTCTCTCTCTCTCTCTCTCTCTCTCTCTCTCTCTCTCTCTCTCTCCTCTCTCTCTCTCTCTCTCTCTCTCTCTCTCTCTCTCTCTCTCTCTCTCTCTCTCTCTCTCTCATTCTTTCTCTCTCTCATTGTCTGTCAGTCAGTCGGGGTGGGGGTGGGAGGTGGGGGGTATCTCCACAACATACAAACCATCCCTTCCAGCCATCCGTAATAGCAGTTGCCTCCTTTGCTTTATACGTGTTAATTAAAACCCTTTTGCTGCCAGCCATCTTTGAGCCAAACATATCCATTAAACTTACTTGGCTTCAGAAAAGATTTCGTCTGAAATATTGTGGGATTTCTCTGTGACACATGTATAATAGAGTGAATCCTTACTACCCAAATATAGGAACGCAATGTCATCGAATAGCAGACCCTGATTTGAAGTTTTTTTTTTTTTTTTTTTTTTTTTTCCCCCTTGCAAAGAAGGTTCTCTTTTCTCCAATGATTTGCACATTCAAACAAAAAATTAATGCAATCATCATCAATAAGTATGAATAGCTTATTAACAATCCAACTATGCCATAACATCGAAAATTGAGCAAATAGGCATAGTGTTTACATATGCATACAACTTCATCTTTTTCATGTACAAACATACTACCTACAAATCAAAGTCGACAAGGACATGGGTGTTAAATCATTGTGGTGCACAAATGCGTCATTGGCGGTGAAAGGGTTTCACAGTTGGACACGACAGACAGGTTGACACCGATACACAGGCTTAGTTATAGATGACCCCAAAATGATCCGTCTCCTCCTGTTCCCCACTTCCCCCATTCTCCTAGAGCCAGTTTTGATTGGCACCGTCTTTCCTTTGAAGATAAAGACCTACCAGATCACGTGTCAAAATCGAGGGTTTCTCGTGTTTTTCCCTCTTATAGCTGGTATGAAATCTTGCTTTGACCAGGTTTGACTCCCACACTCATCCCCCCAATTTCGAAACGACGAAGCATCATTTTAAAGAGCAGCCTCATTTTGAAGTTGGGGACATTTGTATGTGGGTCACAGCTACCTAGAAAAAAACCAAGGGACTTAATCGTGGTGCGTCAGTGCGTCTTTAACAACATCAGCTCGCAATCTCTGATATTATATTCCCAACTTAACTAGCAGCAACGAGTTGGTACGCTTTGCGGTTTTGAAACTATATGGGTACCGGTTTTGGAGTGCATGGTGTTGAAATGTCTCCTCCCGCCGTGTTTGGACCAGTGAGTACCCCCTTTGACGGAGGTTTGCACTGGATTTTCAAAATGTATCCCACTGCATTTCTTTTATGATGCTGACGAGTGATATTATAAGGTTTGCAGGGGTCTGTGGCTAACGGTTTACAGACTATGGCCAACAGTGTTTGGGTTAGTGAGTACTTCCTCGGCGGAGGTTTGCACTGACTGTTATTCTTCTTCTTCTTCTTCTGCGTTCCCAGGCCATAGGACTACCATGGGTAAGGTACATATGTGTCCGGTTTTCAGTTTTCACTGGTCTCCCCACTGCGTACAGCCGAGCACTGAATGTTCAAAATATAAGTCACAGCATTCCTTGCATGATGCTGATGAATGACATGAAATATTATTACATGGGTTTCTGGCTAATGGTCTCCACAGTTTGTCCAATTCAACAAAGTCTAGACTAGTGAGTACTTCTTTAGCGGAGGTTTGCACTGGAGGTCCAAAACGTGTCATGGTACCATCCTTGGGTGATGCCTCCCCTTCCCCCAAAATCTTAGCCCCTGTCTTCTTTGCGTCCTTTGGATGATACACCTCCACACAAAACTTGAAGTAATTCCTTCTATTGTTCTGAAGATACAGTCCATTTTCAGTAACAACTTCAAAGTCATATTAATGTCAAGGGCAAGGTCAAATGGATTCAAATGTCTTTTACTGCTTTCCTTAAGGTCTCGGTACACGCTAACATTATTCACGGGATATTTCTATTTCCCCATGGCAACACAGTGAGTTGCAAGTCATATTATGAGTGGCCTAACACTGTGTTGCCACGGGGAAATAGAAATATCCCGTGAATAATGTTAACATGTACTGAGACCTTTAAGTCATACTGATAAAGAATATATGTGGTTATGTAGATATAAACCCAGTGGTGTCCGAACTACATTCATGGCTGTTGTGGTTGTTGTTGTTGTTGTTGTACCCTGGCTAACAGACTCCAGGGATCACCCTAACAGCCGAAGCACTTGGACACTATGGTACAAATGCATCAGCTAGGGATGAGAACATTACATGTCCTGTCTTTCACCTTAGTGACATATGAGCGGATAGAGTTTACAGGTTTGTGCAGCAGCTGAATGATGTTGAAAGTCGTTCTGACATCCCTTTCAGATAGGGCACACTGGCTGTCATGTGTGTTCTTTCAGTCTCTTTGTTTAGTTTGGGTTTTGGGGCATTGAAAATCCACGGAGGATAACCGTTTGCTTTGAGAGCTGTCCTATTGTGATGTTCTTCTTTGTGTCTGTTCTCTTCTGTGGTACAGTGGGTCTTGGCTCTGTGTAAGAGTGTTCTTGAAACAGAGCGTTTGTGTTGCAGCGGATGGTTTGAGTCAAAGTGTAGATATTGGTCAGTATGGGTGGGTTTGCGATATACTGAGGTTTCTATGGTTCCATCCATAGTTTTGTGGACGTTGACATCAAGGAATAGAATTTCTCGATTTTCTCTCTCTCTCTCTCTCTCTCTCTCTCTCTCTCTCTCTCTCTCTCTCTCTCTCTCTCTCTCTCTCTCTCTCTCTCTCTCTCTCTCTCTCTCTCTCTCTCTCTCTCTCTCTCTCTCTCTCTCTCTCTCTCTCTCTCTCTGTTTTAAATGTGCACATTTCTAAGTTGATGTAATGAATTTTAATGATAATTATTTGGTTGGTATAATTTCGTTTCACACGTTTGATTAATTGTTCTTTCAGCTATGTTGTATATCTGTCATGTTGTTGCACCTAACCTGAATTTCTCTTTTATTGGAGATATTAAAGTATACTTGAACTTGAACTTGAAAAGGTTCGGCTCCAGTTTATGTACCTTGGCGGGGGTGGGGTGGGGTGGGGGTGGGGGGGGGGGTGAAGGTATCTCCACAACATACAAACCATCCCTACCAGCCATCCGTAATGGCAGCTGCCTCCTTTGCTAATCACAGTTGGACGCACAGACAGATTGACATCGATACACAAGCTTAATTATAGATGACCAGAAAGTGATCCTTCTCCTTCTCCTTTTCCCCATCCTCCCCCCCCACATCTCCTAGAGCCAGTTTTGATTGGCACCGTCTTTCTTTCCTCCGAAGTTAATAACACCATCTCGCAGACTCTGATATTATTATATACCCAACTTAACTAGCAGCAACACCCCGGCTCGCTACGCTTTGCGGTTTTGAAACTATATGTGTACCGGTTGTGGAGTGCGTTGTATCGCGTGCGAAATGTCTCCCCCCCCCCCCCGCAGTGTTTGGACCAGGGAGTACTTCCTTGGCGGAGGTTTGCACTGGGTTTTCAAAAATGTATCCTACTGCATTTGTTTTATGATGCTGACGAATGATATTATAAGGTTTGCAGGGGTCTGTGGCTAACGGTTTACATACTTTGACCAACAGTGTTTGGGCTAGTGAGTACTTCCTTGGCGGAGGTTTGCACTGAATGTTATTCTTCTTCTTCTTCTTCTTCTTCTTCTGTGTTCACAGGCCATAGGGCCACCATGGGTAAGGTACATGATAAAATTATATGTCCGGTTTTCAGTTTTCACTGGTCTCCCCACTGCGTACAGCCGAACACCAAATGTTCAAAATAATTATAAGTCACAGTATTCCTTGCATGATGCTGATGAAATTATATTAAATATTATTATATGGGTTTCTGGCTAGTGGTTTCCACAGTATGGCCAACAGTGTTCAGACCAGTGAGTACTTCTTTAGCGGAGGTTTGCACTGGAGGTCCAAAACGTGTCATGGTACCATCCTTGGGTGATGCCTCCCCTTCCCCCTCAAAATCTTAGCCCCTGTCTTCTTTGCGTCCTTTGGATGATACACCTCCACACAAAATTTGAAGTAATTCCTTCTATTGTTCTGCAGATACAGTCCATTTTCAGTAACAACCTCAAAGTCATATTAATGTCAAGGGCAATGTCAAATGGATTCAAATGTTTTTTACTGCATTCCTTAAGGTCTCGGTACACGCTAACATTATTC
>CM065695.1:15783897-15786397 GCA_017654935.2 Phymorhynchus buccinoides | reverse complement strand
TTCACGTCATTTTGTAAGTTGGTAAGTACTAAGTCAGCAGTCTTGTTCTTGTCGTGTAAAGTAGTATCATCGGCAAAAAGTTCACAGGGACAGGAGATGTGTAAAGGTAAATCATTTATATAAATAGTAAAAAGAATGGGACCCAAGACTGAGCCCTGAGGCACACCATACTTTACTGATATTAATGAGGATGATTTACAGTCCCGATGGACCAATTGCCGCCTGTTGGATAGGAAAGATGTTATGAGACTAACCGATTCTGTTGACAGACCATATAGAGTTAGCTTTCTTTGGAGAAGGTTATGATCAATGGTGTCAAATGCTTTTGCAAAATCTACAAATATAGCCCCTGTGATAAGATCGTTATTTATGTTCATATGACATTGTTCAATGAGGTTAGTAAGTGCTGTGTGGCAGGAATGATTCTTTCTGAAGCCACTTTGATTAGGGTGAAACAGATTGTGTGTGTCAAAATGAGACTGGAGCAGTTTTTTAAGGTGTTTTTCGAGAGGTTTGGACAAAATAGATAAAATTGATATAGGTCTGTAGTTTGAACAATCGTTTGGATCACCTGATTTAAATTGTGGCAGTACTTTTGCATCTTTAAAAGCTTGTGGGAAATGACTTTTTTCAATACAAAGATTGTAAATGTATGTTAAGTGTTCAGTAATAATTGGTGCAGACGCTTTCAAAATGTTATTATCTATATTATCCAAACCTCGAGATTTAGACGTATTCAATAAACACAGCTCCATATATACATCATGTACAGCAATATATTCAAACTTAAGTTCAGATTTAATGTTTTTTGAATCACAAAATTCTTTAATCATTGACAAATCATTATTACTGGTACGGTCCATATTTACAAGCTTCTCTGCTACTGTAGCAAAATGATAATTTAGGTCCTCAACTGACAATTCAGACGAAGAAGCAGTGGAACTTGCATTCCTGCCAGACAGCTGATTTATCGCCTTCCATAAAGATTTTGTATCTGATTTTGAAGAGATTAACTTACTAAAATATTTCTTCTGTGCGTCTCTTTTCATAGAGGTTACCAAGTTTCGTTGTTTTTTATAATCATCGTCTTTTCCTGACTGTTTGAATAAATTTTCACGAACATTAGATTCAGCATTAATTTCATCTGTTAGCCATGGCTGATTATCTCTGAATTTAACACGTTTGGTTCTAAGTGGTGCATGTGTATCAAATACAGAAAGAAACGTTTTATACCACACATCAAGGGCTATATCTGGATCGGTGTACTGATAAACCTGGTTGAAATCTGCCATACATAGGTCATACAAAAAACTGTGCTCATCAAAATGTTTGTAACATCTGTATGAAATACATTTATGGGTGCATTTGGGAATTTTTACACCTTTTTTGGACCATGTTGCACAAATAGGGAAATGATCGCTAAGTCCAAAAATAGGCACGGACGTTTCTACAGAATGACTGGCGTTACTGACATAAATATGGTCTATCAACGTTTCGGAGGTTAGTGTTTTCCTTGTAGGAGTGGTTATTAATTGTGTTAGGTTGTACGACTCAAGTAATCTTTTCCATTTGTTGTGGGGTTTAAATAGATCAATATTAAAGTCCCCAAGGAGCATAATCTCATCAGAAAAATTTACAACATCCTCCATCATGGAATCAAAGCGATCGAACCAGTCAGATCGCTCCTCAGGGTTTCTATATAGCATTCCAATTAAAACGGGCTTGTTCTTTTTTAGACGAATTTCTAACCAAATACATTCAATGGCATGTCTATCAAATACGGTAATTTGTTTAAAATGGACTGACTGATGTATATATGCTACTAGCCCCGTTTCCAATTTACAACTAGGGTCTCTACGCACTAAACTATAACCTGGAATTGCGATAATAGAGTCAGAAGCTACGTCTGTTATTCTAGTTTCAGAAAAACCGAAGACATGAAATGGATCATCTACATTGGCCAAAATGGAAGGAACGTCAGGAATTTTGTTCAGCAAATGACACGCGAGAGAGAGAGAGAGAGAGAGAGAGAGAGAGAAGGGAGAGAGAGAGAGAGAGAGAGAGAGAGAGAGAGAGAGAGAGAGAGAGAGAGAGAGAGAGAGAGAAAGAGCGAGAGATGTAAATAGAGAGATGGAGAGGGAAACAGAAATGCAGAGGGAAAGAGAGAGATGAAGAACGAGACAGGAAGAGAGAGAGAGAGAGAGAGAGAGAGAGAGAGAGAGAGAGAGAGAGAGAGAAGAGAGAGAGAGAGAAGGGAGAGAGAGAAGGGAGAGAGTGAGAATGGAGAGTGAGAGAGAGAGAGAGAGAGAGAGAGAGAGAGAGAGAGAGAGAGAGAGAGAAGGAGAGAGAGAAGGGAGAGAGTGAGAATGGAGAGAGAGAGAGAGAGAGAGAGAGAGAGAGAGAGAGAGAGAGAGAGAGAGAGAGAGAGAGAGAGAGAGACATATGTAAATAGAGAGTTCGAGAGGGAAACAGAAATGCAGAGGGAAAGAGAGAGATGAAG
>CM065695.1:15768897-15776397 GCA_017654935.2 Phymorhynchus buccinoides | reverse complement strand
AAAGGGAAAGTATCCATAGTTTTGCTACATTTCTATTATAAATTTTATCCCGTTTAAAAAAAAGTTAACAATCATGATGATCAGTGTCCTTTTCTTTGTAGACTTTTATTAACATTTTCGCTCTTTTTTTATGGCATTTTTATTTTAGTAAGGAAATGACATTTTCTCTGGGGGGTTTTTGGTGGTCATTTTCCCCCCAGAACGAATTTGTTTAGAATCTTATTTTGCTTTTCTGTTCATAGAGCAAAGATGGATAGCAACGGACAACAACAACACCTTGAAGAAGTGTGTCACTGTGTGTGTGTGTGTGTGTGTGTGTGTGTGTGTGTGTGTGTGTGTGTGTGTGTGTGTGTGTGTGTGTGTGTGTGTGTGTGTGTGTGTGTGTGTGTGTGTGTGTGTGTGTGTGCATGTGTGTGTGTGTGTGTGCACTCTGTGTGTGTGTGTGTGTGTGTGTGTGTGTGTGTGTGTGTGTGTGTAGGTGTGTGTATATATATATATATCAGAACAAAAAAAGAAAGAAAACTAACAAGAAAGAATGTAGACTATTCCCAATATTTCGGCTTTTGGCCTTGGACGCGGGACAGACAGTAGAACAAACTTGACGTAACAAATACAACACGTCAAAATATACAGTAAAATCATTCTTTCTTAAAGTTTGGCACCACACCTTGCAGACTAGTTTTGAGGTAAGATAAGATATATAAAAGGAATAACAACAAAACCAGTGATGTCTTTGTGTTGTATTAAAACCTTTTAGGCAGACACATTTTCGCTGTTTCTACAGCTTTTTATAGTCACATACAAGTTTGGCTTGTGCGGCTGTTATCTTTTTCTTTTTATATATATATGTTACAGTCAAAATGAGAAATTAGTCATTACGGGTAATGCCTGAAAATGTCAGTCATTTCCGGAACTACCTGTTTCAAACAGCCATTACTGGAAATGGCTAACATTTTCAGTCACTACCCGTAATGCTTGAACATTGTCTCCAGTCAATACCGGAAATGACTCAACACAAAACACCATAGTGAACCTAAATGGTTTTTATTTTATGGTGCATTCAATCAGAAAAATAAATGAATTTTATGGCTAAAAGCAAGTCTATGAACACGATAACAAATAAAGTCAGAACAATAAAACAAATATCAAGGCTAAAAGCATGTCTTTGAACACAATCACACATAATCATGCAGAGCCTGTCTAAAAATAACTAAAAATTACTACATTGAGTGTGACAGTCAAATCGGTCAGTCGTTCAAAACAGATGCAACTTTGTGAAATATGCTTTTTTCCGTCTTATGAAATGGAAATAAGGCTGATATTAACCCTAAACTTTTATTAAGACTGAAAAAGCAGTTTATCAGTGTAATTGTTGCAACAAATATCAGAGGGGGAGAGGAGGGTTTGAAATTAAGTTTGAAACTAATAGTTTGCTTTTTATAAGACAGAAAGAAGCATTTGGGAACCGTTGGCATCTGTTTTGAACGAGCGACTGATTTAACTGCGACATCGAGTCATCTCAGAGACAGACACACACACACACACCACACACACACACACACACCACACACACACACACGTGTGCGCACACATGGCAGAAGAGAGAGAGAGAGAGAGAGAGAGAGAGAGAGAGGGGGGGGGGGGACACTGCAAGTTTGTCATTAGCTAAACAGCTCTAGTGACAGCGAAGGGGGGGGGGGGTCAACAAAATCACTTGAGTAAAAAAACAAAAATATTGCCTTAAAAAAGGAGTATAAGCTCACCCACCCCATGTGTGTGTGTGTATGTGTGTGTGTGTGTGTGTGTGTGTGTGTGTGTGTGTGTGTGTGCGCGTGTGCGTGTGTGCGTGCGTGCGTGCGCGTGTGCGCGTGCATGCGTGCGTGCGTGTGTGTGTGTGTGTGTGTGTGTGTGAGAGAGAGAGTGTTCGAGAGAGAGAGAGAGAGAGAGAGTGTTGTGTGTGTGTGTGTGTGTGTGTGTGTGTGCTTTTGTGCGTGTTGTTAATTGAACATTTGCACACACGTTGCTTAAAGAGCCCCTGATATGAACAAAAAATTCTTTCAAACGTGCTTAGAGGTCACCAAGAAAATGTATTCTACACAAAGCACACCACGCAGTTTCTCTTGGTACCCACACCAATCAAGCATCAAAGGTGGTCGATTTTACTTAAGCAAAGTTGGGGGTGGGTTTTTACAAGGTGTTTCACCCTTTGCACACTTTTCCCTTCCAAACAGGAGATGGGTTTGTACTAAAAGATGGGCTAATGCTCAGTATTTTACTGCAATCAACACTTTCCCATTCTGGCTGACTTGCATTTCCCATTCTGCCTGATATCTAGTTCAGCCAGATGGGTAAACCCAGACCATTTCCCATATTGGCTGAAATTCAGTCAGAATGGGTAAAAACTCCTCTTGAATTTCAGGCATTACCAGTAATGACTAATTGTTTTAGCCATTTCCAGTAATGGCTGATTGAAACAGGTAGTTCCGGAAATGACTACAAATTCCAGGCATTACCCATAATGACTAATTTCTCATTATGACTGTAACATATATAAGTTCTGGATGCATAAACTAAGATCAGAACATCCAACTGGACTGAACGACAAGACAAAGTGAAATCAACAACAAAGACAAAAGAAAAAGAAAAAGTGATGGCCAAAAAAGGAGAACACGGAAAAATAAGGGGGTTGTGTGTGTGTGTGTGTGTGTGTGTGTGTGTGTTGTGTGTGTGTGTGTGTGTGTTGGGGTGGTGGTGGTGTGTGTGTGGGGGGGGGGGCAGGATAGGGGGAGGGGAGGGTTGAGAGAAGGTTGGAGAGGGGAACACAGATTTAGTGCTGAACTATACTGTGGGTGAGGGTGGGGGTGAGGGTGGGAGTGAGGATGGTAGTGGGGAAGGATATTTGAGGAGTAGGGGATAGGGAAGAAGATGGTGAAGAGATAAAAAGATAGATCATGTACGTCGTTTCATTCAGAACAAGTGTGCCGCCTATTTCGTCATACCATCACGACATTCAAAACTTGCGTCATCCATTCATTGCTTTTCTACGTCACTCCATTCACTAGAGTCATAGACTTTTTGCTCAGTCCTAATAATACCTTTTGTTGATAACAAATCGTGTCTTTAGTTTTAGCATATTGGTTTTAATTTAGAAGAAACATTTCTTCATTAAATAGGGTTTAATTGTCACTTCATTTTTCATAATTGTATTGACTTATCCTACATTTTCACTTTTTATAGAGAGAGGAGAGAGGGTAGGGAGAGGGTGATATGTTGTGTGTGTGTGGGTGGTGGGGGGGGGGGGTGAGTGTTGACAAGGCAATGATAAAGTTTAAGGATACGTCATTATAGTTGGCTTAGTTTCTATGGAATGTCATTGTTCTACGTCATAAGTCTTTTTTTTTACGTGGTGTTTCTACCTTTGTCAGTTCTGTACCTTGTGAAAAGAGGGGTTACCCCCTCGAAAGCTTGGAGTAAAATTAGGACTTACGAAGGATTTTTTTTTTTTTTTCTTCAGATATGTATATATATATACATATATATATGTGATATATATGTATATAACTGAAGATAGTCTTAAAATTACAGATGGGGGAGAGAGAGAGAGAGAAGAGAGAGAGAGAGAGAGAGAGAGAGAGAGAGAGAAGAGAGAGAAGAGAGAGAGAGAGAGAGAGAGAGAGAGAGAGAGGGGGGGGGATTGATTGCCCAAATCGATTAAGTCATGTGTTACCCTAAATACTACATACTGCATAATCATTACCTAAAGATTGCTGACGTAATTTTTGTACGTAATTTAGAATATGACGATTCACCTTTGGTCATGTGTTCCTAGGAATAAGGCAGACGCCGAAACGTTAGGACATTAAATAAACTAAAATAACCAAAATTGCTTGTTGTCTTGGAATTAAATGTTTTATTTTATTTTATTATATATATATATATATATATATATAATTGTGTATAAACGCAAGAATGTGAAGAAAAAACAACCACACCATTAAACTTTCCTCTTATATATATATTTTGCTGTGAAAAAAACTGTTTAACAATATTTAAGTTTGTGAACTGTGTATATATATATATATATTAATTGAAAAAATCAAAACAACAACAAAACTTGGACGAGACGTTTCGCTTTACAGCTTTATCGATCTACATTCTAAGTTACAAGCCATATATGATATAAACGTATATGTTGCGTATGTAAACAGGTTTAACCCGCTCCTTCAGATTAACAGACCCTGGACACTTGCTATTTAAAACGTGGGCTTAAAACCATTGTGGGTGCTACTGCCATAAGGCGGTGAAAGGGTTATCGCAATAATGGTCTGCGCATTAACCCTTTGAGCACGCCAGCCTCATTAGAATCGTCAGCAAAAAACCGAATATCACTTCTTCTCATTGCATGGGACTGGGGTTTTGATCAAATTCTTCTCAGGGGTGACTGTTTTGATCACAAGGGCAAGGGCTAACGTTACGTAGAGTGAGCGCAAATCGGCCCAAAAAAAAACCGGTGCTAAGAAACACCTCTTTTGCCGAAAACGTTTTGTGGCTACTCCCAAAGTATCTCTTGGCGAACTATCACGTGACTTGCATGGGGGTGAATACATTTCTTGTTGTTGATTGGTCCATTAAAGCTTGGTTAAAATATTAGTGGGTGGTTTTTTTTTACCAATCAGACAAGAGCTTGTAATATTCTTCCGCAAACGTTTTCTAAAGTGTGCGCGCGGCGACCATCGTTAGACCTCGACCCGGATTTCTATTTGAGTATTTCTCATTCAGAGAACTGTTATGCCTAGATTGCATACCTTTCAAGGTCTGTGTACACGTTAACACTATTCACGTGATATTTCTGGCAACACTGAGAAATATTAAGAGTGGGCTATCACTGAGTTGCCATGGGGATCTAGGAATATCTCGTGAATAATGTTAACGTGTACACAGACCTTTGACCAATTTCCACAAAGAGGAATAGAGAGGTTTGGGGACAGCAACAACAAAAACAGCACACCTTTGAGCAAGAGTTGTGTCGTTTGCAGTCAACGAGTGACAGAAGACTAGTGGTTCACAGAAGAAAAACGGAACGCCCCTATCAGTAATGTCATAATATCTCTACTTTATCGATGGCTTAGAGTCAAAACGGACTATCTCAAGATTGAACTTATTGCGAAAACTAATAACCTGTATTAGAAAAAAAAAGATTGCAGAAATATTAAAGACCCCCCACGTCACGTGTGAAAATCACGGTTTTCACGTGTTTTCCCTCTTATAGCAGGTAAGAAATATTCCTAGCATAAGAGGGAATGTGACACGTGACGTGGGGGGTCTTTAAAACATAATCCCCATTTTATATTATTTGCAGTCTTTTTCAATACAACTTCTTAGTTTTTGCAATAACATCGATAATAAGTCAATGGCCTATCTAGAGATAGTACGTTTTGACTCCAAGCCATCGCTATGCTGTATATAATTTTAAAAAAAGCGGCCTGCTGAATGTGACTTTAAAAATGGTACGACGTTGTGGAACTGGGAGATGTGAAGAAACTGGTACTTATAATAAGGCCAGGAAACAAAGACCAGCTTCTCTTAGGGATCCGTTTTATGCAATTCGAGAAGCGTATATTGCATGTGGACACGGTGGTGAAAAAAGAGAGACAATAAACATGTCCAAAAAGTATGTCAATAATAATTTATCACAGATCAGATCGAGCTCTACTTCTTCCTTTGTGAGAACTGCCTGATGAACGAAGGTGTTGTATGTAGTGAAGCCCATCCTGTCACCACAACGTTTCTGCACAAGAGGACAGGTTGATGTCATTGACCGTCAGAGCCAGCCCGATCGGGATTACAGGTCAGAGTAAATCCAGCCTCTGTCCCTCTGTCTGTCTGTGTGTGTGTCTGTCTCGCTCACTCACTCACTCACTCACTCTCTCCGTCACTGCCTCCACCTCACACTATCTGTTCTGTCTATCTTTAACCTATGCTTCTCTCTTCTCTCTCTCTGCTGGTATGTCTGTGTGTCGCTCGCTCGCTCCCTCTCTCTCTCTCTCTCCCTCTCTCTCTCCCCCCTCTCTCTCTCTCTCTCTCTCTCTCTCCCTCTCTCTCCCTCTCTCTCTCTCTCTCCATCTCTCTCTCTCTCTCTCTGTCTGTCTGTCTCTCTCTCTCTCTCGCTGTCTCTCTCTCTCTCTCTCTCTCTCTCTCTCTCTCTCTCTCTCTCTCTCTCTCTCTCTCTCTCTCTCTCTCTCTCTCTCTCTCTCTCTCTCTCTCCGTCACTGTCTTCATCTAACACAATCTGTCACTGTATGAATGAGTTTACTCTCTCTCTCTCTTTCTCTGTGTTGTTCTTGTTGTTGTTCTTCAGTTTAGCGTCCTTCCAGTAAAAGTGATTCAGACAGTATTATATTGAGGCGTAATTTTGGTGTAGGTAAGTGAGAGTATGTGTGTCTGTAGTGATTGTGTGACTGTCTGTAGTCTGTGTGTGGGTGTGTCTGTAGTCTATGTGTGGGTGTGTCTGTAGTGACTGTGTGACTGTGTCTGTAGTCTGTGTGTGGGTGTGTCTGTAGTCTATGTGTGGGTGTGTCTGTAGTGACTGTGTGACTGTGTCTGTAGTCTGTGTGTGGGTGTGTCTGTAGTCTATGTGTGGGTGTGTCTGTAGTGACTGTGTGTGGGTGTGTCTGTAGTCTGTGTGTGGGTGTGTCTGTAGTCTATGTGTGGGTGTGTCTGTAGTGACTGTGTGACTGTGTCTGTAGTCTGTGTGTGGGTGTGTCTGTAGTCTATGTGTGGGTGTGTCTGTAGTGACTGTGTGACTGTGTCTGTAGTCTGTGTGTGGGTGTGTCTGTAGTCTGTGTGTGGGTGTGTCTGTAGTGACTGTGTGACTGTGTCTGTAGTCTATGTGTGGGTGTGTCTGTAGTCTATGTGTGGGTGTGTCTGTAGTGACTGTGTGACTGTGTCTGTAGTCTGTGTGTGGGTGTGTCTGTAGTCTATGTGTGGGTGTGTCTGTAGTGACTGTGTGACTGTGTCTGTAGTCTGTGTGTGGGTGTGTCTGTAGTCTGTGTGTGGGTGTGTCTGTAGTCTGTGTGTGGGTGTGTCTGTAGTCTGTGTGTGACTGTGTCTGTAGTCTGTGTGTGACTGTGTCTGTAGTGACTGTGTGACTGTGTCTGTAGTCTGTGTGTGTGTGTCTGTAGTCTGTGTGTGGGTGTGTCTGTAGTCTGTGTGTGGGTGTGTCTGTAGTCTGTGTGTGAGTGTGTCTGTAGTCTGTGTGTGGGTGTGTCTGTAGTGACTGTGTGACTGTGTCTGTAGTCTATGTGTGGGTGTGTCTGTAGTCTATGTGTGGGTGTGTCTGTAGTGACTGTGTGGGTGTGTCTGTAGTCTGTGTGTGGGTGTGTCTGTAGTGACTGTGTGACTGTGTCTGTAGTCTATGTGTGGGTGTGTCTGTAGTGACTGTGTGGGTGTGTCTGTAGTCTATGTGTGGGTGTGTCTGTAGTGACTGTGTGGGTGTGTCTG
>CM065695.1:15751397-15753897 GCA_017654935.2 Phymorhynchus buccinoides | reverse complement strand
TTCTCTGGATACAGTTGACGTGTTTTCTTTTAGTCTCTGAAATAGAATATTTTGATACGCGGTTTTTTAAGGAAGTAATGCTGCTGAGATTAAGAGATTAGTTGTTAAGGAGAGTTCCAAAGAGTACCACCTGGGTATGTTAGAAGAGAGAGAGAGGAGTGGAGAGATGAAACAACTGAACAAGAGAAGAAGAGAGAGAGAAAGCGAACAGAGAGGGGGAGAGAGAGAGAGAGAGAGAGAGAAAGCTGTTTAATGAGAGAGAGGACGAGAGCGCGTGTGTGCTGAGGCCCAATGAACTGTTTAATGATCAGGCCATCTGTCCATGGAGGGCAAGGGGTGGACAATGGGAAATCTTCACAGCTTGGTAATGAGAGAGAGAGAGAGAGAGAGAGAGGAGTAGGGAGAGAGAGATGAGGAGAGACGAGATATAGAGAGAGAGAGAGAGAGAGAGAAGATTAAAGAGAGAGAGAGAGAGAGGACGAGAGAGAGAGAGAAAGAGGAGAGAGAGAGAGAGAGAGAATGGGGGGGGGGAGAGTGAGAGTGGAGAGGAGAGAGAGGGAGAGAGAGAGAGAGGAGAGAGAGAGAGAGAGAGAGAGACAGAGATAGAAAAGAGAAAGAGAGAGGTATGTGTGTGTCGTGAGAGAGAGAGAGAAAATATAAGAGAGAGAGAGAGAGAGAGAGATAGAGAGAGAGAGAGAGAGAGAGATAGAGAGAATAGAGAGAGAGGGGGGGGGGGTGGGGGGGTGAGAGAGAGAGGAGTTGAGAGAGAGAGAGACAGAGGACACACACACTAACACAAACCACACCACACACACACAGACCAGACGAGAAGAGAGACGCGCGAGAGACGCCCACACACACACACGCACGCACGCCACACACACACACGCACACACACACGCACGCACGCAACGCACGCACGCACGCACGCACGCACACACACGCACACACACACACACCGCACACACACCACACGCACGCACGCACACACGCGCACACACACACACGCACACACACATGCACGAACACACAAACACATGCACGCACACACACACACCAAATCTGACGTAACCATGGCATGACATGCACAGAAAGCATTAATTTTAAATGTCAAATGGATAAGAAAACAAAAAATACACATCAACAGCATGCATTATCCTTAAACACTCAAAATCCCGCGAGAGAGGATAGAGAGAGAGAGAGATAGAGAGAGGGAGAGAGAGCGAGAGAGAGAGAGACGAGGAGAGGAAGAGAGAGAGAGAGTGAGAGAGAGGGGAGGAGAGAGAGAGAGAGAGAGAGGAGAGAGAGAGAGAGGGAGAGAGAGGGAGAGAGATGGAGGAAGGAGAGAGAGAGAGAGAAGGGAGAGAGAGAGGGGAGAGGAGAGAGAGAGAGGAGAGGAGAGAGGAGAGGAGAGAGAGCTGGAACTGAGAGAGTGAGACTCGAGAAAAAAATAGAGAGACAGCACGTTAAGACACGCCAACATACAGAAGGCATTAAAGTTATTTTAAATTAAACACTCAAATTCCCCACAGAAGAGCGAGAAGAGGAGAGAGAGAGAGAGAGAGAGAAGAGAGGAGAGAGGAAGAGAGAGAGAGGAGAGTGTTGGAAGAGAGACTTGAAGAGAGAGAGAGAGGGGGGGGGGGGGGGGGGGGTTTTTTTTGGGAGAGAGGGAGAGAGAGAGAGGAGAGAGAGGGGGGGGGGGGTGGTGGAGAGAGGGGGGGGGTTCCCTGAGATTTTTTTTTTGAGAGACAGAGTGTTTTTCTTCCCCCCCCCTCGTGGGGGGTGTGGTGTGTGGGGTGGTGTTTTTTTTCTTTGGCGTACCTTGTGAGAGACGAACGGCGATCGAGAGAGATGAGAGACAGAGACAGAGACAGAGAGAAGATGATTTGGAGAGAGTTGAGACGGAGAGAGAGGAGAGAGATGAGAGATGAGAAGAGATCAGAGAGAGAGAGAGAGAGACAGAGACTAGAGACAGAGAGAGAGAGAGAGAGATGAAGAGATCCAGAGATAGGAGACAGAGAAGTCAGGAGAGGTCGTAGTCCAACAGGAATGATCTACAGATGAGAGACAGACAGACCAGACAGGCAACAGGAATGAATAAAGATAGACAGGACAGACAGACAGACAGACAGACAGACAGACAGACAGACAGACAGGCAGACATACAGGAATACTAAGGCAGGAAAGAGACACTTTGATGGAAATAGGCATCCCCGCTTGGATATAGGGTCTGGATGCATGTGTGTTGTCTTTTGCCTAAATAGTTCCCCCATCTTCTGGAAGGTCTGCGCTTGTTATTCCCTCTACTCTGTCACTCTCTGACTTTGACGCTGCCTTTTCCCTTTTTGCTAAAATGGTCTCAAGCGCACGTGAACATTTTTTCACTCTTTCCCGTGGCAGCTCAGTGATAATAATATGACTTATATAGCACTGTGTTGCCATGTAGGAATAGTGAAAAATGTTCACGCGTACAGACACCTTTTGCTGTCATCTACCATCT
>CM065695.1:15738897-15743897 GCA_017654935.2 Phymorhynchus buccinoides | reverse complement strand
AAAGTCGCATTTTAGCACCACTGTGATTTAACACCTATGTCACTAAAAGGCATCAAATTGGGGTCTATTATCCAAAGACCCTGTTGTCTTAGTTTTGGGAAGTAAGGATAGACCTTATTTTATATATGTCACAGAAGAATCCACAATCCTGCAGATGGATTTTGTTCTCTACCCAGGTAATTTGAATGGACATTTTTGGCTTAAATATGGCTGGCGGCGAAAGGGTTAATAAACAAACATAAGATTCAAACTTATGCAACATGGCAAGCTTTACTGAACTTATTTAATGTTAGCAAAATCTCTTCTTCTTTTTTTAGCAGAAAAAAAATGACAAAAGAAAACGCAGATCATTTGATCCTTCTACCTGTCATCACTGGAGAGTATTTTCAACAAAGTTTGGAATATCTCGTCTTCCACAGGCAAGCTGATTTGTAGGACATTACCAGAGAGAGAGAGAGAGAGAGAGAGAGAGAGGGAGAGAGAGAGGGAGAGGGAGAGGGAGGGAGGGAGGGAGGGGGAGGGAGGGAGAGAGGGAGAGGGAGAGGGAGAGGGAGAGGGAGGGAGGGAGGGAGGGAGAGAGGGAGGGAGGGAGGAGGGAGGGAGGGAGAGAGAGAGGGAGGGAGAGAGGGAGGGAGGGAGGGAGGGCGGGAGGGAGAGAGAGAGAGACGCAAGATGGTTTATTCAGAGAGGCCATTGGCCCATTTGAATGGGAATGTACATGAAACATCAAACTAAACTGCTACAGAGAGAGAGAGAGAGAGAGAGAGAGAGATAGAGAGAGATAGAGAAAGGGAGAGATGGGGGAGGATATAGAGGTATGGGATGGGAGAGAGGAGAGGGAGGGATTGATGGAGAGGGCCGAGAGGTAAGTAGGTGTATGGGGGGAGTGATGTAGGGAGGGAGAGAGATGGGATGAGAGCGAATGGAGGATGAACATACTAGTGAGGAGGGCGGGATAGGGTATATATATATATATATAGAGGTATCATATCATAACATGGATAGCTTCAAAGACGGAAAGTGAGTCAGAAAGACAGGCATGCAGTTAGAGAGACAGATGGAGAGAGAGGAGAGAGAGGGAGGAGGGAGGGAGCGATGAAAGAGACAGACTGAGAAAGAGAGACAAAGCAGGAACAACAAAGACAGATCACTGATACAGATGAGTAGGGCAGTACAGAGAGAGTGTGATACGAGAGAGAGAGTGTGTGTGATAGAGAGAGAGGAGTGTGTGAGAGTGTGTGTGAGTGTGTGTGTGTGAGAGAAGAGGAGAGAGAGAGAGAGAGAGAGAGAGAGAGAGAGCGAGAGGAGGGAGAGAGCGACATAGGTAGGGTAGATAAACAGTCAGACGGAGACAGACGAGGAGGCCAGAGAGAGAGAGACAGAGAGAGAGACAGAGAGAGAGAGACGCAAGACGCAAGATTGTTTATTCATAGAGGCCATTGGCCCATTTGAATGGGAATGTACATGAAACATCAAACTAAACAGCTACTATAAGCGAAAATATATGCACAAACTTTCATTTACGAAGTCAGCACTTCTCTTAACCTAAATGCTTTACGTAAAAACACACACAGGTTTTTAATGTCACCATATTTGTTTGAACTCATGAGGACATTCAATCTAAACATGCAAGGTTGTCGGTGGTATTTCTGAGGAATTATTCTCTGGCGAATATCTTTGAATACAGGACAACACAAAACAAAATGTAATTCGTTTTCTTCACTCTCTAAACATAGAGGGCAAAGTAAATCATTACGTACATGCTGTCTATATCGTAACTGATGACTTTTTATATCTGATACCCCTAGTCTAAATTTAGCTAACAATTTCTTTGAATGCATATCAAGGTCAAATTTTAAATAACTCTGTACACATCGTATATCAGAATTAACAATATTTCTATAAAAATCGTATCTTCTACTAGTTTGAATGTGATCATTCCACATTTGCCACCTACAGTCAATAAGCCTTTGGCGGAAAATACGAAAAAACAAATGTTGATTACCAACTCCCTGGTTCAGCCACACATCCCCAAAGCCATACTCACATGAAAATAAACGTACCTTTGAAACCCAGTTTTTCTTCCCTCTATTGTCTAGATTCAGCAACATGTCGTATGATTTACGAGGTAACCTATGATCTTCCATACACAGTAGTTTAAACCAGTACTTAACACATCTTATTGGCTGAACAAATAAACAATGTGTATCGATTAGTTTCTCCATAGACTAAATCATTTGAAACCCGTTTATCTAACTCCAAGAATCTTTTTAATGCAAATAAATGCACTGCTTCACAATGCACAACCGCATTCTCTAATCCCCAAATTGCTGCCCCATACAGTAGCATAGGTTGAATTTTAGAGTCAAATATTTTCAGAAATAAACCAAGAGAATTATTATTTAACACATTAAGTCTTTTTAGAATAGCTAACAATGTATTCTTTGCCCTGCATGCAAGATCTTTGCAAGCCACATTGAAACTTAGTCGTGTAGAAAAGAAGATGCCTAAATATTTATAAACATTTAACACAGGCATAACAACACCGTCATAAGTCCACCTTTCTCTAGCAGCTAGAGAAAAGAACCTTTCGAAACACAACAATATTGCTCTTATCTAAATTCACCCTAAGTTCTAGAGGATTTTGAGCAGCCCTACATAAACTATTGAGTTGAGAGCTGCAATCCTACCACTGTTTCTGACAGTAAAAGGACATCGTCTGCTAATAACAAAATGAACAATTCTAACATACCTTGGAGGAAACAGAGCACCATGAAGGCCATTTTTGATAACATCTAAAGCAAGCTAGATTGATGAAGAATGAGAATAGCACAGGACTACATGCATCCCCTTGCTTTAAAAAACCCACTTTTTTTAAAAAACCAGCTACACAATTAATAAAGTCTGTTAAATCAAACCCATTCCTTATCCTACTTTATACTACCGAATACATAGACTGGATACAACAAAGCAATTTTCCTTTAACACCATTTTTAATCAGGGTCATTCCCCACAGAATTTTCCTATTAATTGAATCAAAAGCTTTTTGAAAATCGACGAATGCAACATAAAATTTGCGATTCATACAAAAGTGTTTCTGAATAAAGGCTAGGAGAGTAAACATATGGTCTACAGTAGAGTATCCTTTTTTGAATCCAGCTTGATGTTCACCAGTGAAGTTCTTGGAGTCAACCCAGATTTGTAATCTTCTGTTGATAATAGTGACTGTACAGTTTACTACTAATGTCTACTAAAGAGATACACCTATAATTATTAGGATCATTTATACTTCCCTTTTTAAATAATGGCAAGATAATAGATTCGGACCAGATTTTGAGGATAAAGACCACTGTCAAAAAGTTTATTGAAAATTTTAAGAAAGAAAGCAATAATCTCAGAAACACCATTTTTAAACAATTCACTAATAATGTGATCCGGGCCTGCAGCTTTGTTATTTTTAAGCTTGCGTATGGCAAACATGACTTCATCATAGGAAATGGGACGATTAAAATACTCACCATCATCGCCATCATCATTGCTATCAGATGCAATTTGCTCATTCTCATCCTTACCATCATCATCCACACCACACACACCATCCTTATCTAATAAATCTCTAAAATGATCGTACCACTTTTCAAAAGGTATGGAATGCTTTGGCTGTTTCTTTTTGAAGGGGACTTTATTAACTGCTTTCCAGAAGTCCTGTTGTGATTATGTCATTATGGTTACATTCATTTCACACCATTGAATTTTTAAGAGAGAGAGTACTCCAGGAGAGAGAGAGGAGAGAAGGGGGAGAGAAAGATAAGAGAGAGAGGGGAGAAGAGGGAGAGAGAGAGAGAGAGAGGAGGGGGAAAGAGAGAGGAGAGAGAGAGAAGGAGAAAAGACCAGAAGGAGCAGGAATAAGAAAGAAGGGATTGAGGGTAAAAAACAGAGAAGCTGGGAAGCTTTTTATTTACAAGGGAGACCTCAAGCAAATAAACAACAATTTAGAATATGAAGAAATGATGATGAGAAAGAGCGAGAGAGAGAGAGAGGAGAGAGAAGAGAGAGAGAGAGAGAGAGAGAGAGGAGAGAGAGGACACTGAGAATGAGGGGAGTGAGAGAGAGAGAGAGTAGGAATACGAATGTTTTTTTTTGGAGGGTTAACGGCGAGAAACCAGAAGCTGTTTTTTAAAAGACCCGAGGACCCCCAGGGAACAATGTATGTTATGATATGCAACAGAAAAGGGTCGTAAAAAGGGGGTGGGGTGGGGGGTCTGTGGTTGAGGGGTGTCAGAGGGGTGGTGGGAGAATAACAACTGGTCATCTACAGCAAAGAAATAAACCCAAAAAACCGCGACCGGCCGACCCCAAAAACAAAACTAACAAGACGTTAAACACCCAAATTTCCAAAGCACGTGACAATGACTCACGAGCGAGAGAGAGGGAGAGAGAGAGTTGAGGAGATAGAGAGAGAGAGAGAGAGAGAGAGAAGAAGAGAGAGAGAGAGAGAGAGAGAGAGAGAGCAAGAAAGAGAGACGAGCCATGAGAGAGAGAGCGAGTGGAGAGGGAGAGGGAGAGAGAGGAAGAGAGAGAAGAGAGGGATGAGAGAGAAGAGACAGAGAGAGATAGTAGAAAGAGAGAGAGAGGGGGGAGGGAGAGAGACTAGAGAGAGGGGAGAGAGATTAAGTTAGCCGTGCTTTCCTGGAATTGCAGTACCCCTCCAATTCGACCCCCTATCTGTTCATTTTATAATGGTCCCATATGTATACCTTTCCCAGGTCGGAGGACGCTAGAACACATAGGATAGTACCGACCGTCCAGGGATTCAGACAAATTCACTAGCTTATCTGATAGCCTTTTATAAACTTGTCCCATATGTACCTGTACCAGAGTCGAGAGGACGTTTTAGAAGTTAAGTCAGACACTTCCAGAGATCTCCAGAGATCGACGCACAGATCTGTACATTTATAAATGTCCATATGTGCCTGTTCCAGAGTGGAGAGTATGTTTTA
>CM065695.1:15703636-15711136 GCA_017654935.2 Phymorhynchus buccinoides | reverse complement strand
AATCTAAGAATCTAAGAAAAAGACAATAAAACAAACAAAGAAATAAATAATAAACAACAAACAAATGAAGCAGACTGATAAATCTAAGAAAAGACAATAAAACAAACAAACAAATAAATAATAAACAACTTAATATTTTTTTGCATATAATATACTTGTGGCGGTGCCATAGCCGATGAGGTTTAACCGAGGCGTGGTCACCGCTACACCTATCTGTATTAATAAAAAAAAATCGGGACTTTACTGGTTTCGTACTGCCTCCGGGCATTGCCTCCAGTATTGTTCCCACCATATTTGTATTTACAAATGTCCCATATGTGTCTGATTCAGACCAAGAGGACGTAAAACTCCTTTTTCGTCATAATAAACAACTATCCCCAATGTCACGAAATCCCCCGCTCGATCCTGATCAGAGATCGGGAGAGGGAAAACGCGAACCCCGAGGAGAGTCTCGCACGCCCAAACAGACAAACTCGCAGGAGAAGGCACACGCGCACACCAGAAATACAATACAAAACAAGACTATTTATTATAACCAAGCAGACACACTTACACAATTCAATACACTCAATGTTTAACAAATTATTTACATAATATACATGGCATTCAAAAGTTCGTCCAAGGAATAAACTAAAGCCGGCAACTTAACTAATTAACTAAAAGAAAGTTTGTATGCAGAAACACAAATTGAAGAGAAAACGACGAAAGGGCAGACGAAGAAGAGATGTCCAACAAAACAAACAGCAGAGCGTCCGAAGAAAAAGAAGAAGAAGACAAGGGGAAAACTAAAGTCAGTAGAAGGAAAACTGCTGCCCCTCCTGGGGCAGGCTACAGCAGCAGAAACAAAAGATGAGAGACGGCAGAGGACGCCCCCAGACTCCTCAACAGGAACGGTCGAAGCCTGGCCCAAACCCACAGACAGGCCCACGGATCGGGCCTAACACGGGGCCAGACGGAAAGGCGAGCGGCCTCTCACAGCCGGAAACGGAGAAAAGAGCGGTTGACCGGGCGGTCAACCAGGCAGCAACAGGTCAGGTCAGGCTCAGGTTCAGGTTCAGGACTGTAGGAAAAACCAAAACAAAAACCTGGTTTTGAACACCCAGAGTAACAACAGTTTTGTGTTTCCTCAAAAACAAATTCCCCAGCAGTCCTCTTCCAGACACCCACCCTCTTTAAACTTGGTTCTCTCCAAGAACCCCCCAAAACGCTGAACAACAAGTTCTTTACAATCCTTTTCACACGACTCAGTCTAGGGGTAATATTTCATCAAAAGGATTAACTAAAAGGTTTCACTTTTTCTGGAACAACAAGGCTTTCATACATTTAGAAAATTCTAGCCTTTCAAATACAAAAATTAACAATTACATTCTTCTGAACATTTTACAGCTTTTCAGGTACAAGAATGGACACTTCAATTCTTCCGAAAATATTACATAAAATCTCACCACCAAAAATATGTCTTTTCCATTCTCACTTCTTCCAGAAGGCGGATGAACTACAGGAAAAGAATGTATTTCCCCAAAATAACAGCCACAATGTACTTCAAAAAGTCAAAAAGCCTTGAAAACATTAATGACACTTCCTCTCAAAAATAAAAACAGAAACGGGGATGAACGCTTTACAAAGCCCCTATCAGCATAGCTAGAAGCGCAACTGGAATAACCCTTTGTTATCCAGCTCTCCGCAGAGTCTTAATACCTAATTCAGCTAGGACGGTGGCCGCGAGGCTAAACATAGGCCGCAAGGCTAGACATAGGCCGCGAGGCTAAACATAGGTCGCGAGGCTAAACATAGGCCGCGAGGCTAAACATAGGTCGCGAGGCTAAACATAGGCCGCGAGGCTAAACATAGGCCGCGAGGCTAAACATACGCCGCGAGGCCCACTATCTCCAAAACCGAACCGCGCCCAAAAATGGAGCACACAAGTTGAGCTCTCGGAATAGAACACTTGCAGCTTGAGTTATATCCCGCAACAAGGAATAATGCGCGCGCGTGCACGCATTTAGGATTCTGAATCTCTGTGAACTAAAATACACTTTGCACCGAAAAACAATTTGTACGGCCTAAACACACAATGACGAGCAAAAACATTGATTCAAAAATATGTGCCGAGTTCAAGTACCAAATTCTACAACTGGCAAAAACCTATCCAACTGACAAGTCATGACCCAGCCAGTCAGTTCCTTAGCCCCTTATGCAAAAATCAAGAAAATAATAAGAAAATGAACCAAAGAGAACGCACACAAATACACATGTTAGCAAACCTATAACTAGCTATTCTACATTGTTACGCGCGCGTTGTTGTACGACTTTTAACGGGATTAATACTAATTATATGCAGCTACTGACCAAACTTCCAAGTGGCGGAATGAAGAAGAAGAATCCTCCCCACAAGACAGTCGCAGCTCTGGTCTCGCCAAGGGCTCGAGGTAAGCGCGTGCAGGTGGAAGGGGTTCCGGACCGGCCACAGCTTTCTTCCAGGACTCCAGTGAACGCCAGGGACGATGACGGGGAAAGGAGGACGATGAGGAACCAAACAAAAAGGGGTGAAGATGGCGATGAGGATGAAGAGAGGAGACGATGTCTGCCGAAGCGCAGTAGCTTCGCTACCCCGACGTCTAGGACTCGTGCAGGGTAAAAAAGTTGATAACAGGATCCTTCAGGGACGTGGCCCTCACCACACCTCAGCACTGGGCGGCCGTAGGAGGACAAAACGATGAAAAGGAGAAAGGATGAAGCGATGAGGCGATGTTGGTCAACTGAAGGAAAAATATGGAGTGACGTTCGACCGGTTGAAAGCTCATGAAGTCGCAAGTTGAATGTGGAGTCTCGCGAGAGGTCAGAGCTAACATGGGTTGCACGGGTTTCACGAGTAGGTTGTCTCCCCTAGGTGAGAAGAAGGGGAAAGACCTTGGGGTCCTTTGTGATCGAGTGGTAGTCTGTGCCTCTCTCTGTCTGTTCAGAAGAACAATGTCACAAACTCGTGACACCCAAGTAAAACCCCAATGCCCCACATGGCCAAAAGGCCAAAGAGGGCGTAAAACATTATTTTCACATAATAAACAACAAACAAATGAAGCAGACTGTGGTAAATCTAAGAAAAGACACCATTAAAAAACAGCAAAACAACAACAACAACAACAACAACAAATAAATGAAGCAGACTGTGATAAATCTAAGAAAAGACACAATAAAAAAATAGATAAAAATCATAATAAACAACAAACAAATGAAGCAGACAAATAAACCTAAGAAAAAGCACCATTTAGAACAAACCAACAATATAATAAACAAACAAATGAAGCAGACTATGATAAATCGAAGACAAGACATGATTAAAAACGAACAAACGAACAAAACGATAAACAAACAAAAAATGAAGCAGACTAATAAATCTAAGACAAGACACAATAAAAACAAACAAACGAACGAACAAAATAATAAACAAAATAAAACAAAATAACAAACCCTGCAACAGACTTTAAAGACCCAGTACGTCACGCGTCAAAATCACGGTTTTCACGTGTTTTCCTTCTTGTAGCTGGTAAGAAATCTTATTTTGACCAAGTGCTGCTCCCATACAAACTGCGTCTTGCACGAAAACGAGACATCACTTTAAAGAGCAGCCTCGATCGTAGAAGAAGAAAAAATGGTGCTTTACCTCCTCTCGGTCAAAGACACATATGGGACATTTGTAAATACAAAGATGGTGGGAACAATACTGGCTGCAATGCCCGGAGGCAGTGCAACACCAGTAAAGTCCCGAGTTTTTATCAATATAGATATGTGTAGCGGTAGCCACGCCTCGGATAAACCTCATCGGCTATGGTACCACCACAAAATAACAAACATCGCAGCCTCGATCGTATACGAGAAAAGTCTGAATGTGGGCCACACCGACCCCCCAAAAAAACAAGGGACTTAATCCAGCCGGCTCTGTGGGTCTTTAATAACTTGAACACACTTTCCCCAGAAGGGGGAATAATTACATAAAACTGAACGATGACTAGATAAGCAGGAAGTTTTGTTCACCATGTCCTTGACAAAAGTTAAATGAGAGAGAGAGAGAGAGAGAGAGAGAGAGAGAGAGAGAGAGAGAGAGAGAGATGAGAGAGAGGGAGAGAGAGATAGAGAGAGAGAGAGAGAGAGAGAGAGAGAGAGAGAGGGGGGGATAGAGAGAGAGAAAGAGAGAGAGAGAGAGAGAGAGAGAGAGAGAGAGGAGAGAGAGAGAGAGAGAAAGAGAGAAAGAGAGGAGAGAGAGAGAACAGAGAGGAGATGGAGAGCGAGAGAGAGAGAGGAGAGAGAGAGAGAGAGAGAGAGAGAGAGAGGGGGAGAGAGAGAGAGAGAGAGAGGGGGGGGAGAGAGAGAGAGAGAGAGAGAGAGAGAGAGAGAGAGAGGGGAAGGGAGAGAGGAGAGAGAGAGAGAGAGAGAGAGAGAGAGAGAGAGAGAGAGAGAGGAGAGAGAGAGAGAGAGAGAGAGTGAGAGAGAGAGAGAGAGAATGTCGGTCTAGTCACTGAAACAACAGAATAAAACCTCACCACGCCTTTGTGAAACATAAGTATAATATAGCGCGTGTCATATAAATATAACGAAGGAAAAATCCACAAAACATCGTCAGCGAACGACATCGATAGGAGTCAAATATCACACCCGATTATTTTTCTATATCTTATTTTCTTTTGGTTTCTTCCCTTTTCTTGCAATGATGTATGTTCGACAATCCGTGTTTGGTTTTGTGTGTCTCTCTTTCTCTGCTTCTTAGTTGTGTGTTTTTATGTTTTTTTGCTTTTTTTATTATTATTTTAAAGCCTCCATTCATTTTTTGTAGAGGTCTGTGTGTGTGTGTGTGTGCGTGTGTGTGTTGTTGTTGTTCCTTAATTTAATATCTGTACACTTAGAAGTGATATTAGACATGAAAGTGTGTTTGTGAGGGTGTGCGCGTGGGTATGTGCATGTGTATCTGTGTGTGCTTCAAGTGCATATTTATAAGTAACATTAGGGGATGTATGCTTAGTTAAAACAGTTTTAAAACCCCCCCACATAATAATACTACTAATAATAAAATAAAATAAAAACTCCAGAATTGAACTATTATAAAATCAAAATGCAAACATTCTATCAACAAAAACCCAACAGCAATCATAGAAACGAGCCAAATGGACTTAACATTAAAGTTTGTACAAAATTCAAGTGTGTGTGTGTGTGTGTGTGTGCGCGTGCGTGTGTGTGTGCGCGCGCGTGTGTGTGAATGTGTTTGATAAAAAAGGGTGTGAATTGCAAGATAATTATATTCGTGATTGGCGTAATTAACTTGAGAACAGTAATAAGTGTGTAATGGGGTGGTAAGGGGGTAAAGGGATAAGGATAGGGAAGAGTTGATGAGGGATAAGGATTGGAGGGTGAAGATAGGCACACTCCGCACAGACCAGGAACATATAGAGGAAACCAGACAGTTGTTTAGCTTTTGTTTATTTGGGTACTAGGAAATACTAAGGAAGACATAGGAAGACAGTGCAGAGATTACATCAGTAGTCACTGTAGATTCACATCAACAGCATGAATGAGAAGGCAGGCCGAGATCGAGCAGACGAAAATCTATAAACCTAGTGCTAAATTATTAATTTGATTGAAAACGTGTGTACCCAGATGAAATAATGCTTAACGCCCTCTTTAGCCTTTCGGCCATGTGGGGCAGCAAGTGTACCCAGATTTGGGCACTTTATATATATATGCTCGAGAGCCGGACCGCAAGGACAGCAGTCGCTGGATGTAGCGAAAATGGCTCTGTGGGTGGCGAGAGTGACCAGATCTGTGTTTGTTTGGTTTTGTACAACACAGATATCTATGCCACTAATCACTAAACCCTGGCATGTTGTATATGAGAAGAAAGAGGATGAACTAAGCTCTATTCTGACTACTATTATAATAAGGAGATCTAACTATATATTTATAATAATTATGAAAAACCTTGTATTTTAGAGCCCACTGAAACAGGTTCAAGCTACTAAATAATTAATTTATCTAAACTCATACCACATTACACCGATCTTTCATAATGGATTAATACACTAAAATAAGACCTTTCTATACATATACTATGTCACTATGTTAGATGACACAGTTAAAATATAATTAGCATTCAATGTCCAGTAACAAAAATAAGCTAGCCGAAAACCCGGTTTTCGGACTGAGTCCACACCGGTGGTCAGACGGATTGTGACGTTGACACAGCGTCGGTGTAGCTTTCGTCAAATGTTCTGTTTTGACGTCAAATAAAAGTAGCTACTTTGTATGTAGGACATTGAAAGAGTTGTTTAGTAACAACATTATGAAAGGATTGCTTTGATAAAATAGGTTTTATAGAGATAAGGTGACATAACTTGGCCGGTTAGATTGCCAGATTTTAGGAGAAATCAGCCATTCAATGGCTTAATTAACAAACTAATAAAGTGATTGGCATAACTACAATAAGATTTTATTATTGGAATGACAATCAAATAGAAGAAAATGGCTAAATTATAAGTTTATTATTACTACTAGTTGGCCTGAGATTTGAGGGGAGGCCGTTGGAGATTTGAAAAGCCGGGTCGCATGATACGATTTGAATTTTGACATGTCTAAAAATAGATTTGATGTCATATAGCGAGGCGCGCATGACTTGGAAAAGTGGTTAGGCACACTTGTTGTCTGCTAAATAGTGTTGCGTGACAGGTAGGCCTTATGGAAAACGGCACACTGTCACAAGTGGTTATTATATATATTTCTCCTGTAGAAAGTCTTCTGGCTCAGCTTGAACATTCACTGTGGACAACTTTGCAGGCCGACATGCAGACTGAAGAGTCTTTCACGAAGACGAAACAGCTGTCTTTGCATAGGCATTGTCTATCGGGAGAAAAAGTAAATCAGCACATTTTCTTTTCTTCTTTTCAGAACACAAATCATAAAGTTAAAGTTAAAGTAATTGAGTTTGTTTCTTAGGTTCACAAAACATACATTGGATACCAAACAAGTTTTATCAAAGCAAATTATATATATACATAAGAGGAAAGCTTAATGGTGTGTTTGTTTTTTCTTCTTCAATTTTTGATAGTTTATATATATATATATATAGCAGAACCAAAAAAGAATGAAAACTAACAATAAGTGGTTATTATATATATATACAATATATATTTATTTAAAAAAAATTAAGACTGATTTTGGAAGAGAAGATTACATTGCGACCTTACAGACGTTCACGTGATATCTTTATTCAAATTTAGATGCTGTAATCATAACTTTCCTATTGAAGTTGGAAGACATCATAGCGTTCCAAGAGAATTGCGCATTTGCCGTAATTGCGAAATGGGTGACATTGGAGATGAATTTCATTGTATAATGGAATGTCCAAAATATAATGAAATTCATGAGACATTCATTCCTAAGAACTATCTGAAACCCAAATCTGTTTTTGATTTATGTAATTTATTTTGAAAAGGCATATTTTGAAAGGTGTGTGTT
>CM065695.1:15681136-15688636 GCA_017654935.2 Phymorhynchus buccinoides | reverse complement strand
TCCCCCACCTTGACCTTGACCTTGATCGGTATGCCATCATCAGAACGACCATAAGTCAAAGTACTTACATGCCTAATTTGAAGACTCTAAAACCAACGGTCTGGAAGTTATGGCCCCTTAAAGATGTTCGGTTTTCAAGGTCATGCGCTAAGGTCAAGGTCACGACCGCGATACTTTATGCGCGGGACCCTTCCTCTCATGGTGACACACCACCACACAAAATGTGAAGCGATTCGGTCCAGCGGTTCGGGATATATCCTTGGGAGAGACAGAAAAAAGAGAGAAAAAAAGAAACATACACGAACGAAAACATACTCCTTTGCGATCGTAGATCGGCAAAGGACAATAATTTTCATCGCCACTGTCGCCTCTTGTCACCACAATGATTGAACACCCATATCACTGAAAGGCATCAAATGAGGGTCTGGTATCCAGTGACCTTATGCTCTTCATTTAGGGAGGTAAGGATAGGCCCTATTTTATGGATGTCACAGAGGAATCCCAAATATTGCAGATGAAATCTTTTCTCTACCCAAGGTAAGTTTAATGGCAAGTTTTGTCTGAAAAAAAAAAGGCTGGCGTTGAAAGGGTTAAAGGTGCAAGCCACGAAATATGAATTGACACTCTAATTATAATGGCTGTCATTTGTTTTTTTAACCCCGCGCGTGATCACCGATGAATCATGATTATTGTAAATATTATGATTGGCAAACTCCGATTATTAGCGACGATGAGATTGGCAGACTATAATTAAGAGGTAATCCATTCATAACTTAATCAGAACATCTTCTGTGAAGGGCGATCACTCAAACAAGGAGTCATCCCCGCGGGGATACCGGGGGGTCTTTTGTATATAAATTGTTCCCCCACATTCTGGAAGTTCTGGCGCTTGTAACGTCCTCTGATCTGTCATTCTCTCTCTCTCTCTCTCTCTCTCTCTCTCTCTCTCTCTCTCTCTCTCTCTCTCTCTCTCTCTCTCTCTCTCTCTCTCTCTCTCTCTCTCTCTCTCTCTCTCTCTCTCTCTCTCTCTCTCTCTCTCTCTCTCTCTCTCTCTCTCTCTCTCTCTCTCTCTCTCTCTCTCTCTCTCTCTCTCTCTCTCTCTCTCTCTCTCTCTCTCTCTCTCTCTCTCTCTCTCTCTCTCTCTCTCTCTCTCTCTCTCTCTCTCTCTCTCTCTCTCTCTCTCCGACTCTGCCTTTTCCCTTTTCCTTACTGTCGTCTACTATCGTTCTGCCTTGTTGGTCCATTTCCCCTGCATTTTTTTCTTCTTCTAAAAATTCTTACAAAGATTTTATCTCAGCCGAAGACGGACATGCTGGGGCTACCTAAGTCTTAGTTAGTTAGGCGCATAACGGCAGCATGACGCATCTGCGCAAAATTCTCCTCCTTGTCTTCAAATCACTGAATGATCAAGCTCCCTTATATCTTTCTGATCTTCTTCATCTCTATGTCCCAGCTCGCCAACTACTGTCGTCTTCTGATTCTCGTCTCCTTTCCCTTCCCTCCATTCGTCTCAAATCTTCTGGCCAACGTTCTTTTTCCTGTCAAGCACCATCTCTCTGGAATTATCTGCCTTCTCCTCTCCGACACTCCAACTCAGTCTCCTCATTCAAAACCTCTCTTAAAACCCATCTTTTTCCTGCTGCACCCTAAATATTTTGATCAGTCGTCTATCGTTGTGTGCACGTGAGGGAAGATTGAATAAGAGGTTTGTGCTGTGTTTTGTGGTGTGTGTGTGTGTGTGTGTGTGTGTGTGTGTGTGTGTGTGTGTGTGTGTGTGTGTGTGTGTGTGTGTGTGTGTGTGTGTGTGTGTGTGTGTGTGTGTGTGTGTGTGTGTGTGTGTGTGTGTGTGTGTGTATGTGTGTGTGTGTGTGTGTGTGTGTGTGTGTGTGTGTGAGCAAACATGTATGCTTGTGTGTGTTTTGGTTTTGTGGGTTATGTGTGCGCGCATGTGTGTGTGTGTGTGTGTCTGTATGCATGTGTGTGTGTCTGTCTGCGTGCGTGCGTTGTATGTGAGTGTATTTGTATGTGTATCCTCTGACGTTTTGTGTGTGTTGGTGTATGTGGTCAGTCCGTGCCACTCAGTTGCTATGGCTTACTGAATGAAAGATGAATAATGAGTCGGTGTCGATAAATGTGTGTGTGCAGCGTGTGTGTGTATATGTATGTGTGTGTTTGCGAGAGAGAGAGAGAGAGAGAGAGAGAGAGAGAGAGAGAGAGAGAGAGAGAGAGAGAGAGAGAGAGAGAGAGAGAGAGAGAGAGAGAGAGAGAGAGAGAGAGAGAGAGATAGAGAGAGAGAGAGAGAGAGAGAGAGAGAGAGAGAGAGAGAGAGAGAGAGAGAGAGAGAGAGTTGCTTTGTAGTTTTGCTATCTACTTGTTGATGAATAATTGATTGTAAAGCGCTTTAGTTTCATTTGAGGTCAAGCGCTATATAAATGTACTATTATTATTATGTACAGGAAACTGTCTGTCTAGTTAGCTGTTTGTTGAGAACTACACATGTCCAGCTGCCAACGTTTTGCTATTGTCTGCCTGTCTGTCGTTTCCGACTATGACTGCCAGATAGCAGGGGGGGGGGGGGGGGCAGCTAGCTGCTATTCCGTCGTGCTGGGCTACAATTTGCGTTTGTAGGGGTGGTGAAGCCTTGCCTAGAGTGCATTCCCACTCTGTCGGCCAAAGGGATTCAGTTGAGGCGTTGGGGAAGTTCTCCAAAGGCCAACGAATCCCTTTGGCTGCAGCACCCCAAGAGCCAGTTCCAATGTCCCCCTAGTCTGAGAGTTATAGTCGTCCACAAAAGACTAATTAATAACTCGCACCATGATTGTACGATGTAATGCTAGTCTGTCGTTTCCGACAATGACTTCCAGACGAGACAGCAGAGGGGGCAGATACTATTCTGGCGGGCTGGGCGAGAATTTGTTTACAGTGGAGATGCCTTGCCCAGGGTACATCCCCACTCTCTCGGCCAAAGGGATTTGAGGACGAAGCTGGCGTTGAGGAAGGTCCCCCAAAGGCCAGCCTCATCCCTTTGGACCAGCCAGCCCATCCCTTTGGACCAGCCAGCCCATCCCTTTGGACCAGCCAGCCCATCCCTTTGGACTAGCCAGCCCATCCCTTTGGACCAGCCAGCCCATCCCTTTGGACCAGCCAGCCCATCCCTTTGGACTAGCCAGCCCATCCCTTTGGACCAGCCAGCCCATCCCTTTGGACCAGCCAGCCCATCCCTTTGGACCAGCCAGCCCATCCCTTTGGACCAGCCAGTCCATCCCTTTGGACCAGCCAGCCCATCCCTTTGGACCAGCCAGCCCATCCCTTTGGACCAGCCAGCCCATCCCTTTGGACCAGCCAGTCCATCCCTTTGGACCAGCCAGCCCATCCCTTTGGACCAGCCAGTCCATCCCTTTGGACCAGCCAGCCCATCCCTTTGGACCAGCCAGCCCATCCCTTTGGACCAGCCAGCCCATCCCTTTGGACTAGCCAGCCCATCCCTTTGGACCAGCCAGCCCATCCCTTTGGACCAGCCAGCCCATCCCTTTGGACCAGCCAGCCCATCCCTTTGGACCAGCCAGCCCATCCCTTTGGACCAGCCAGCCCATCCCTTTGGACCAGCCAGTCCATCCCTTTGGACCAGCCAGCCCATCCCTTTGGACCAGCCAGCCCATCCCTTTGGACCAGCCAGCCCATCCCTTTGGACCAGCCAGCCCATCCCTTTGGACCAGCCAGCCCATCCCTTTGGACCAGCCAGCCCATCCCTTTGGACCAGCCAGCCCATCCCTTTGGACCAGCCAGCCCATCCCTTTGGACCAGCCAGCCCATCCCTTTGGACCAGCCAGCCCATCCCTTTGGACCAGCCAGCCCATCCCTTTGGACCAGCCAGCCCATCCCTTTGGACCAGCCAGTCCATCCCTTTGGACCAGCCAGCCCATCCCTTTGGACCAGCCAGCCCATCCCTTTGGACCAGCCAGCCCATCCCTTTGGACCAGCCAGCCCATCCCTTTGGACCAGCCAGCCCATCCCTTTGGACCAGCCAGCCCATCCCTTTGGACCAGCCAGCCCATCCCTTTGGACCAGCCAGCCCATCCCTTTGGACCAGCCAGCCCATCCCTTTGGACCAGCCAGCCCATCCCTTTGGACCAGCCAGCCCATCCCTTTGGACCAGCCAGCCCATCCCTTTGGACCAGCCAGCCCATCCCTTTGGACCAGCCAGCCCATCCCTTTGGACCAGCCAGCCCATCCCGGTGCAAGGGCCCCCCCCCCCTCGTTCGAGAGTCATGGTCTTCCACAAGAGACTAAACTGTACCATGATTTTCCATTACTGTAGAAAATCATCTATCTATGATTTTGCGATCATTGTTGAACATCTTTTACTGTGCAACTTTGTTTATTACCCTCTTAAGGGACAAAGAGAGTGGGGATGTCTCTTTTTGTCTTTGGCAAGGCATTTGTGTTCTACCTAACACACACACACACACACACACACACACACACACACAAAACCCCCAACAAATATCAGCGAGTATGGCTGTGTTTTATGTGTGTTGTTTAAGTGTTGCCCGCGCACATATGGGACACTTATTATCACCCGCGGAGTTTACGGAGCGAAGGTGATATTGTTTTTGTTGTGTAAGTGGCTGTGTGTGTATGTATGTATGTATGTATGTATGTATGTATGTATGTATGTATGTATGTATGTATGTATGTATGTATGTATGTATGTATGTATGTATGTATGTATGTATGTATGTACGTGTGTGTGTGTGTGTGTGTGTGTGTGTGTGTGTGTGTGTGTGTGTGTGTGTGTGTGTGTGTGTGTGTGTGTGTGTGTGTGTGTGTGTGTGTGTGTGTGTTTGTTAACAGCATATCACCATGAAGGAATAAAGATAGGAAGATGAAACTTGATGTGTATGTAGGCTAGGTACTGTAGATGTGCCTTTTGGTGTCGACGTCAAGGTCAAGGTCATGACCTTGACGTATGACCTTGGAAACTGAAAATCTATTTTTAGCCATATCTCGGGCTTCCCAATATAACAGCATATCACCATGAAGGAATGTTAGGAAGATGAAACTTGATGTGCATGTAGGCTAGGTACTGTAGATGTGCCTTTTGGTGTCAAGGTCATGACCTTGACGTGTGACCTTGAAAACTAAAAAAAACATTTTTAGCCATATCTCAGGCACCAGTCGACATAGGATGTTGAAACTTGGCATGAAGGTGGTTTGGCTTATGCTCCTTCTGAATATTGTGACCAATCAAGGTCAAGGTCAAGGTCAAAGAGATGGCTGGACCCTGAAAATCGGGGGGTCGGAAAAATGGAGTTCCCAAGATGAAATCAGGTGGGAATGTTGGCTGACATTTCAAGGTCAAGGTCATGACCTTGACGTGTGACCTTGAAAACTAGCAACGCGGGCTCCGCGGGTGCCACATTCGATGACATTTCAATCTAGTTGATAATCCGAAAGCTATAAAACTTTCCACATGGATACTGCTGGCTATAGCTGTGTACTATCATTATAATATATGGTGAATACTCTTGGCTTATTAGTAAGAACGGTTTTTTCTTCAAAAGGTACGAATTACAAGACCTGTTATGGAATTCGTACCACAAAGTTACTAATATCGTACCAGGGGGGGTTCATAGCACTAATTCAACTGTAGGATGCTCGTGACTTGGCTTTAGCTATAGGCCATTCTTTCTTCTAAGTGTTCCAGCTAGTTTCTGTGATGTCAAAATAAATCTTATGTCATTTATGCCAAATTTTGAAGTCACTTAAAACAGGTTTCTGAATGCAGTTTTGACGCTGCGCCATTGAAAAGACGTAGGATGTTACGAATTGCATGACAGAGGTATGGCTCAGTTATGTTTGCTTGGAATAGCTTAATTTACAAAATGGAAAACGTTGACCCTAACACTTTAAAAAAATGGTGTTGAGTGGCATTTAGAGTTTTAATTTGTTGTATTGGTGCCTTGAATAACAAAACAAAAAGCATTTCCCAAATTAACATCAGATGCTACCAACATGAATTTTCGCTTGCCTTATAAACGGTTTTCCGCTTTGTTGCATTTTGGTTGTGATAAAATATTTCCCAACCATTGTCCAAACTTGACACACAATCATTAACCCTCAATCTTCTACCGTTTGCTAGGGAACCAGGTGGTACAAATTGCATGACCGGTACTATATCAATAAGTCTCCCCTACACTCTTTTTGTCTTCTTCTTTTTTGTCTTACGAGAATCATTGTCATCATCTCATTTTGTTCAGCCCACGCAGCCAAAGACTGGACTATCATTATCAGCCACACAGCCAGCGGGTGAAACGGAAGGGGTGGACAGTCGCGACAAGAAAATGCAATGTCCGTCAGACTCCATTTTTTATGAAATTTGATAGGCTTCGTATTAATTTGTTTTCTTGGCCCTGTTCATTGTTTCTGAATCGTTTTCTTCATTTGTTTTGCTGTTGTTGTTGCTGCTGCTGATGGTGGTGGTGGTGATGATGATGATGATGCTGATGTTGCTATTGTTGTTTTTATTGCTGTCGTTGTCGTCATTTTGTTGTTATTGATTTTTCAATTTGTTTGTTTCCTTTTCCTTCTTCGTATAAAATTTTGTCATCCTCTGTTCATTATTCTCGTTTCTTCTTGTCTGTGATCATACCGGGGGGGGGGGGGGGGGGGGGGGATCTTTCAGTACAAACAGTTCCCCCGAATGGGGGCTATGAGAAATGACCGTGACATTCCTTTCACAGTGGTTGACAAAATAAAGATATTGGGTATTTATTTTGAGAAAGACAAGATGGCAAAATACCTAGAAAATAACTGGAAAGAAAGAGTTATTAAAGTCATAAGCATAATAAAAACATGGGAAAAGAGAGATCTATCTATACAAGGCAAAAATGTTATCATCAAAACGTTTCTACTTAGTCAGTTTGTATATGTAATGCAGGCAGTTGGACTTCCTGACGAAGTTCTTCAAAAAATAAACACGATATTATTTAAATTTCTATGGAAACAAAAGTTGAATAATAAGCAAGCGTTTGAAAAAGTAAAAAGAAAAGTTAATATGATTCATTTTCAGAAGCTTCTTAACTTGAAGTGGATGGGGAAATTGTTCAATGCAGGGGGAAACGAAAATTGGAAACATATGCCACTCTGGCATATGAATAAATTAGGAAAAGGCCATTCTTTTTTTGACATTAACACAAGGGCTACTAATGTGAAAGGCTTGGAAAGAATTGATAACAACTTCTGGAAGGGGGTATATCTAAGTTACATAGAAAACAAAACAGTTGATGGCATGCATGATATAAATAATAGCAATTTTCAATCACAAATATTTTTTAACAATTCCTTAATACAGTACAGAGGTAATGTATTATTCTTTTCACGTTGGGTCGACGCAGGTTTAGTGAAAATTCAGGATATAATTTGCACAGATGAAAATAGAATCTTATCTTTAGAAGAAGTTCGAAATTTGATCGGCCAGAATAGGGCAACTACTCTTTT
>CM065695.1:15671136-15673636 GCA_017654935.2 Phymorhynchus buccinoides | reverse complement strand
ATGGTCGTTAAAAATACAGACAATCTTCTATAAAATGAAGTGTCGTTATGGTTATTAATACATGAAATCTTCTATACAAGTGCTAAATAATCGTTTTGACACCAAACCTTTTAAAATATAAAATGTTAAGATCGTTATGGTCGTAATACAGAAGATCTTCTATGTGCTAAGCAATTGTGGTGACACTATTACAGCTTTTAAATATAAAAAAGGTAAAGCTAGCTATGGTAGTCATAATACAAGAAATCTCCCATGTGCTGTGCGAGCTGTGCCGGTCGGGGTTTGGCCCCGGGGACCGCTACGGTAGCCGGATTGGTCTTGCCTGGATACTGTGAAACAAAGGTCTATGGCCCACCCACCCCCTCCGCACGCGCACACACACACACACACACACACACACACATACACACACACACACACACACACACACACACACACACACACACACACACACACACACACACAGAGACACACACACACACACACACACACACACACACACACACACACACACACACACACACACACACACACACATGCACAGAGACACACACAAACACACAGACACAGACACAGACACACACACACACACTGCACAAACACACGCACACACACACACACACACGCGCACACACGCACACGCACGCACACGCACACACACACGCACACACACACACACACACACACACACACACAGACACACACACACACACACACACACACACACACACACACACACACCACCCACAGAGACACACACAAACACACAGACACACACACACACACACACACACACACACACACACACACAACACACACACACACACACACACACACACACACGCACAAGTATATTATTTGCTTATTCAATGTTCCATCTGGAAATAATTCACTTGACTTGACTTGAATTGAATTGACACGCACGCACACACGCCCTTTTTTTTAAAATAAAAAAATTGTTCACACACTTTGCCCCAAATGAGTTTTCTAGTTATTTTATTTTCCGCATTGCGCAACCTCTGAAAGACACACTGACGCACCACGATTAAGTCCCTTGGTTTTTTTTTCTAGGTAGCTGTGACCCACATACAAATATCCTCACCTTCAAATTGAGGCTGCTCTTTAAAATGATGTTTCGGTTTGAATTTGGGGGCATTTGTATGAACCTGCATGGTCAAAACAAGATTTCTTACCAGCTATAAGAGGGAAAACCACGTGAAACCCGTGATTTTGACACGCGACGTGCGGGGTCTTTAAAGACCCACCACGTCACGTGTCAAAATCACAGTAAGGAATCTTAAGAAATCTTCCTAGCATAAGAGGGAATGTGACACGCGACGTGCGGGGTCTTTAATACAAGAAATCTTCCATGCGCTGTAGTGAAGCACGGGGATTTCGTGCGGTCAGTATCTAGACCGGAAGTTGTAGCTAGTTGTATGCACGGGTTTTGCATGAGTATATTAAAAATTTGCAATGTGAGTTGCAGGCATTGTTGCAGTCTGAGCAAAGCTCCCGAAGTGTGCGGACCTGCCAAGAGATATACGGGCTTCGAAGCAGAAGTGTTTAGGAGGCTGGAAAGTAACATTTAGAGTACTGACGAGTCTACGCGTTGGCCGGGTCAGTGCGTGCTCCCCCCCCCCCCCCCCCCCCCCCCCCCCCCCCCCCATTGAAGTCGTAGAGATTGTAAAGAAATCACATCATGCTTGCGTCATTTTTTTAAATGACGTTTTTTTCTTCCGGATACCATTTTTTAAACGAAAGGGACCAACGTTCATGGAGTTAGAAGGTAAGATCTGAATCTCATCATTTTACGTTAAGGTTTTCCTCAACGCACTTGGTATGGGGGTGCACGTTGCTATGGTTACGGTGAAATATAAAATGTAGAGATAGTTATTATGGTCGTTAATGCAGGGAATCTTCTATGTGCTAAGTAATCGTGAGGAGACGATAGTTTTAATATAAAATGTAAAGATTACATATATGTATAAACGGACAGATAGAGATATAGAATGAGTTGGCGCGCACGCACGCACACACGCACACGCGCACACGCACACGCACACGCACACACACGCACACAAGCAAAGACGCAAAAGCAAAAACATAGCCCTGATGGCGAGGGTATTGAGTTTGATAAATCTAAGTGTGGTTCATGTATGTGTATTGAGGGAAATCTTAATTGGAACGGCTATTCAGTAACAAAAAAAGAAGCAAACAAGTGCAACGCCGAGCGGCTGCAAAGTCCCCTCGCAGCATCTCCGAGGTACTCCGAAATCAGAATGTGTCGGCTGTACACATACATAAAAACGCATCAAAACAGCACGTAACTACATAAAAAGGCATCAAAACAGCACGTAACTGAATAGGTTTTTTTTATATATAGCCTTGGGGTTCGGACCCGTGATTTGAGCGCGCGCGATCATGCGCACACGCGCGCACAGAAAAATTCATGACAACTGTGTCATAGACCATTCATCAAGAAATGTTGTGAACAAAACTG
>CM065695.1:15639581-15643136 GCA_017654935.2 Phymorhynchus buccinoides | reverse complement strand
ATTTCTTCTTCCTTCGCTCTCCCAGTTCTCTCTCTCTTTTCTTTGTTTCCTCATCCATTTTCCTGTTGTTTGCTTTTGTTAAAGTCCCAGCGCACGAAGAAGAAACAAGGCTAGTAAAGACCCAATTGATTATTGTATTGGATTGATTAGTTTCTCTTCGAAGTTTCCCGAGTGTTTAATCAAGTTAAATAGGAAATAAACACGTGAATAAATACTATTAAACTGTTTCTTTCAAAGTCTAGGGACAAACCGAATGCTGTGTTGGTTTAACCCTTTCACCGCCAGCCATATTTCAGCCAAAAATGTCCATTAAATGTACCTGGGTAGAGAACACAATCCATCTGCAGTATTGGGGAGTCTTCTGTATAAAATAAGGTCTATCCTTACTTCCTAAAACTAAGACAATAGGGTCTTTGGATAATAGACCCCAATTTGATGCATGTTAATGACATAGGTCTTAAATCACTGGTGCTAAAATGCGACTTTGGCGGTGAAAGGGTTAATTGTTTGAGCATGTGCGTGTGCAGAAGTATGTACGTATGTATGTAACTGCGTTTGCGCGCAAGTGAACTTAATTTACGAGGTTCGATTGTGTCTTTAATTGCTCATTATATTGAGTTGAAAATAGGTGACTTAAAAACCCCAACGCCAAAACAAAGCTTTCATCCTGTATGTTGCGTGGAGATTTGTTAGACTTGTTGGATTATTACTGTCTATCTGTCTGTCTCTGTCTCTGTCTCTGTCTCTCTTTCTCTCTCTCTCTCTCTCTCTCTCTCTCTCTCTCTCTCTCTCTTTCTCTCTCTCTCCTCTCGCCCATCTCTCTCTCCCCCCCCCTCTCTCTCTCTCTCTCTCATGAACTATTTCTTTATTCTATTATACTTCACTCCGTCGTGGGTCTTGGGAGTCTGTATCCGACTGTGCCTCTGTCTGTCTTTGGTTCCATCTGTTTCTGTCTCTTTATTTTTGAATTATGTCTGTCTTTGTCTGAAATCTGCCTTTCACTGCCATTCTCTTTCACACGCTATTCAACACTGCTCCCGCATGTCATCCGATCAGATCCCCCCCCACCCCCACCCCCCAGTTTTTTTGTGGCGTTTTTATGGTAGGTAGGTAGGTAGGTAGGTATTTACGTAGGTAGGTAGGTAGGTAGGTAGGGACAGGCTTCAGCCTTCAAGCCTCGTGGCTTTTTAACCCTTCCACTGCCACAATGGTTTAACACCCATGTCACTAAAACACACCAAATCAGGGCCTGTCATCCAAAGACCCTATTTTCTTTATTTTGGGAAGTAAGGGTAGGCCTAATGTTATGCACGTCACATAGAAATTCCCAATATTGCAACTTCATATTTGTCTATACCCAGTCAAGTTTAATGGTATTTTTTGGCTGAAAAATGGCTGGCGGTGAAAGGGTTAAACATCCCATCCATTTGAAATTCATTTTGATAGGTTTGCTTCTTGCAGGCGGTAACAAAAATACGATTTCAAATCAATCGTCAAAAAAATAAATAAAACATAGACTAAAATGTTTGTTACTGTCCAGGAGATTCTTGAATTGGTTAGTAGATTGTGCACTTTTAAAGTTAGGTGGCAGTGAGTTCCAGTGGTTAGGTATTTTTTAAGTTAGGTGGCAGTGAGTTCCAGTGGTTAGGTATTTTGTGTGTGTGTGTATGTGTGTGTGTGTGTGTGTGTGTGTGAGTGTGTGTGTGTGTGTGTGTGTGTTGTGGTGTTGTGTGTGTATTGTGACGTATTTGACACGGTTTAATGTTTAGGTTAGGCTTAGGGATATTCTTAGGGGCAGCTTTAGGGATAGGGTTAGGGTCGATTGAGTGTCAGTTTGAAAGGTTAAAGGATGCACATTCTAGACATTCAACGGAAACACCCACATTGTCACGTGACTGACGTCAGTTTCCACATTGGGCCGACTTTTCCATATTTAGAGGCCTTTCGTTCTCCGTGTGCGTGTGCGTGTGTGTGTGTGTGTGTGTGTGTGTGTGTGCATGCATGCCTCGCTATCCGGTTTCTCTTTCAGTCTCTAGCTTGTGTCTCCCCCCCCCCCCTCTTCTCTTCTTTCCATTGTGCCCCTCTCCCCCTCCTTACACACACAAATGCACACTACACCCCTCTCTATCTCTTTAAAGACCCACCAGATCACGTGTCAAAATCACGGGTTTCACGGGTTTTCCCTCATATAGCTGGTAAGAAAATCTTGTTTTGACCAGGTTTGACTCCCACACAAAATGTCCCCAAATTGAACACGAAACATCATTTTAAAGAGCAGCCTCAATTTGAAGTTGGGGACATTTGCATGTGGGTCGCAGCTACCCAGAACCCCCCCCCCCCCCACCAAGGGACTTAATCGTGGTGCGTCAGTGTGTCTTTAACCCTTTCGCTGCCAATCATTTTTCAGCAAAAAATGTCCATTAAACTTACCTGGGTAGAGAAACGAATCTGTCTGTAATATTGGGGATTCCTGTGTGACATATTTACAGTAAGGCCTACCCTTACCTCCCAAAATTAAGAGAATAGGGTCTTTGGATAACAGACCCTGATTTGATGCCTTTTAGTGACATGGGTGTTAAATCACTGTGGTGCTGAAATGCAACGTTGGTGGTGAAAGGGTTAAAACGAGTAGACACAAAAAACATTGTCAAATGTAGCGTGGGCGATGGAGACCAAACAAATGCTTGGAATGTGTCCGAGTTTAGTTCCAGAAACACACTCCTGCCACCCCACCCCCCTCCACACACACACACACACACACAGCCTTCTGGGCCAGAAAGGCTCAAAGACATGGCTAATAATTGAATTTGAACAACTCGCGGATTCACAATTATATGTCTTCTGCATTCTTCTTTCTTTCGCTCTCTCTCTGGGTTTTTTCCTGTCTTTGTGTCTGTCTGAATCTGTCTCTGTCTCTGTCTCTCTCTCTGTCTGTCTCTCTGTCTCTCTCTCTCTCTCTCTCTCTCTCTCTCTCTCTCTCTCTCTCTCTCTCTCTCTCTCTCTCTCTCTCTCTCTCCTCTCTCTCTCTCCCTCTCTCTCTATTTGATATGATAATGAGAGAGAGAGAGAAAAATAGAGATTTTACGCCCTCTGAGTCGAAAGACTATTTGAGGCATTTTAATTTATAGAGATCCTAGAAAAAAGGTGGATTTTAAGTTTTATAAGATGAAGTTTTTTTTTTTTTTTTAAAAGAATAAGTTTTTTTGTTTTAACGGAGTTTATAAGGGAGTTTTTTTATTTTAATAGCGCAAGCTGAAGAATATAAAATTTATGTTTGTAATAAAATATTTTTATTTTAAAAGATATTTAGCTGTTTGCTTTTAAGTCTGGCAGATTGGAGGAGGTCTGATTAAAAAACCCCAGGGCTACAGTTAAAATTCATGCATTTTAGGCTCAACTGAGCAATTGGATAAAAACAATCCGTGTTTGTGCTCGGGAAGAGCTTTTATTATTAAAATTCTTGACAGGCAGAAGCCTGTGTTCAAGCTGATATACAGTTTAAAAAAAAACCTTTCAAAAAGGTTATGTAAAAGTAAAAGTTATTGTTTTATTTCC
>CM065695.1:15627081-15632081 GCA_017654935.2 Phymorhynchus buccinoides | reverse complement strand
GACGCAAACATATATATATATATATATATATATAGCATGCAAGAAAAATCTCAGTGAATAGCCAGCTCCGTACCCCTACTCTGAAGGACTGAAAAGTTAGTGCATTTGAAATGCAGAATAGTTTGCTTTAATAAAGCTTTTCTGTGTCCAATGTCTTTATTTGTGAACCTCAGAAACAAAACCAGTTAATGTTAACTTTGAGTAATGTTCGTGTTCAAAAAATAAAATAAAAAATTAAAAAAAATTAAAAAATTAAAAAATTAAAAAGTTATATAAATTGTGCTGATTTACTTTTTCTCCCAATGGGGGAGGGACAGTGCCTTATGCAAAGACAGCTGTTTCGATCTTGAGAAGATCTCATCAGTTTGCATGATTGGCCTGCAAATTGACTGTCCAGTGGATGGCCAACCTGAGCAAAAAAGACATTCTACAAGAGAATGGTGTCCTCTCTGCATCAAATCGAAAATCCACAATAAAAGCAAACCAGCACAAAGTTAAACCAGAAATAGTAAAAATCTTATGAAAATCTTATGTAAAATGAACAAAATAATAATGTTCTGAAATTTTAATTTCAAAACCTAATAGACATGACTAGGGAGGGCTAACTACTGAGATGGTATCCAAATTAAGGATAAAATAGCATGCATATATATATATATATTATATATATATATATATATATATATATATATATATATAATACATCTGAAGAAAAAACAACAACAAATCCTTTGTAAGTTCTAATTTTTTATCCAAGCTTTCGAGGGGGTAACCCCTCTTTTTCAAGGTACAGAACTGACAAAGGTAGAAACACCACGTAAAAAAGAATTATGACGTAGAACGATGACATTACATAGAAACTAAGCCAACTAAAATGACGTATCCTTAAACTTTATCATTGCCTTGTCAACACTCCCCCCCCCCCACCCCCACCCCCCACCCCCACACACACACATCACCCTCACCCTCTCCCTACCCTCTCTCCTCTCTCTATAAAAAGTGAAAATGTAGGATAAGTCGATACAATTATGAAAAATGAAGTGACAATTAAACCCTAGTTAATGAAGAAATGTTTCTTCTAAATTAAAACCAATAATTATGCTAAAACTAAAGACACGATTTGTTTATCAACAAAAGGTAGTATTAGGACTGAGCAAAAAGTCTATGACTCTAGTGATTCAAGTTCAATATATATATCTGGCTGCCACAGATGTTCCAAGACGTGCGCTGCCTGCCGTCTTCATCTGATGGAAGCCACGGGGTTCTCCAGTGACAGGACGGGGGAGAGGTTCACCATCAGGCAGAACCTATGCTGTGGATCGACTAACGTCATCTACCTGCTGTTCTGCCAACTATGTAGAAACGCCCAGTATGTTGGAGAGACAAAGAACTCAGTTAGCGTAAGGTTCACTCTACACCGGTCCCATATCAGGCACAACACTGGGACTCTGGTGGCAGAGCACTTCAACTTGGCCGGACATTCCTGTGAGAATGTCAGATGCATCATCCTCGAACAGGTCTTTGTCCAGAGCAAGGAGTCCAGACTCCGTCGTGAAAAGTTCTGGATGGACAAGCTGAAGACCATGGCTCCGCTGGGTCTGAACTCTCTCTAATGAATTGTCTGAGAGGGCAGTTATTTCTCCATCGAGCTGTGTTATTTGTTTATAGTGGAGATGCTTTACCCAGGATCCACTCTCTTGACCTGTTCCTAGGGGAGATGCTTTATTTGTTTATAGTGGAGACGCTTGGCCCAGGTTACACACCCACTCTCTTGGCATTATCATAGTGGAAATGCTGAATTTGTTTATAATGAAGATGCTTTACCCATGATACATGCCCACTCTCTTAACTAAAGGGTCTTAAGACATCTGGCGTTAGTTCTACATAGTTTGGAAGTGATAACTACAGAGATGGACAGAGCGGACATGGATAGAGAGAGAGAGAGAGAGAGAGGGAGAGAGAGAGGGAGAGAGAGAGAGAGAGAGAGAGAGAGATGAGAAGAGAGAGAGAGAGAGAGAGAGAGAGAGAGAGAGAGAGAGAGAGAGAGAGAGATAGGAGACTGTACTGGGGGATTCCTTTTTTTTTATTTCATTTTTTTTATTATGTGGACTCAATAGTCCAAACGAATTATCAAACACACACACACACACACACACACACACACACACACACACACACACACTGCAACACAATCTAATTATACACACAGAACCCACAACAATGACGTCAAGAAAAGTTACGTGTTGTATTTGTTACGTCAAGTTTGTTCTACTGTCTGTCCCGCGTCCAAGGCCAAAAGCCGAAATATTGGGAATAGTCTACATTCTTTCTTGTTAGTTTTCATTCTCTTTTTTTGTTCTGCTATATAATATATATATATATATATATATATATATATATATATATAGATAGATAGAGAGAGAGAGAGAGAGAGAGAGAGAGAGAGAGAGAGAGAGAGAGAGAGAGAGAAACCAGAGAGAAAGGACAGAGAGAGAGAGAGAGAGAGAGAGAGAGAGAGAGAGAGAGAGAAGAGAGAGAGAGGACAGAGAGAGAGAGAGAGAGAGAGAGAGAGAGAGAGAGAGAGAGAGAGAGAGAGAGAGAGAGAGAGCTGCTAGAGGAATGACAGAACTTGACTAATGGGCTTGTGGATACAGATAGATAGATATATAGATAGATAGATAGATAGATAGATTAGGGGCAGACTAACCCATGTGACCGCTCCATGATTGTGCTTAGGAAGAATGACAAATGCCCCCGTCTACCCCCCGTCAGAAGGAATATTCGCTTGCTCAGATCAGGGACAGATGCTCAGATACATTAATATCTGTCCTCCTCTTTTTGCTCTTAGGGACTATTCGATCGTACTTTACCTTTCTGAATCTCCCCCCTGGAGGCTCTGCTTTGTTTCTCGTGGTTTAGGTATCTGTCCATCTGTCTGTCTGTTTGTCTGTTGACTTCGTGTCTGTCCTGGAGCAACGGCAATAGGAAACTTGCGAACGGATTCAATTAGTATTTTATGTGGGAAAACTGCACTCGAGTTCCAATCGACGATTTTCGGGAGAAAAAAACAACCAAGGAGAGAGCACTTCGTGAAAATTAGAGTTGCTTACCTCCATTACTCGGTCAAATACCATAGAAACAATGCAACAATGGCATCGAAGCTTGAAACCGCAGGATGCGAGTCAGCGACTTGCAAACATTAAAAAAAAAAAGAAACATTAGGGGTGGCGAGTGGCCACGAACTGATAAAATTTGCAGCATTTGACGTACAAATTTAAATGACATCAATTTTAGAATGACGCGCGGTGTTCTAAGTGCTGTATGTCTGCTCAAACACACGAGGCGAGAGCTGGGGATCTACCTGATGGTAGAGCAGCTTCCCCTGTTTGACCGATTGAATTAGGCAAGATCACTCCCACACACCATGAAATTACTCCCCTGAATTATTTCCGAACAATTCCTATTGGCAAAGGAAATGGGGAAAAAGATGTCTGAACATCCATTTAAGATAGTACCGTTGAATTATAACGGGCATAACTAAACTGGTCTCCAAAAGTTAAGGGCCGGCTTCTGTTTTCAGTAGCTTGATATCTATTTATTGTACACTAAGACAACAATGAAGAAAATGGCAAAACTTAGGCTACTCAATAACTTTCCTTCCTGTTGCACGTGCCTGAACCAGTTTTGCAAACATTGTAGTACAGCAACAGCGTTTTCAGGTACGCTTAAAATGTGGCAAATTCACGAGAATTTCACGAAAGTTTGGTCTCTTTTCGCTAAAGAATGCAGGTTTCTTGCCTATTGCACGTGCAAGGCATGACTGTAGTGAACACTGCTGAGCAAAAGTTAGACACGAATGTGTATTTAAGGGCGGCAACCAGAGCTCTCAATAAGCATGCCTCCAAGACAGAAGAGAGAAGATCGTTCTTCCGGCCCTTAAACTTTGGAGACCAGTATAGTAGGATTTCATCGTATGTATTTAGACAGTAGACTTTCACGTCAACCATATGCCTCACAAATGTCAAAATCATAATCGTAGTGAATCGATTCGTACGCAGTATAGCCGACCCTTAACTGTTTTTAAGCGACGCATAAGCATGCACATTTGATCAAAGGGGCACCCTGACGGATGAGTTTTTGCAAGAAACACGTCGAGATCACCAGGAAAACACCCTTTACAGCGATCGCAGCACTCACTTGGCTCTGGGTTCCTAGAAATCAAACAGTCAAATCGGCTATTCCTCCTTGGCGGAGGTGCTGGAAGTCAAGTTCTTTTAGTGAATTTCTAATGGTTGCCTGAGTTTAGACCAAATCGTTTGCATGACATTTCCACAATACAAGCCTTTTTATTTTTATTTTTGCTTAAATTTTGATACAGTTTACCAAAAGGAGTTTCGCTCACAACAAAGGAAATAGCTCCAATTTTGTTTTTACTGCACTACAAAGAAGAAAAAGCTTCAACCATAATGAATGGCCTCCACCCACTCCATCCGAAATGGCTTCTCTCTCCGACAACTTCGCCAAGGAGAAATCGCCGTTTAGACGGTTTGATTTCTAAGCCAAACCAAAGCAAAGTGAGTGTTCCGATCCTTTGCAAAGACTGTCTTTCTGGTGATCTCGACGCGTTTCTTGCAAAGACTCATCCGTCAGGGTCCTCCTTTAAGTACACATTCTGTCGGTGAGGCTGGAGAACGGGGTAAATACGACCGTTTAAAGACCCACCCGATCACGTGTCAAAATCACGGGTTTCACGTGTTTTCCCTCTTATAACTGGAAATAAATTTTGTTTTGACCAGGTCTGACTCCCATACACATGCCCCCCAATTCAAACCGAAACATCATTTAAAAGAGCATCCTCAATTTGAAGTTGGGGACATCTATGTATGGGTGACAGCTACCCAGAAAAAACCCCAAGGGACTTAATCGTGATGCGTCAGTGTATCTTTAAAACCAATGGTCAACCTATGGCGATATTTTTCACGCCAGAGGGCAGTCAATGC
>CM065695.1:15619581-15622081 GCA_017654935.2 Phymorhynchus buccinoides | reverse complement strand
TTTAAAAAAAGTGTTTCAATAGTAAGTAACCTCCCAGCTTGTAATTCTAGTTAGTGTTACAGGCTGCCTCACAGGTTCGGGCTCCCTTTTGTCGATTTTGATCTTTCCTAGCTCCGCCAATACTGGCATCGCTGCAGAGCATAGTTTTCTCATCGCAGCGCACGTGGCAGGAAAGAAGTCCGCAGACCCGTGTGATGATGGCTGCGTGGGTCGACAAGACAAGCTAGATGTATATATAGGTTCCTCTTGGGAGATTATGTACAATGGACAGCACAACTCAAGCTGCAAAACTAATGGAAAAGTTGATGAAAATAGGCCTATAATAATAATAGATTTTTTATATAGCGCCGCAACACCTCTCAGTTAAACTGGAGCTCTTTGCGCTTTACAAGTGATTAAGAATAGGATACATAAACGAGCACCACTAAAGTAACACACAAAAGCTACCATAAATACTAGCATTAATACAGTACATCCGTAGGCATAAAGACATTATTATATAAACATCAAATGTAGCAATATATATTCACACGCAGACAAACAAGGATCAACACATTAGTGTTGCAATCACATCAGGAATGTAGTAGTAGTAGTAATAGTAGTAGTAGTAGTAGTAGTAGTAGTAGCAGTAGCAGTAGCAGTAGCAGCAGCAGTAGTAGTAGTCGTCGTCGTAGTCGTCGTCGTCGTCGTCGTCGTAGTAGTAGTAGTAGTAGTAGTAGTAGTAGTAGTAGTAGTAGCAGCAGCAGCAGCAGCAGCAGCAGCAGTAGTAGTAGTAGTAGTAGTAGTAGTAGTAGTAGTAGTAGTAGTAGTAGTAGTAGTAGTAGTCACAGCAGTTGTTGTTGCTGCTGATTGTTATGTGCATTTTTACCGGCCAAGCGAAGTCTGGTCAGTATTGTATTGTCTGCTCAAGTGATTTAATTTTTGTTTCCTGTTTTCATTCCATTTTAATTCTGTTTAAAACGCCCTGTAGTCTACATAGTCGGATGGGCGCTATATACATTTTCCGTTGTATTATTATTATTATTATTATTATTATTAGTAGTAGTAGTAGTAGTAGTAGTAGTAGTAGTAGTATGTTCAAAGCATCTTTGGTTTACAGGCCCCCCCAAACCACAGGCCGTCAAAACCACAGGCCCCGAAAAACCACAGGCCCTAACCTTTCAACAGGTAGGCCAATCGTCACAGTACATTACAGACAACGCCAGCTGGACCATCCCCCTGTGGTATAGGGGAGGCTTATTGATTCAGTACATGTCACGCAATTCGTACCACCTGGTTTCCTACCAAACGGTAGAAGATTGGGGGTTAATATTTGTGTGTGAAGTTTGGACAGGGGAAGGGAAGTATTTTATCACAACAAAAATGCAACGAAGCGGAACACTCTTTGCAAGACAAACGAAAGTTCATTTTGGCAGCATCTGATGTAATTTTAGGTAACGCTTTTTTTGTTTGCTATTCAGTGCATACATGCAAAGATTAAAACTGGAAATATCACTTTAAAATCTTTAAGTTCTTAGGGTCAATGTTGTCCACTTTGTAAATTAAAATATCCAAAGGAAAAATAATTGGGCCATAGTTATGCAATTCGTACCACTATCACGTAATTCGTACCTCCTACGTCTTTTCAATGGCGCAGCGTCAAAAATGCATTCAGGGGCCTGTTTTACGTGACATCAAACTTTTGATGATACAATGACATAAGAATTACTTTGACGTCACAGAGACTAACTGGAACATTTAGAAGAGAGAATGGTCTATAGCTAAAGCCAAGTCACGAGCGTCCTACCGTTGAATTAGTGCTATAAACCCCCTGGTACGATATCAGTAACTTGGTGGTACGAATTCCGTAACAGGTCTTGTAATTCGTACCTTTTGAAGAAAAAAGTATTGTTACGTTTAAGCCAAAAGTACAAACATTATCTTTATAATTATAGTATATAGTTATAGCCCTCTACCAGTAGTATCCACATTGAAAGTTTCATAGCTTTTGGATTATCTGCCCTTGAGATAGAGATCTCTATCCTTAGGGGGTACCGATTCAATAAGTGTCCCCTACTATCGGGCCGTAGGCCTGTTATGAGTGATGCTTCGTCTGTGGCTGTTGACACGATGATATAATCTGTGCTATCACATAAAGGTGCATAAGTTGGTTGACCAATTTACAGTCTTTCGTTGGGTTGTTTCACTGGGAATCAACCCTGTTGTACTCCACTTTGATCGTGTTCCTCGATGCATACTTGCAATGCAGCATGGCGAATGCACTAAAATCAACTCAATGTTTCCTTACGCACATGTGTCTTAATTGCAAATCAACATGGCGAATATACTAAAAATCAACTCAATGATTCCCTACGTTCTTATGTCTTACAATGCAACATGGCGAATACACTCAAAAAATCAACTCAATGATTCCATACGCCCATGTCTTGCTTTCAATTCAACATGGCGAATACACTAAAAAATCCAACTCAATATTTCACTACTCATGTCTTGCTTACAA
>CM065695.1:15604581-15609581 GCA_017654935.2 Phymorhynchus buccinoides | reverse complement strand
GTTGGTGTTGCCCTTGTTGTTGTTGTTGGTGTTGCCCTTGTTGTTGTTGTTGCTGCTGCTGCTGATGATGATGATGCCATATGTATTTTATTTGTTATTATTTTTAAAACTTATATTGAACACCGCAGGTGGATCTCAGACTAACTCTTCTAGCTCACTGGGCGAATACAGTCGCCCAGTGCATCACACTCCACACTCCCACCAAATGCAAAAGACATTCACTGCCAAGTGAGGACGACCTTGGAATTCACTGAATCGAATTTAGAGAGTCGAATTAGAAAGGTCAGCGTAACTCGGGCAGAACGAGCGCGGGCGAATTAGTAGTCTATTATAGAGCACAAACAGCCGTGGGAAATGCCCTATTCTCTTCCTAATGATACAAGAACCATTCTTGTATCGTTTTCCGTTCCAGAGTTATGAGCATTTCAAGTTAGCAGGGTGAGCGTCGGCCATTTTGAGAAAACAGTCTAAACTCTTAGCCTAGCTGAAGAAAATGCACTGACCTACTCGTTTTAAAACACTTATAATACCATTTAGAGACCATGGCCTGTATTCACGTTGAGATAGCATGAGACTTAGCGACTTTTGGAAGAGCTTCTATGTTGGCATGATGCTAAGTCTCATGCTATCTCAACGTGAATACAGGCCCAGATTATTAAAGATGATCCTTTATAAATATGAAAGATAAGATGTTAGAGAACACAGCAACACCCCTAACTCAAAATGGACCCCAAATTATATTTTTGACTTTGCAAGCCTGTTGTGAGAAACTAGCCCAGCCACTTAAAGACCGCCCACGTCACGTGTCACATTCCCTCTTAGGCTTGGAAGATTTCGTAAGATTTCTGACCAGCTATAAGAGGGAAAACACGCGATTGGGACACGTGACGTGGTGGGTCTTTAAGGTTCCTTTCGTGGTGCTGGGTCACAATTATGCTAAACAACCAGTCGTTTTTCGAGTTTAGTCTAGTTTATATAACACTACTACTACTACCCGTGTTGACTGTCTACGACCCGCTCATGGCTACAGGGCCCCGTTCTATTAGAGTACTAACAGAAAGCAGACTTTGGAAACGGGGGCGTTACTTTTAAAAGTAACGAGTCTGTAACGCAACAATAAGCCTTTAAAGGGGCACCCTGACGGATGATTTTGTGTGTGCAAGAAACACGTCGAGATCACCACCAGGAAAACACCCTTTACAGAGATCGCAACACTCACTTTGTTCTGATTTCCTAGAAATCAAACCGTCAAATCGGCGATTCCTCCTTGGCGGAGGTGCTGGAAGTCAAATTTTGTTACTGAAAGAGAAGGCGTGTGTCGTCTCTTTTGTAATGGCCGCCTGAGTTTTAGACCAAATCGTTTGCACGAAATGTTCGCAATACAAGCCTTTTTTTATTTTTTTTTATTTTATGTTATACAGTTTATCTAAAGGAGTTTCGCTCACAACAAAGGAAATAGCTCCTTTTTTTTCTTTTCTTTTTTTACTGCACTGCAAAAATAGAAAAAGCTTCAACCACAATGGGATTGGCCTCCACCCACCCCATCCAAAATGGCTTCTCTCCCCGGCATCTCCGCCAAAGGAGGAATCGCCGTTTTGACGGTTTTTATTTCTAGGAAACCAGAGCAACGTGGAGTGTTCCGATCCTTGAAAAAGCTGTCTTTCTGGTGATCTCGACGTGTTCCTTGCAAAAGACTCATCCGTCAGGGTGCACCTTTAATCAATCAAACCACGAACCACCAACAAACACTACACCACTCGTTTAGCATGTCAAGTAAGCCGTGTTTAACAAAGCAAACGCGGCCACAGTCGTCTTGCCTATTAGTAACAGAGAGGGGGTAATTCATTAAAACAGACGTGTGTGTGTGTGTGTGTTTGTGTTTGGAAGACATCAATTATTAAGAGAGACAAAAAGGACAGACGTCAGACAATTGAGTAAGTAAAAAGTAGGAAGAACCCTTTGTTGTGCTAATTGCCAGACCAGACGGACAGCATTGATGTTAATGTCTTTCTTTGAGAGTTTACTTACTACCTTTCGCTTGGCCTATCTGGTAGGCTAATTTAGGATTGTTCGTCTACGTTTCGTTCTCTGGGAGTTTTGTTTTAAATCAAATCATCGTCGCTGTCACTGTTTCTCATCAATTTGCCCTCCGTCTGTCTGTCTGTGTGCCCGTTAATTTTGTCTGTTGTTTTTCTCTGTCTCTGTCTTTGTCTCTCTCTCTCTCTTTCTCTCTCTCTCTCTCTCTCTCTCTCTCTCTCTCTCTCTCTCTCTCTCTCTCTCTCTCTCTCTCTCTCTCTCTCTCTCTCTCTCTCTCTCTCTCTCTCTCTCTCTCTCTCTCTGTCTCTCTCTCTCTTAGGCATCGCCTAAAATCTTTATCCTTGTTAAATAAAGTTTTTCAGTGTTCAATGTTCAGTGTTCTCTCTCCCCCCCCTCTCTCTCTCCTCTCTCTCTCTCTCTCTCTCTCTCTCTCTCTCTCTCTCTCTCTCTCTCTCTCTCTTATATTTTCTCTGTATGTTCTTTACCATTATGTTATGTGTACCTATGAATTTTGTTTATTTGTATGTAAGACCCCTTCAGTATGGGGCTTTTGGCCTTAATCTGAATAAACATTCGCATTCTCTCTCTCTGCGTCTCTCTCTCTCTCTCTCTCTCTCTCTCTCTCTCTCTCTCTCTCTCTCTCTCTCTATCTCTCTCTCTCTCTCTCTCTCTCTCTCTCTCTCTCTCTCTCTCTCTCTCTCTCTCTCTCTCTCTCTCTCTCTCTCTCTCTCTCTCTCTCTCTCTCTTCTCTCGATTCCGATGCTAAGATGCGAATCGACAGGGCACGCCTTGAAAGTTCTGCTGTGCAATTTACGAATTTGTATCGTCAACACATGACCGTTTCTGGCTTCCCAGAAATTATCGGTAAAACTCTCAACGCTCTGTTATCCGACAGCACCGTGACGAGTGTTGGAAGGTAGTCAGTGAAAGCAACCTCAACAACACAGTTGTTCTGCGTCTCAAGCCCACCACTGCCAATGAATCAGAAATTAAGTATGGCGACTCCCCACTCGAAGCAACACGCGACCGGTTCAACACTACAGACGCAAAACACCCGGACAGATTCGACGTGATCAGGAAAGGGGCAAACATGCATCAAAGCAAAACTAGGCAAGTCAGAATATCAGAATAATGAACTATGGTTTCGACCGTGTGATGGTGAATGAGCCATTTACTCCTGATGTACATGTAGGACTAGTGTCAGAATCAAACACACGCGAAGGAGTCATTGAGAATGTAGGCCTATTTTCTTAAGTTGGATCAGTGCGTTTGACACATTGTCTGAACTGTCATCCCCCAGGAAATGCACGAAACTGTGGGCCTCATGAATTGTGACAACTCTAGTTTGTGTGTACACCACATGTGGAGACGAAAGATAGTGTCAGTGATTGACAGCGACGCGGTGATTGGTGGATTGACTACCACCAGTGTCGTCAAAAACGATGTCTCTACTCTCATGGACAGGGCTGTGCAGAGGAGACTTAGGGACATGGACAGAAACACACATTTCAGGAAGACGGCAGTGCGTCGTTCGTCGGATACGTCTGAAGTGATCATGCTCGAGTCGGATGACATCGTGGTGGAGTTCCCGTGAACCCCCTCAGCTGGCAGAAACTGGTTTCAGGTGCTGTAGGTCGTGTATCAGAGCTGTATTAAAGGTGGACACTGACGGATGAGTTTTTGCAAGGAACACGTTGAGATCACCAGAAAGACAGCCTTTTCAAAGATTGGAACAATAGCTTTGCTCTGGTTTCCTATAAATCGAATTGTCAAAACGGCGATTCCCCCTTGGCGGAGGTGCCGGAGAGAGGTCATTTTGGATTGGGTGGGTGGGGGCCAAACCCATTGTGGTTTAAGCGTCTTCTTTTTTGTAGTGTAGTAAAATAAAATTGAAGCAATTTCCTTTGTTGTGAGCGAAACTCTTTTAGATAAACTGCGTAACATTTAAAAGAAGATCAATAAAAAGGCTTGTATTGCGAAAAAATCGTGCGAACAGTTTGGTCGTCATTACAACAGAGACGACGACACACGCCTTCCCTTTCAGTGAAAGAACTTGACTTCCAGCACCTCCGCCAAGGATAAATCGCCGATTTGACGGTTTGATTTCTAGGAAACCAGAGCAAAGTGAGTGTTGCGATCTCTGTAATTGGTGTTTGTATGGTGATCTCGTTGAGTTTCTTGCAAAAAAAACATCCGTCAGGATCCACCTTTAAAACCAGTCAAAAGACGTCCTATACTGTCCAATTTAGTCGCAAAAAAACCAGGTCGCGGGTTTCACTCAACTGAGCTTTTACTGAATGTTTATGAGTTAAACAGTTCACTTTAGTAAGACTCGTTTTAGTAACAGGCTGTTTCATTTGATTAAATTGGACAATGTCGGGAGAGAACCTTTAAGAAACTGACAAAGCAGACAAGAGAGAACTGCGCAATTAACCGTAACTTGCTTCTCAAGGAGAAATGCCATCTTTTTTCTCTCTCGACTTAATCTCTCTTCACATCAGCCGCATTCACGACAGAATCCATGTGTACGGAACAACAGACAACACGAGCCTGAACATGTCCACCGTCCATAAGGGTCTCTGACCGATTGGACGCTAATCTCATCATTTTTTTTGGGTGGGGTGAGTGGTGGTGATGGTAACGGTGTGTGTGTGTGTGTGTGTGTGTGTGTGTGTGTGTGTGTGTATATGTGTGTGTATGTGCCGGTACGTGCGTGTATGTGTGGGTGGGGTGTGTATGTGTATGCCTATTTGCATGTGCAGCGATTATTTCGTCTTGTTGTTGAATTTGTTGCTTCTTAATTTTTTGTTGTTAAGCGCATAGAGCTCCACATTGGTGGAGGAATGCGCTATATAAATGATTCACTATTATTATTATTATTATTATCATCACCATCATTGAACATTTCCACAATTGAACAAATCTAGAGACAAAAGCCATCAGTCATATTTGGGCTGCAGTCA
>CM065695.1:15589581-15599581 GCA_017654935.2 Phymorhynchus buccinoides | reverse complement strand
TTTGTAATATCAATGTATGTGTTGTTTTGAACAATGAAAGTAAAGTGTGTGAATTAGTAATATCAGTGTATGTGTTATTCTGAACAGTGAAAGTAAAGTGTGTGAATTTGTAATATCAATGTATGTGTTGTTTTGAGCAATGAAAGTAAAGTGTGTGAATTTGTAATATCAATGTATGTGTTATTCTGAACAATGAAAGTAAAGTGTGTGAATTTGTAATATCAATGTATGTGTTATTCTGAACAATGAAAGTAAAGTGTGTGAATTTGTAATATCAATGTATGTGTTATTCTGAACAATGAAAGTAAACTGCGTGAATTAGTAAAAAAAAAAAAAAAAAAAAAAATGTCCGATACAGAAAATAAGGTATTGTATCCGATTCGTGTACGAGAGACTACGACTAGAGTGAATATAACTGGTAGGATTCCATCCGATTTATTTAGACAGTAGACTTTCACTTCAATCATGTGCCTCGCAAATGTCAGAATCGGACTGTAGTGAATCACATCGTATGCAGTTTAGCCGGCCAATTATATTATTTAAACCCCCATTTCGTTCAGTAAACATTCAGCGAAATCAAACTTACCAGCGTCCCCGCGACTAAATTGAAATGTTTGAGAGAGTTCTTTGAAGAAGAAACAAGAGGCAAAGCCTTCAAGGCTTCAAGGGGTGTCTAAAATACAAGATTGCCATAACATTTTAATGTACAAATGAAACTATCGTTAATGGATACAACTAAAAACATTTGTTTTAAAGTGCCCGTGCCGAGAATCGGACCCGGAACCATTGGCATGAGAGACAGACGCTCTACCAATGAGCTATCGAGGCTTTCAGTGTTGATGAGTTTCTTAACTCATGTTGCCTGTTGAATACTCTCTAACCCACTAATCTCAAATGTTATCTGTTTGTTATCTGTTTACAGTGTTGTTTTAAGTATTTAATTATTCAAACCATTATTGTTTGAAAGCTTGCATAAACATCTATGTGTATTGAAAGTTTGAACAATGTACGCCTTCTATTTCCTGAGAAAATGTCAACGTTAAAATTTGGAGATTAGACCACGGACGCAAGACACACACACACGCACGCGCACGCACACACACACACACACACACACATACACACAGACACACAACCAAACAACTATTATACTATTGACTCACTTCATAAAACAAATTACTCGAGTTAGAAGAAAGTATAACTGTATTGTATTGCTACGTCCACCTCGTTAAGCTTCTATTTTCTTTGAAAAATGATCTTCAAATTATTTTTGTTTGAAAGCTTGCAGATTCTATGTGTATTGAAAGTTTGAACAATGTACGCCTTCTATTTCCCGAGAAAATGTCAACGTTAAAGTTTGGAGACTAGACCACGGATGCAAGACACACACACACACGCACGCACACACACACACACACACACACACACAGACACACAGACACACAACGGAACAAATATCATACTATAGACTCACTTTTAACTTCGTTAACACGAGTGAGCCCAAAATGGAAAACATAAAGAGAATCAGTCGTTTAGTCACACAATCTCTTCGCACGTTGCGTAGCAAATTGTAAGTACAGTACTAGGTTAGGTTAGGTTAGGTTAGGTTAGGTTAGGTACATTATAGTCACAGAGGCGTCTCTGTGAAATTCGGGTTGCTCCCACCTGGAGAGCGCGTCGCAGCCAGAGGCGCGCCACCCATTTGTTTTTGGACACACGGCACCTCAGTTTATCGTCTCATCCGAAAGACACAAATGGTTTTGCTGGGTAACTGGATAGGGTGTGTGGTGGTGGTAGTGGTGTGTGTGTGTGTGTGGGGGGGGGTCAGTTATCTACTATATGTCAGTAGATATTATAGAAAGAGTTATGGGAAAAAAGAGAAGATATTATGCGGTTGCACACCAAGTCAAACTATTTAATTGAAAGATTGAATCTAAAAATCTTTGATAAAAAACAAAAATGCACCAACTTTATCCCTATAAAGTATGTTGGCTGTATGTTCTACATAGTATTTTAAATAATTATATTTCTCCCATCAGTTTAATTCTAAAAACTTTATTTTGTGGTTGAGCAGTGTCATGAAACATATTAGTAGAAAATGTTCTTTAAATCATTGACTTAGTATCACAAACGTAAATAAAAGTGCCTACGAGTGAAAATCTATCAGTTTCCACTGAACGTAACTAATTTAGTCACATACTGCAAAATAGTCTTAACTTATTTATGAAAAGTTACTTATGGTGAACTAAAGTTGGCTTGAAAAAAACTTCTAAAAATATAAATGAACTGAATGTTCCCCACTGAAACAGCCGTGCAGGAGGAACATGACTTGGGGGTGGGAGGTGGGTTGGAGAAGATGTTGGAACAGGACTGTGAGGGGTAAGAAAACTTTTCATATTTTTTTGCAACTCTTACCTGCTTAAGTATCTTACAATTAAGTTGGGAATTTTTTTCTGTTCAAATTTCATGGCCATAACTTATCCCCCCCCCCCCCCCTCCCCCTTGTTTCAGAACACACTCTTCAAACGTGCATGTTAGCGAAAGGGACCGGGTTTATTCTGTTACAGTCACAAACAAGCCTAAACGAAGCCATACACCCACTACCAACACCCCTATACTCACCGCCTACAGCCTCAGGACTTGGTAGCCTCTTCTGCCTTATCACTCTTCCTGACCTGTTTACCCTGAAATTGGGCTTCGTGTATTTGAAATCCGAAATAAGTGTATTTTTCACAAAATAGGAGTACTCCAATAGAAAAAAACCGGAGTGCAAACACGCATACATTTTTATAACAACTTATAGGAATACTGTGTTAAAAGTATCATCCATTTAAATTTAGAAAAAAACAAACACGCACACGCACACGCACGCACACGCACACACACACACACACACACACACACACACACACACGCACACACACACACGCACACACACGCACACACACACACACACACACACACACACACACACACACGCACACACACACACACACACACACACACACACACACACACACACACACACACACACACACACACACACACACACACACACACACACACACACACACACACACACACACACACACACACACACACACGCACGCACGCACGCACGCACACACACGCACACACACACACACACACACACACACACACACACACACACACACACACACACACAGAGCGCACCTATTTCCCGAATCAGGCAAGCATATATTGATAGATTTTTTATGTTCATCATTTCATCATATTTTTTCCCATGTACCATATTTATCATATTTTTGTCAAAAATGTGTACAAAATATGGTGAAATCTTATGGGTAAACATGTCTGCTCTTCGTCCCCCATTTCCTCTGCCAATCCTCTCCCTTACTCCAGACTCTTACCACACTTCCTAAACTTGCTCTCTCTATTTCTTTTTTTTATCTTGTCTGATTCTTTCTTATCCTGATCACTCTTCGCCCCCCATTCCTCTGCCAATCCTCTGCCTTACTCCAGACTCTTACCACACTTTCTAAGCTTGCTCTCTCTATTTTGTTTATATATCTTTTCTGATGTTTTCTTATCCCTATCACTTTTCGTCTCCCTTACTCCAGACTCTTACCACGCTTTCTAAACTTGCTCTCTATATCGTTTTTTTTAATATCTTGTCTGATTCTTTCTTTTTCCTTATCACTCTTCGTCCCCCATTCCTCTGCCAACCCTATCCCTTACTCCAAGCTCTTTCCACACTTTCTAAATTTACCCTCTATTTAAAAAAAAAATCTGGTCTGATTCTTTCTACATGGCTCAACGCAGGAAAAGCAATGCGGCCATTAACTATTTCACCACCAAACTCGCATTTTAGCACCACAGTGATTTAACACCCATGTCAATAAAAGGCATCAAATTGGGGTCTATTATCCAAAGACCCTATTGCCTTGGTCTTGGGAAGTAAGGATAGACCTTATTTTATTTGTGTCATAGTAGAATCCCCAACATTACAGATGGAGTTTGTAGAAAACCCAGGTAAATTTAATGGTAATTTTTGGCTGAAATATTGCTGGCGGTGAAAGGGTTAATTGCCCCCACGCACGTTCGTAGCGTGCCCGGAATGGACACGTTTCATAGCTCCAAAAAACTCAATGGAACATTTTTTGGGTGAAATTTCGAAAGATGAAGACGAACTGATTTATATTGTAATGGGGTGGTAAGGGTAAGGTTTGGGATGTGGAGGGTGTTGATATGGGATAAGGATAGGGCAAGGATAAGGAGGAGGGTGAAGATAGCACACACACACACACACACCATGCAGGCCAGGAACATACAGAGGAGCCCAGATAATTGTTTGTACTTTTGTTTATTTATGTACTAGAAATAAGACATGGGAAGACAGCTAGGAAAGAAAACTAGGGAAGACAAGTGCAGCAATGCCTGCAAAACACAAACAAATGTGACAGAGCATGGAAAAAACGACATAATGGAATTTTGGCATAAATTCAGATTTAAATTTTTCATGGTGGCACAAAGATTCCTTGTTAATACACAAACAATGGAATTGAGTTATCTTGTCTAGTTTTTATTTTATAATTATTTGAAATTTGGCATTCGAAATAGAACATTTTCAGAAATCGGGCATAGAAGATACAATTTTGCCTATTTGTTTCTATTGACTTGATTTAGAAAGCGATCAAATAAACAAAGAAATCATTCAAAATTGTCTTTCATGTTGTGTATACTGATATAATACATACAAATAGACATAAATATGCCCTGACTAGAAAATTGATATTTTGGGGGTTGTTGACTATTTTTGGCTTTTGCTCAAAACATTCTGAGCGACGTATGTAGGTTTTTCTCATGCATCATCACATTAATAAACAAAAACAAACAACTGTGGTTTCTGCCTATAATAATTATGTTCCTGCCTGCTCAGTGTGTGTTATCTTCACCCTCCAATCCTTATCCATACCTTTACCCCTTATCAACTCCTCCTTATCCAAAACCTTATCCTTACATTTCAATAAATAGATTGAACATGTTGTATGCACGCTTTAACAGCAAACAAACTATTTCAGTCAATTTTGACAGTCATTTGAAATTAGGTATCGACTTTGAAATTAAAAATAATAACTTTATGCGAAACAAAGACTCCGTGTAAATAAACTGCAAAATACGAACATCGCGAAACTGCCATGGAAATAGAGACAAATCAAGTGACTATCAAAGAATGAAATAGTGAGGCTAAGTGAGGACATGTCGACATAACGAAATTGAACTAAGGAGGAGAAGTCTCTTTTCAATTAACTCCCCTCCACCAAAGTTGACACTAATGGTCGACTTATGGCGATTATTTTCCCGCCAGGGGGCAGTCAATCCACCATGGGCTTATCACGCGATTTTCTTAGTTGGACGTAGAGAGAGAGAGAGAGAGAGAGAGAGAGAGAGAGAGAGAGAGAGAGAGAGGGGGGGGGTCTCTTCCTCCCTCTCTCTCTCTCTTTCTTTATCCCCAACTAAGAATATAGAGAGGATTAGCCCCACTCGAGCGTCATGACACCTGGTGGGCAAAAGAGCCCGCTAAGTCGCTCATTGCTTGGTGATTGGCCACCATTGTTGATGTGTACTTTGTGGGTGAAGGGTCATAAAGTTTAGGTTTTTTTCAATTCATGCAAACAGGGCGCAATAGACGATTTTCAGAGAGAAAAAAACTAGGGGAGAGCACTTCGTAAACATTAGAGTTACTTACCTTACTTACTCGGTTCAAATACCATAGCAAAAGTGTTTTTTTTAAATGGTGACGACGAGTGAAGCGAAGCAAGTGAACGATTTGCAAACATTTTAAATCAAATAGAAAGAGGGGTTCCAAACTGATCTAACTTGCAAAGCGTCGAGAACTCGCAAAGAAATAAACATCGAGATTGACCCAGATAGCTTGATGGCGAGAAACGCAAACCGAGTGTGTCTACATCTAGATCTACTCAACCGCAGCATGCTCGGAGGGTGATTGTTGCCATCTTGAGGGGGCAATTGCTATAATACAGTCTTGACATCTGTGGGGTCGCCCTTACCAAACCTGCTGCAAAATAAGGGATACCATTATAAATAACATGTTCACGGACAGAAAGTTACCACTTTCAGATTGGAAAGAGGTGACTTCAACTCTACAAATGTCAAACAAATATACATAATAGCAATTGCCCCCCACCCCCACCCCATGATGATAATCACCCCTATTTTGGGGATCTACCTGATGGTAGAGTAAGCTTACCATGTTTGACCGATTGAATTAGGCAAGATCCACCATATTAAGATTACCCTCCTTTAATTATTTCCGAACAATTCCTCCTGTCGTGCGTCATCGTTTGTACAGCCAACTTTCTTTTTCATCCTCTCCCACGCAATAGGCCTACATTTTCTTATTCTTTATTATGTTTAGATGGTCAACTTAGGGCGCTGATTTGACCGCCATGGGGCGCGTGATATTCTTAGTTGGGCGTAGAGAGAGAGAGAGAGAGAGAGAGAGAGAGAGAGAGAGAGAGAGAGAGAGAGCCGGAGATGAGTCCATACCTCTCTCTCTTTCACTACGCCAACTAAGAATATCGCGCACTAAGCCCTTACTGGCTTGACTGCCCCCTGGCGGTAAAATGCGCGTCCTAAGTTGCTCATTGCATCTTCTACCAAGAAAATTACAGTTCTTACACAGCAACATTCCTATTCATTCGTTTTGATCTTGTCTTGGGCTATACATATTCTTTGAACTTCTAAACAGACATTTACTTTTTACTTCTTCTAAGAACCTTCTCAATACATTTCAATTTAGTCGTGTGTGTGTTTGATATCAGAATCCTATATCCGAACACCAAGAGGTGCCTTATACCGAACACTGTGTGTGTGTGTGTGTGTGTGTGTGTGTGTGTGTGCGTGTGCGTGCGTGTGCGTGCGCGCGTGTGTGTGTGTGTTTGTGTGTGTATGTCATTTATTATTAACTCCCCCCCCTCTCTCTCTCTCTCTCTCTCTCTCTCTCTCTCTCTCTCTCTCTCTGTGAACATATGTTCAGATATTAGATCTGTTGTGTTCGGATTTAGGGATCAGGGTTCCTTATACCGAACATTTTTGCCGTTTTTTTAAAGTCTGCCAGTTTTGATCTGAGCAAAGATTTTGCAATTTTCTTTTTGTTTGTGACACGATTTGTGTGTGCTTTAATAAATGATGGCTCAACTGAAGCAGGTTTTGTTGTTTTAGAGCAGTGAGAGCGTTTTGTCCTTAAGTGTTCGGTATTTGGCGACTTTCCCCTATATTTAAATTTCGCTGAACAGTTTACTGACCGAAATGGGGCTTGGACATGCCTTATCCTTTCAAAGATGGTCTCTTTTTGTCATTTTTTTGTTTCGTTTCGTTTAGCGAATTGATTAGACTTCTTCTAAGCAAATCATATCTGGCTCACTCGTGTCAACAAGGTTAACACGAAGTGAGTCTATAGTATGATAGTTGTACAGCTGCATAAGTACCCATTTCCGCGTAAATGCAATTGTGTGTGTGTGTGTGTGTGTGTGTGTGTGTGTGTGTGTGTGTGTGTGTGTGTGTGTGTGTGTGTGTGTGTGTGTGTGTGTGTGTGTGTGTGTGTGTGTGTGTGTTGCGTCCGTGGTCCGTGGTCCAATCTCCAAACTTTAACGTTGGCATTTGCTTGAAAAAACGTAGGCATACATTGTTCAAACTTTGCTCACATATATTTGTCTACGCAAGCTTTCAAACAATAAGGCTTTGAATAATTAAATACTTAAAACAATACTGTAAACAGATAACAAACGGATAACATCTTAGATTAGTGGGTTAGAGAGTATTCAACAGGTAACATGAGTTAAGAAACTCATCAACACTGAAAGCCTCGATAGCTCATTGGTAGAGTGTCTGTCTGTCATGCCAATGGTTCCGGGTCCGATTCTCGGCACGGGCACTTTTTCATTTTTGTTTGTTTGTTTAGTTGTATCTATTAACGATGGTTTCTTTTGTACTTTAAAATGTTATTGGCAATCTTGTATATTAGACCCCCCCCCCTCAATCTTTGTTTATTGTTGTCCCACATGTTCCTGTTCGAGTGAGCCTTGAAGGCTTTGCCTCTTGTTTCTTCCTCAAAGAACTCTGTCAGACATTTCAATTTAGTCGCGGGGACGCTGGTAAATTTAATTTCGCAGACTGTTTACTGAACGAAATAGGGGCTTAAATAATATAATTATGTTTTATCCTTTCAAAGATGGTTTTTTGTTTCTTTTCAGTTTTAGTTGGCGAATTGATTAGACTTCTCCTAAGCAAATCATTTCGGATATTCTTTTAAAAAATGGTTACACTGTATCTCTCTATGACTTCCATGAAGACCCCCCCCCCCACACACACACACACACACACACACACACTAAACAACACTCGCACACTATGTTCCAAACACTCAGGATGCTGACAACTGTAGTGCGCTGATTATGAACCTGTGGACTATGTCTCCGTTACACGAACGATAACTCTTCTATTAATTATGGGACTGATCTCCCTTGACTAACCAACCATCTAGATCTTACCGTTAGCAACCAGCAAACAAACAAACGTTGCAACATCTCTTTTCTCTCTTTATATCTGCAAAAAAAACCCACAACGCTTTGGATCTCGTTTTCGCAAATATTGGGACAACACATTTTATAGGCCTTTAAGACTTCGGCACACGCTGCAACTTTTGCTAGTTGCAGCCTGCAACTTTGTTGTTGCAGCAGTTGCATGCCACCTACAACAAGGTTGTAGGGTTGCAGCTGTGGGTTGTAGGGCGATAGAAAACGATCCTATTTCTGAGCCCCCTCTTGCAACAAGTTGTAGGTTGCAGCCAATCAGAGCGTCGTTTCGAATCACGTGGTTTTTGCGTCACAATGGCGGAGTGAAACCGTCGGACTGAAACATGCAAACTGATCGAGTTTAATTCGTAATTTCCCCTGCATTTGGGAACCGGGTGTCCTGATTACAAAAATCACACTCAGAATCAATTAGCGACCAAAAGTTAAGGCCCAGAAAGACAATCATCTCCGAAAACTCACGAACTAAATAAAATTCAGTTTTGTTATGAGCTGGGTGCGTTTACGAGCTAAAAAAAAAAATCAGTTTTGTTATGAGCTGGGTGCGTTTTATTGAGTTTTCGGAGATGATTGTCTTTCTGGGCCTTAACTTTTGGTCGCTAATTGATTCTGAGTGTGACTTTTCAAGAGGAGGGGGGAGTTGTTGAAATGGGCATTTTGTTGACTGAACTCGTTCTGATTAATGATTTTTGGGAATGAACTTAATGCTAAAAGAATAAATTCAGTTTTGTCATGAGCTGGGTGCGTTTGATTGAGTTCGTGAGCTTTCAGAGATGATTGTCTTTCTGGGCCTTAACTTTTGGTCTCTAGTGTAATTTGTGGTAGCGTGTGCCGAAGCCTTTTACCAGAACACTCGTTACTGTGCAATAATGCTGCTTCGTGCAAGACATGATTCTCTGTGATGCTTTAGTAATGCATATAACCTGATGGGGTTAACTCCTCGTCAGATTCTGAGAGCAGGGATAAAAAGGGAAAAAAACCAACCCTAGAGCGTGAAAACGCTAAAAGAACCAGCAGCGTGGCAGCATTTTCGGGTCCAGTGTCATTGCGGGAACAAACAGACCTGAAACTAAAGTCCGATCAAACAGTCTATAAATATCTGCACTTAGCGAGGATCTCGCGCGGCGGTATTTTCGGCTCCAGTGACCTTGACCTTTGACCAATGACCTTCATTTTCGAGCCTGGGCTAGATGTCCTAAATACCTACCCGCATGCAAAATGTGAGCCTCCTAGGTCCCTCCGTTCGAACGTTATTGTGTTGACGTTATTGTGTTGACGTTATTGTGCTGACGTTATTGTGCTGACGTTATTGTGTTGACGTTATTGTGCTGACGTTATTGTGTTGACGTTATTGTGTTGCACTATTTGAAGAAATCGGTCGCATTTGCTCTCTCTCTCTCTCT
>CM065695.1:15579581-15584581 GCA_017654935.2 Phymorhynchus buccinoides | reverse complement strand
AATAAAAAAAACAGTCTTGATCAGCGTGTCACAACCTATTCAGATCCCGAATTTTGAACCGCCAGTGCAAACCTCCACCAAGGAAGACTCACAAAACCGAAACTTCCTTCCTCCTTGTCCGAGTAGTATCTCATGAACCAGTGGTGTAGAATGGCTTCAAATGTTGTGTGGTAATGTAACATGGCGAGTAATGAAATAAATACTTGCAATATTTTTTTTTTAAATCAGAAACACGGTCGTTTTAGACTAATGTGCACATAAGGACAAAAAGTCCGCGAGAGGACTTAACACACGTACCTTGGAGGGCCAGGAGAATGATTCCCCTAATCACACTGGTAGCACGCTCACCCATTAGCGAGGAGGGGGGGGGGGGGAGTGGGGGGTGGTGGGGGGGGGGGGGGGGTGGAGAGGGAGGGGGGGGGGGGGATGTCTGAACCAGTAAAAATATAAAGTAAACCAGTGAAAATATAAGTTCGAACAACCATCACGTCACTGCTACAAAGCTCGAAGAGGAATCGTTTCCCCGTTAGCACTGGTAGCATCGTCGTCCTCGTTTGTCTTCATCGACGTCATCATCAACAACGGCTGCTTTTTGTTCTGAGCAGAGGAGCCAGTCTTCAAAAGCTGTCCCCCATTCCGGGCGGAGGTCAGTGCTTTGGTAGTATGTTCCTCGGTTTGCACGGAAGTCCAGGGAGTGCTCGAAGAAGACGAGTCCTTTTTGCAAGAAAGCAGCAAGACGAGCTGCTGGCGGAACCTCTGCCCCGTGGCGCAGTAGAGGAAGAAGTTGATGGAATGGTTGACGTACATGAGGAGCTCGGCTATGGTAGACGCCAGCTTGAGCTGCGTGGTCTGCCGCAGGGAGCCCTGGTGCTTCCAGAAAGCCGTGACGATCACGCACACGTTCATGGGCAGCGTGGTGATGAGGAAGGTGAAAGAAACTGTCAGCAGCATGATGGTCAATTTGGTGCCTTCTCCGGGGCCGCCAGAACGGCGCGTGCTTCTCGCAGCGGTAGTAGTCGAAGACCCCGTTTCCAGTTTGGAGAGATCGTCTCTGGATTGGAGACGCGTGGCGTGGCGGTGAAGGTGGTGGGTGTGGGTGTGGGTGGGGGTGCTGCTCTGCATGTGCTGACGATGTCGGCGAGCGTCCACCACCTCGAAGATGATGAGGATGTTGAGCACGAGGATGACGATGAAAGGCACGAAGGAGTAGATGCAGGCGTCAACCCAGGGCCACACCTCGTTCACGAGTTGCGTGTACAGCGGGCCCGACTGACAGTTACTCACGTTCCTGATGCCGTCCACGGGTCTCTCCACGATCTCCACGGTCCAGAAGAAGTGAAGGTTCAGCGCGAACATGAGCAGGACCAGCGCGCCGATGACTCTCTTGGCGCGGGCAGTGTTGATCATGGCGGAAGCTTTCAGGGGAAAACACACTACGATGTATCGCTCCACCGTCACGGCGATGATGAGCCAGACTGACAAATCACTGGCCATGTAGCCGAAAGAGATGGTCAGCTTGCACAACCAGTCCGAGCTGTCGTGGAAGTAGATGCCCCCCATGACCTCTCCCAGCCACAAGCGGAGAAGGCCGATGTAGAGGACGAAGGAGTCTGCCACGGCCAGGGAGGCCAGGTACAGGTAGGAGGAGACCTTGTTCATGGGGCGACGCCTGAGGATGATGAAGGAGAAGGTGTTGCCCAGTGTGCCCACCACGATGAGGATGGGAGGCACGTACAGCATCAGGGACCTCAGCACGCGGTACTCCGGGATCTCCATCAGGATGGACTGGAAGCCTTGCAGCGACATGATGTTAGGCTACTTCAGGAAACGCGCTTCATGTCACTAACAAAAAATGCTTCACTCTGAACTTGTGTGTGTATGTGAGAGTGGAACACATCTGTACGAAGCTGTTTACTTTGAAACTATTTTGAAACACTTAACTTTGAACCGTTTCACTCTGATAGAGTTTAGTTTGAAACGCTCGATTTCGAGCCCCATCACTCTGAAATTGTATAGTCTGGAACACTTCACTTTGATACCATTCTGAAACACTCCGTTTTTAAATAAGTTCCCTCGGAAATACTCTGCCCTGGAACAATTCACATTTGATCACTTCTCTCAGGTACACCTATCTTTCACTTTAAAACATTTCACTCTGAAACAGTGCAGTCTTACTTTGAAACACTTGACTATCCATCACCCCACTCTCACTTTAAAAACGAAACCGCTTCACTCTAATTTGTTTTAGTACTTCTCTCTGAAATGTCTCTCTAAAACGCTTCACTCGGAACGCTTTGCTTCAAAACACTTCACCGACCATATTAAAGTGCTACGATATTACCCGTCCGTGTGTGCCTCAGTTCAACGCTTTTATGCAGATGTCAAACCTCATTTAAAATAAACATGCCTTAACATAATGTGAAGTTGATGTCTTCGGGATACGTTTCTGTTAAAACTATCTATCTGTGCGTGTCACATGTCAAACCTTTTCACATTGACTAAAGAAATGAAAAACAAAATCCATAATAACGAAAACGAGAAGCTGATAGGTTTGCTTGTACTTACACATTTACAATACACCTCCTGTTATTTTTGTTGTTGTTAAATAAGAAATAATCGCGCAGCATTAGTATGGGGGTTTACAAAACCATGGTAGGGCAAATATGGAAGTTTTAATGTTATTAAAAACAACAACGTTATGTGAAAACCATCATCAACAGTTGCTTTGGTGTGGTCGTCACATTTGCTGCAAAGGAAGGACAGATCATTTCCAGCGTTTTAGCTCAAAACTGATACGCATTCTGAGAAGATTTAAACCCACGGCAGGTGTTCGATTAAAGCGTGATGAAATAGTTTCAAAAATGTAAAGTTCAGATTCCTAAAGTTACAGGTCTTTTGGGCGAACCACGCGTTGGCATTAATATTAAGAAAATACTGCTGATATCGGTATTGGCTTACTGGTGTGTCTTGCTTTCTCAATCCTTTACCACCTACTTTGTTTAATTGTATGTAAAACACACGCAATGTGTCCCCGTATCAATTGCAGTGTATACTTTCTGGAGAAAAAACCCCACCACACACAAGTTTGTGCAGACAACGAAACTGTTCCTGTAGTCATTTGGGCTGATTTTAAATAATGATTTTTCGTTGACCTTTGACGAAAAATGGAATATGAAGAAATGGAATATCTGAGCAGCTGAAAGTAGCATGTGTTTCTCTAATTGCTCAGCGGCTACATTCGAAAAGAACTCAGTTTTCGTTCAAAGAAATGATGACAGCTGATGCAGACACCACATGTGCATAAATCCATACAAAAACGTTGCTTTGAAACTTCAACGTCGGTTTCTTTGGCCATCATGTAGTTGCAGTCACTGCCTGCACACAGAGAAAACCACACACACAGAACACACATACGCACACATAAGCGCGCACGCACACGCACACACACACACACGCACACACACACAAACACACACACACAGAAATTGTAGGCGTAATAAGGTTTTTTATGCAGCTGCTGTTCTAATTAAAGCCAACCAACCAACCAACCAACCAACAACCAACCAACCAACCAACCAACCAACCAACCAACCAACCAACCAACCAACCAACCAACCACCCACCCACCCACCAACCCACCCAACCAACCAACCAACCAAACCAACCAACCAACCAACACCAACCAACCAACCAACCAACCAAAAACCAACCATTTACAAACACAAAAATGGATGCACACAATTTTTGGTATAAGAAAAATGAATGCCTTACTGTGCTGCTGTTCTATTAAACAAAATCAGCAAATAGACAATAACAACAAAAACACTCAACAACAACAAAAAGAAAACCCACACACATTTTGACTCAGCGACTTAATTTTTTTGGTTTTGTTTATGTGTGTGTCCTTTTAATCAGAAGCACATTTTAAAACACATTAAAACAAGCGCGAAATCGCAATAGTTTGTGGCACGCGGTCTATTTTTACCACTCCAATCATGAGTCATCTCCCCTGGATTTTCAATAATTTTAATCTGTAAACCAGAATGTTATCTCTGCACCATTTCCTAACTTTTGATATCTTTTGGAAAACATTTAAAACTATGTATCCTACTTATACTCATCAAAAGAAGCACCGCATACTCGTCGTGTCTGTTGTAGTGTCTGTATTACGTATGTTTATTATTTTGTACGCTTTTAAAATACATCATTTTAAAGAGCGGCCTCAATTATTTTGAAGTGTAGCCTCGATTTGAAGTGCGACAATTTTGTCAAAATGTGCGACAATTTTGGACCGACCGACAGACAGACAGACAGACAGACAGACCGACCGACCGACCGACCGACCGACAAAGTGAGTTATAGGTTTGTGGCTTGAGCCACAAACAAAAACCCACTGAAGTAAAAGCCTCACAAACACTTTAAATACAGCCAGCAAGAAGGGAATTACAGTAATCTAGTCTGGTTTTATTCACCATGTTTATTGTTTATTTCACCTTCATGTGCTTGTGTGAGTGTAGCGTTTTGATGTTTTTTGTTTGTGGCTCAAGCCACAAACCTATAACTCACTTTGTCTGTCGGTCGGTCTGTCGGTCTGTCGTTCCAAAATTGTTGCACATTTTGACAAAATTGTCGCACTTCAAATCGAGGCTACACGTCTGGCCGCTCTTTAAAATGATGTATTTTAAAAGCGTACAAAATAATAAACATACGTAATACAGACACTACAACAGACACGACGAGTATGCGGTGCTTCTTTCGATGAGTATAAGTAGGATACATAGTTTAAAATGTTTTCCAAAAGATATAAAAAGTTACGAAATGGTGCAGAGATAACATTCTGGTTTACAGATGAAAATTATTGAAAAGCCAGGGGAGGTAACTCATGATTGGAGTGGTAAAAATAGACCGCGTGCCACAAACTATTGCGATTTCGCGCTTGTTTTTAGTTCAATGAAACACTTTAAATACCAAAAAAGTGTATGAGTTTGTTTTTGTGTTTG
>CM065695.1:15572081-15577081 GCA_017654935.2 Phymorhynchus buccinoides | reverse complement strand
TAAGTAACAAGCACGACAGACAGAGGAAATCTGGTTTTGGAAGGAGAGAGTCTGATCAAGTGTGACCCCAAGATTGCGTACAGTGGTAGAAGTGTGAATAAGAGAGTTTTCTAACTGGATGGAAGTGGGGACAGAGTTTGCTGACAAGAGTTTCTTGGGTACAATTAAAATCATTTCTGTTTTACCATTGTTCAGTTGGAGCTTGTTGTTAGTCATCCATGATTTAATGTCAGCAATGCATGATTGTGTACGTTGAATAATGGATGGAAGCAGAGAGGGATCTGCAGACGAGTAAATCTGGTTGTCGTCAGAGAAGCAGTGATGGGACATGACATGATGAGAAACAATGTCGGAAATGGGTTGTGTATACAGGACAAAGAGAATAGGTCCCAAGACAGAGCCCCGAGGAACACCATGCTCCAAAGCAGCTGAACGAGAAGAGAGGCCATTAACAGAGACAACTCGAGTACGATCAGAGAGATAGGAATGAAACCACGAGAAGGCAGAAAGTATTGAAACAGTATGGTTACAATGCATAGTACAGTATCAACATAAAACTCTACACTGGAACCTCCCGATTTAAGACCTTCCCAATAAGACTCCCTCTAAAAATGTGACCCAAAACGTTTTCACCGATTTTCCCACTTTCATATCCGGATTACTGAGTGTTCACCACCACCCCCTATTAAGACCTTTTTTTGGGCTGTTTAGGTTTTTAAAGGTATCGATAGGGAGGTCCCACTGTATGTCAATTATGCAAAAACCATGTACGACGTTATGAGAAAGAAACACCAGGAGGTGCTGAAGGGACCCAGCGATGCACCAACCACGCCTGCCTGCCCTATCAACACGAGAGCAGCCCTGCTCCAGCCTTGGAAGTCCGTGTTGTGCTACTGGGGAGCAGGTGTAACGCAGTGTCTGAACGCTCCCAGGCACCACACACGGGACATTCCATTAAGTATACAGGGGCACATAGCTACTCCCGGCTTGGTGACCATCGGATACGATACAGAGGAGTCCTTGACAAATGTCCCCATGGGTGTAAGCTTACCAGCCCGTTTTTCATGACTGCAGAGCCCATCGGCAAAACACATCCCACTCAGAAACCAGCACGCATCCAACAGCCCCCACCAAGGACAGGCGAGGCCAGCGCACCCCCAGACAAAGCCACAGGCTCTCGTTTTACGGTCTTATATTCCTCAGAAGAGAGTCCCAGAATGTGATCTTATTTCTTAGGTCTTTCCCTAATATAGTCACCCGAAGCGGAAAAAAATAATAATGAGAAAGAAACACCCGAAGGTGCGGAAGGGATCCAGAGAATCACCAGCCACGTCTGTCCTATCAGCACGAGAGCAGCCCTGTTCTTATAATTATAAAGACAAAGATTGCTTTAAGAAAACAAAACATAGATTTATATATTTACTTAGTTCCTACACTGTGCGTCTCTGAGCTCCACTACCTCATTTATGTATCGCAAAAGAGACAGACGATTTTTAAAACATGAAAACCATTACTTATTATGGAAGTGCCAGTGCATGCACGATCATGTCATGATTGGTAAATACTTTGTAGTTCATTTTTCGATACTTTCTTGGCTCTTTTGTAATACTCCTACAGTTAATAACAAAATGCGTTTAGCTAACACAAATATGTTCCAAAAACCTGTTATCAATGTTTGTTCTAAAACTCTTTATTAGGTATAAACACAATGCCTTTAGCTAACACAAATACGCTCTAAAAACCCTTTGTCAATGTTTGTTCTAAAACCCTTTACCACTTATAAACAAAATGCCATTAGCTAACACAAATACGTTCTAAAACCCCTCTATCAATGTTTGTTCTAAAACCCTTTACCACTTACAAACAAAATGCCATTAGCTAACACAAATACGTTCTAAAAACCTTCTATCAATTTTTGTTCTAAAACCCCTTACCACTTATAAACAAAATGCCTTAAGCTAACACAAATACGTTCTAAAAACCCTTTTTGGCTCACGTCGTTTTTTAAAACAAAGTGAGTCTATTGTATCGTACATGTTCGGTTGTGTGTGTGTGTGTGTGTGTGTGTGTGTGTGTGTGTGTGTGTGTGTGTGTGTGTGTGTGTGTGTGTGTGTGTGTGTGTGTGTGTGTGTGTGTGTTGCTTCCGTGGCCCCGACCTTTAACCTTGACTCAAACCGTAACGTTGTCATTTTCTCTAAACATATAAGGCGTTAGAGGGTTAAAGTTAGCAGGATACTTGATTTTGACGTGAGCCTTCAAGTCACGACGATCAAAGCAGTCAGATACATTGATAAAGAACAAAATAAAGATAATCATTTGTTGCAGAGATTACTGTTGTGCAACCTTTAACCTTGACTCAGTCACACTCTTCAAACTAAAGAAGACTCTCACTCTCCACTGAAACTTTAACGTTGTCGTTTTCTAAAAAAAACATAAGATGTTAGAGGGTTAAAGTTAGCAGGATACTTGATTTTGACGTGAGCCTTCAAGTCATGACGATCAAAGCAGTCAGATACATCGGTAAGGAACAAAAGAAAGAAAATCATTTGTTGCAGAGATTACTGTTGTGTTGTACCGAGTAGGAGATACTGGAAAGAAGATTCTCCATTAGATATACAAAAACGCTCTTTAAAAAGAAACACAAGACTTCAGGTGTGTACAAATAGGTACATTTTAACGTCGTTAACTTATATTTTCTGTAACAAATGGATGTACCGAGTGTGTGCGTTGACGGCCCGGTTGTTTCGTTTTATTTGCGCCTTTGAGTTTGACAACGGTTGTTCGTGTTCATTCGCACATCATCTCTGCGCATGCAATACTTAGCCTATCGCACTTCCGGCAACAAGGCCTAGGCCTAGAGAATAAGAGATCACGCCTTACCTCATAATCAAGACGACGTACCTAACATTTAGCCCACATTCATTTCAGTCTTGAAAAAAAATATACGGAAAATCCAGTGTTCGTCGATTTCACTGCCTTCGACGTACGAATCCTTTGTTAGGCCTAGACGATTGATCACCATGAGCAAAGACTGTACAGGGGAAGATAAACATGGATGAGCTTGCTGGCTGTGACCTTGACCTTTGCTTTGTGGCAGAGAGGGGGGGGGGGGGGGGGGGGGGGGGTGGGGGGGAAATTAACGAAACGAAAATAAAATATTAGGACTAATATAAAATATCTTACAGAAATGTAGATGATGTGGAACAAGTTTTCATCGCATGAACAATCAGTTTAAAACAGTAACAGATCAGGAGTATGGCCTTACGAATTACGCAACTTCAATTATTAATTTTCTAAGAGTAAGAGGCTTAGACCTACAGGCAAAGACTGTAGGCCTACTACAGGTGTCTGTAGACCCCCCTTACCCCGGGGGGGGGGGGGGGGGGGGGGGGGGGGGGATTGGTCACTATGTTTTTCTGAAAGCTTGGTCAATATGCTTTTCAATTTTACTTGTTTGCCAAAAATAAAAGTAGGGCTCCACTATGTTACATGCACATATATAAACATACATATAATTAAGTTTTAAAGAAAGGGGTAGGGGTAATTTAATGCACAGAAATAATTTAATTTACACAGTAAAATAAAAATTAATTCTGTTTTCAGATGCACAAGTATCTACCTAACAGTATTATCTCTATACAGGCATGGGAATTGTCATGGGAATTCCCATGCCTGCTATAGTAATAAAAATCAGACGTGAGCCTTGAAGGCTTTGCCTCTTGTTTAATTTTAGTTCTAAAACCCTTTACCACTTATAAACAAAATGCCTTTAGCTAACACAAATGCGTTCTAAAAACGTGTTATGAATGTTTGTTCTAAAACCCTTTGCCACTTATAAACAAAGTGCCTTTAGCTAACACAAATACGTTCAAAACCCCTTTTTCAATGTTTGTTCTAAGACCCTTTATCAATTATAAACAAAATGCTTTTAGCTAACACAAATACGTTATGAAAACCCTTTATCAATGTTTGTTCTAAAACCCTTTACCCGTTATAAACAAAATGCCTTTAGCTAACACAAATACGTTCTAAAAACCATTTATCAATGTTTGTTCTAAAACCCTTTATCAGTTATAAAGAAAATGCCTTTAGTTAACACAAAGACGTTCCCAAACACCTTTATCAATGTTTGTTCTAAACCCCTTTATCAGTTTTAACGAACACAAATACGTTCTAAAACCCTTTATCAATGTGTGTTCTAAATCCCTTTATAAATAAACAAAGTGCCTTTAGCTAACACAAATACGTTATAAAACCCCTTTTTAAATATTAGTTATAACAGCCTTTACCACTTATAAACAAAATGCCTTTAGCTAACACAAATACTGTCTAAAAACCATTTATCAATGTTAGTTCTAAAACCCTTTACCACTTTTAAACAAAATGCCTTTAGCTAACACAAATACGTTCTAAAAAAACCTTTTTAATGTTAGTTCTGAAACCCTTTACCACTTATAAACAAAATGCCTTTAGCTAACACACATACGTTCTAAAAACCATTTATCAATGTTTGTTCTAAAACCCTTTATCAGTTATAAAGAAAATGCCTTTAGTTAACACAAAGACGTTCCCAAACACCTTTATCAATGTTTGATCTAAACCCCTTTATCAGTTTTAACGAACACAAATACGTTCTAAAACCCTTTATCAATGTGTGTTCTAAAACCCTTTATAAATAAACAAAGTGCCTTTAGCTAACACAAATACGTTATGAAAACCCTTTTTTAATATTAGTTATAACAGCCTTTACCACTTATAAACGAAATGCCTTTAGCTAACACAAATACTGTCTAAAAACCCTTTATCAATGTTTGTTCTAAAACCCTTTACCACTTTTAAACAAAATGCCTTTAGCTAACACAAATACGTTCTAAAAAACACTTTTTAATGTTTGTTCTAAAACCCTTTACCACTTATAAACAAAATGCCTTTAGCTAACACACATACGTTCTAAAATCCATTTATCAATGTTTGTTCTAAAATCCTTTGCCGCTTATAAA
>CM065695.1:15557081-15567081 GCA_017654935.2 Phymorhynchus buccinoides | reverse complement strand
TTCGGGCATTGCCTCCAGTATTGTTCCCACCATCTTTGTATTTACAAATGTCCCATATGTGTCTGTTCCAGACCGAGAGGACGTAAAACACCATTTTTCATTCATTCTATTTCTTCTTTTTCTTTCTCCTTCTCATTTCTTCTCCTCCTCCTCCTGCTCCTCCTTCGTCTCGTCCTCCTCCTTCTTCTTCTTTCTCTTCTTCTTCTTCGTCTTCTTCTTCTTCTTCTTCGTTTTCTTCTTCTTCTTCTTCTTCTTCTTCTTCTTCTTCTTCTTCTTCTTCTGCTTCTTCTTCTTCTTCTTCTTCTTTTTCTTCTTCTTCTTCAAGATTGCTATAGGCCTATTTTGGATTTTTTTGTTTGGGCAGAAATGAAAAATGAAAAATGATCCTATTTCTTAACCCAAATCAGTCAATCAGTCAATCAATGAATCAACCAATCAGTGAATCAATGAATGAATCAATCTAGTAATGAATGAATGAATTAATCAATCAATCAATCTATCAATTAATCAACCAATCAACCAATCAATCAATCAATGAATGGATGAATGAATTAATATATTAATTAATCAATTTATATTCTTCGTCTTTTTCCAAAATACGAATAAAGCTGTTACTTTTTTTTCCACTTTTATCTCTACAACAAAAACGTGGAAGAATGTAACCGTACTATCCCGAAAGAATAGAGAAGGCGGATAGTAAAATAAATCTTCTTGCAAAACACCCCAATCGAAATGAAACAGAAAATAATATATCATCAATACTAACATTAAAAAAAAAATACATTACCTATCACCCCACAGTTGTTGTTTGTTTGTTTCAACAGACCAAAAAAAAAAAAAAAAAAGAAGACAAGAACACAAAACAAAAACAAACAACAAAAAACCCACCAAGAAAGAAACACAAACAAAAAAAAACACGGAAGATTTTCATACTTCACATTCTTGGTTTTTTTGGGTGTCTCCTTTGTTCTTGTTTTTCTTCTAGTATTTTTTGTTGATGTGTTTTCATTTGTTATCCTAGCATTTTTTTTAAAAATTATTAAAAAGGAAAACCGCACCGAGAGAGATTGATTTGCACACAGAATGTAGTAGTGCACAACGTGGTTTAGTTCTTGAAGACGAGCCCTCCAGGAGTTAGTGGTGCTTTCTTCTAGACAAGCAGCATGGCATGGTCAGGCGGGGTAAGAAAAGGGGGGGTGGGGGTGGGGAGGAGGAACCAGCGTTGATTGGCGTAGACACACTCACACACACGCTCGCGCGCGCGCGCGCGCGCGCGCACATGCGTGTACGCTGTGACGCACACGCCAAAGCACACACACACACACGTGTGCGCACACACACATACACACACACACACGCACGCTCGCGCATGGGGGGGGGGGGATACTGTGACACGCACCCAAAGTACACAAACACGCATACAGACACATGCGTGAGCACGCATGCACGTACGCACACGCACATGACACACACATGACACAGAGATACACACTCACTCACACGCATTATGCATGGAGACAAATAAGTGAGAGAGAGAGAGAGAGAGAGAGAGAGAGAGAGAGAGAGAGAGAGAGAGAGAGAGAGAGAGAGAGAGAGAGAGAGAGAGAGAGATACACAGTCAGCAAGAGTGAGGGAGAGGGTTTGACAAATATATATCAATGCCCTTTAACTAAAAGGATACACACACACACACACACACACACACACACACAGACACAAAGAGAGAGAGAGAGAGAGAGAGAGAGAGAGAGAGAGAGAGAGAGAGAGAGAGAGAGAGAGAGAGAGAGAGAGAGAGACTCACACGATCACACCCATGCAAACAGAATCAATGACAACGTATGGGCCAGGACCGGCCCCTACCCAGAGTGAGTGTGCAGCTATGGACTCAATGGGAAGACTGAAGCCACACAGTCGAGTCTCATCCGTTAAAGACGGATGACTCTGTATTAAGGGCGTTGCTCTAATTTCCTGACAACCACTGCAGGTGTCTGTACCTCTCGGGCCTGGTTGACTGACGCCGGGATACATTTTGATAGGGAGCGTAGAGGACAGCCATGCCACTGGTTGCAATCCGTAATAATAATAATAATAATAATAATAATGGGAATTTACATAGCGCTCTTTCTCACATGAGCTCAGTGCGCTTTACATTGATAACAAGAACATTAAAGGCAAACAAATAATTAATCATTAGAAAGTAAAATAAGCACGATGCTTGCACGCAACGTTCTCTTACTTCCTTGCACACACACACACACACACACACACACACACACACACACACACACACACACACACACACACACACACATGCATGCGCACACACACACTCACACACAATTAATCAGTTATACAAGAGTAAAATAGTTACAATATGAACATTCTAAGAAGATACATAGACAACCACATTCACATTCTCAATCACGTTTGAATACAATACTGCAACTTGAAATAAAATCATACTGCCATCGACATACCAATTACATGACTAATTATAATAGACAAATTTTGCAAAAACAAAAATACCCTTCTACCTCATTTACAAGCATTTAAAGTTTACAAGACGTAGACATTCTACATACAAAATACGAATCATAAAATAATTGTAAATACATTTTTTACAAGATTTCTGCAATAAAACGGACCCCCCCCCCCCCCCTCACACACACACACACACCTCACACACAAACACTAATCAATCATAATATGTCTGAAACAAGTGAGTTTTAAGGGCAGAGCGAAAGGCGGAGATGGACCGTCGCCATCGTGAATAGAATATTTGTGCATACTACAGAGGGCAGTGAATGTACCCCACAGCAACAGCATCATTAGGACACCATTTTTTTATTATCATCGATTAAAAAAAAAAAAAAAAAAAAGGAAAAATGGAAATGAAAACGAATGAAAAAAAAGAAAAGGGTAAAGGTCAAGATGTGCCACCCCCACCCCCTACATTTCTCGGTTAATTGTATTTTTTTCCGTTTTTGCCTTTCTTACCATACATAAAGCTGTATTTTAGGAACCTTTTTAGCTAATAACCTTTTTGGAATACTAACCCTATCCCTAACCCTATCCCTATCCCTGACCCTACCCCACACTCTATAAGACGGAAAAACGCCACGAACCACAACTGTGACAAATCGCGGTGTACTGCAGTACATAGTGGGGTGGGGGGGGGGGGGGGGGGGGGGGTAGGGTTAGGTTTAGGGCTAGGGTTAGGGTTAGGGTTAGTATTCCAAAAAGAGAATTAGCTGAAAATGTTCCTAAAATACAGCTTTATGTATGGTAAGAAAGGCAAAAACGGAAAATACGGAGGAAAAATACAATGCAGGGGGGGGGGGGGGGGGGGGGGGGGGGGGGGGGGGGGGGGGGGGGGGGGGGGGGGGGGGGGGGGGGGGGTGGGGGGCGAGGGGGTGGGGGGGGGGGGGGGGGGGGGGGGGGGGGGGGGGTGATCTTTACCTTTACCAAGAAAAGAAAGAAAGAAGGAAATACAACCAGTTTTGGGGAGATGTTGTTTGTGCATATAAGGAGTTCTTTTATAAATGTATACCAAAAAATTCGCCAGAACTACTTTCTGAACCACTTTTCTATAATAAACGAATTCGAGTTGGAAATAGCTATATTGTATCTGGAAGGCTTCAAACTCAAAATATAAACTGTATTGCAAATTTCTTCAATGAAAATGGAAATTTTCTTTCGCATGATGATTTTAAAGAAAAATATAACGTAAATATTGATTTTCTAACTTTTGCTAGCTTTAAGCTAGCAATAACTGACTATATAAAGAAAACTGGTGTGACTGTCAATAATAACAAATATCTAAACACTTCTCTTTGCAATAAAAATCTGTTTGCAGTTTTCAAAGGTGCAAAGTTATATTATGATATCATGATTGATAATTACTTAAAAGCTCAATGTTGTGACAAATGGGATATTAAATTGTCTAGGACACACGATTGGAATAACATTTTCTTACATGTGCATAAACTTCATGATGTGAAACTGAAATGGTTTCAATTAAAAATAATACATAGGTGTATCGGTAGCAATGTAATCTTAAAAGAAATGGGTGTTTTGAGTTCTGACAAATGCAGTTTTTGTGGTGTACATAAAGATGCCATAGACCACATGTTCTGGAAATGCATACATGTACAACACTTTTGGATTATGTTCACTGACCTCGTGAAGCAAAAATGTATTAATGCACAGAATATTCATTTGACAGAGTCACTTGTAGTTCTTGGTTTTGATAAAACAATTACTATTGATCCTGTATTCTATTTCATTATAGCCATAGCCAAACAATATTTGTACAGATGCAAGCTGGAAGGCAGCTTCACTGTGATAACTGCATTTGTCAAGGTCTTGACATATCGTTATAAAATTGAAAAACATAACTCATACCTAAATATAAATCAAACTGATTTCCGTATGAAATGGGTCTCATATGAACCACTCGTCTCTAATGTGTAAGTTGGTGGATGTCATTCCATTTTTTTTTTTTTTGAATTTATTTATTTAAAAAGAATAAAAAAATTAGCATTGTTTATGTAAAAGAACACTACTGAGATGAAAAAAAAGAACAATGTCAAAACTTTCGGTTTTTCTTTAATTTATTGCGTTGAACGATAGGGTATTATGGGATGTATGATCTATACAGATGTATGTATAGTTAAATAGTTATAAAATGCTTACGGTATAAAATTCTCCTCTTTTTTTTTTTCTCTTCTTCTAATTTTCTGCTTATGATACCTTTCATCAAAATATGTGGACTCCTGTGTATGTATCCTTAAATATTCCTGTTTCGCGACACACTAAACATAAGGATGTGAACGCACAACAATGTGAACATAATATTGTTAAGAGCATGCCTATATAGTGTATAACGATTAGTTTTCTCTACTACATGTATATGTGCACACAAACGAAATATCCATTGATTTTTTTTCCCATTCAAGATACATTTGTGCTCATCTGCATAATATGGTTAGTACATGTGCACATAGACTGATTTTTTTTTTTGGGGGGAGGGGTCGTCTTTTCTTCTTTTTTTTGTTTAGTTTTTGTTTGTTTTAATTAAGTTAGGTATTCTTTGATCTACATATATGCATTAATGAATCCATTCATTATTCAATTTATCTGTTATTCTATGTTGTTTATGTATGTATATTGCTGTGTTGTTTTGTGTGTGTGTGTGTGTGTGTGTGTGTGTGTGTGTGTGTGTGTGTGTGTGTGTGTGTTTGTTTTTTTTTTTGTTGCTTTGTTGTTGTTGTTTTTTTAAGTTTATGTATTGTTCATGTTAAAAACGTAATAAAAAGGTTTAAAAAAAAAAAAAAAAAAAAAGAAGGAAAGAAAGAAAGAAAGAAAGAAAGAAAGAAAGCTGTAAAGGAAAGAAGAAAGAAGAAGGAAAACAAAATGAAAAAGACGAAGGAAAAACTAGTACGAAAAAGAAGAGTAAAAAGAAAGAAGAGGAGGAAGAATAAGAAGGATAGAAAAAGAAGACAAGAGGCAAAGCCTTCAAGGCTCACTCGCTGGGTTTTTTTTGTAGATCTAAATGCCAGAGATAGATCTAAATGACAAATCGTTTACTTTCAAATAAGTGTGCCAAATTGACAAATCTCTCTATGGCTGTTCGATAGAGTTTGGAAACTGGTAGATAACATTCCGACTTCGTTTTTATAACCCTACCTATTTGTTTGATAGAGTTTTACCGCTCTATCGAACAGATAGGTAGTAGATGTAAAACTCATTTGAACAGAGAAGTAGGGTTTCCACAAAATAATTTATCAAGCTAGTTTTTTTATTTTATTTTTTTATTGCAATTTCGGATTGGTACATGGCTAGCAGACAATTGTCATGCCTTAGCAGATGACCCTGAACTTTTAAGAATCAAATCAAATTCACTTTATTATCTCCCAAGAAGAAATTTTGTTCAGGTGCCAGAATAACAAAGACATCGACATTCAGCATGCATGAATAGGAGCAAAAGTTACACATAATACACGCTTAAAAATACACATTATATGTGGATACATACACGTCTAAGGATAAGCATGCATAGTTTCTTTTAACACGATGAACACACGTTTAAAACTAAAAGGATCATGAGTTTAGGAGGTGGATGGATCTGGGGATGAAGGATTTCTGTGCCCTGGAGTTGACTTTAAAAGTTTTGTAGCGACGTCCAGAAGGTAATAGTTCGTAATGTTTGTTCAAAACATGGGAGGTGTCATTTACAATCTTCCTGGCTTTATGCTTGGTTCGTCTTTCGTACATCTCATTCAAACCCATCTCTCTCTTTCCAACAACTTTACTACACACATTCACCACATCATTCAACACACGCTTGTTCTTCAAACACAGACTTCCAAACCAACACATAAAGGAAACAGTAAGCACAGACTCAATGCAGCTACTATAGTACGTATGCAAAATGTTTGAGTTAACACCAATGTTTCTCATCAATCTAAAGTACAGGATGTAAATGTCTTCAACACACTAAAACCCTTTCAACGCTAGCCATTCCTCAGCCAAAAATTACCATTAAACTTACCTGGGTAGAGAAAAGATTTCGTCTGGAATACTGGGGATTCCTCTGTGACATGCCTAAACTAGGGCCTGTCCTTGCCTCCCAAAATGAAGAACATAAGGTCACTGGGTGTTAAAGCATTGTGGTGCCAAGAGGCGACAGTGGCGATGAAAGGGTTTTAAACAAATCGAAGTGATAATACCAGACTCACCGTCGTCGAATTCAAATGCATCGGCGTTCATGTTTACGTCGTACGTAGTACAACGCGCGCGCGAACACACTCAGACACGCGTGCTCACACACGCACGCTCACACACGCACGCACATACTCAATCACATTATTAGATTAGATCTAGCCTGTAGATCTAGACCTACTGAAAAACAGAAAACGTAGATCACACAGCAGTGACCATATGGATTAAAGAAAAAAAAGTTTTAAAAACATAAATGATAGGCAGCATAAAAGATTTTATATGTTACCATTGCAGAAACAGATTATTTACCCACCGGTGCACTCCATAGTAGCTTTCTCATTATGTTCCCCATTCGTAGTTCCCGTCTTGATCGCTCCGCGTGACATAAGTGTGCGTCGGATTTTAAGCGTCCGCAACCAAAGAAAGAGTTCCGTGTTTGGCTTAAAAAATTTGTACTTTTGCCGGTGTGCATTTTTCTACACTTTTTTCTCAGGCATGTTCAAAGGCCCTTCTTAAAGATGCAATGAAAAAAGTTTCTTTTGGAATTTGTTCCTTTATTCTTTCTTGGACCGCTTGGCTACATAGCTGTTGCTGCGACTGGGAGTCGCACTCGTAATAGTTTTCACACTGCATTGTTTGATTTCGCGCGTTTCACATGAACACGCAAACACTTTCTACCAATGAAATACTCTGTTAGAAGAAAATCAAAGAGTGGCGGGCTCGATAGAATTCTCTGATCACAAACTTTGTCGAGTACCTCGGAGAGAGTTTTGAAACTCTACCTAACCACTAGCTAGAGTATTGCCACTGCACCCAGCAGTTCGACAGGGTTTCCAAACTCTATCGAACACCTATAGAGAGATTTGTCAATAGGGCATTTGCCGCGTGAAGGCGACCTTCAATTTCATTGAGTTGAATTAGAAAGGTCAGCGTAACTCGGACAGAATGAGTGCGGGCAAATTAGTAGTCTACAACACTCGTGGCAAATGCCCTATTCGGCGCACCATAGATTACATTCAGAGTGATGCATGTTTGTGACTTCCAATAAACTCGAGTTTATGATCCTATTCGATTTTGTATCATTCTGCCGGGGCAGTGGGTGGATGCCTCGTACCCTCCATACGGGGAGCTGGTCGACCCCGCCCCCTCCACGAGTATCTCCCCCTGAGGATACCGGGGAGGTCTCGTAAAAATAGTTCCTCCGTCTTCTGGAAGTTCTATGCTTGTAACTTCCTCTAATCTGCCACTCTCTTTGACTTTGCCTTTTCCCTTTGCTTTCTGTCATCTACTATCTTTCTGACTTAGTTATTGTCCCATTCTCCTGCCTTTTTCCCCAAACAATCTTCTAAATATTTTGTTTCCTTTGAGCTTCTCCGAAATCGGAATGTGTCGGCTGTACGCAGCGGGGAGACCAGTGAAAACTGAAAACCGGACACATACGTACCTTATCCACTATGACCATATGGCCCGGGAACGCAGAAGAAGAAGAAGTATTATTCCGCGCACTTTTTATTTGTATTTGAGTCTCCTTTAATAGATGTGTTTCGAAGAGAGAAAAACCTAGGGGAGAGCACTTCGTTGTTGTTTACCTCCAGTACTTGGTCAAATACCATAGCAACAATGCAACAATGGCGTCGAAGCTTGAAACCTCAGGATGCGAGTCAGCGACTTGCAAATGGAAAAAAAAAGAAACATTAGGGGTGGCAAGTGGCCACAAACTGATAAAAAGTGCAAAATGTAACGTACAAATATATATGACATCATTTTTAGAATGACGCACGGTGTTCTAAGTGCTGTATGTCTACTCAAACGCACGAGACGAGAGCTGTGGATATACCGGAAGGCAGAGTAACTTCCCCTGTTTGATCGATTGAATTAGGCAAGATCACTCCCACACACCATGAAATTACTCCCCTTATTTATTTCCGGACAATTCCTATTGGCCACCAGGGGCTTGCCCAACGCCACCTGTCCTCAAAGTTCTCACGACCAAGAGAGTGGGGATGTCCACTGGGCAAGGCTTCTTCATTATCAACATATGTGACCCAGCACCACGAAAGGGACATTAAGTCGCTGGGCTAGTTTCTCACAACAGGCTGGCAAAGTCAAAAATATTATTTTTTGTCAATTTTGAGTTATGAGTAGTTTTGTGTTCTCTAACATCTTATCGTTCACATTGATGAAGGATATCCTTTAATATGGCCTATAAATGGTCTTATAAGTGTTTTAAAACGAGTAGGTCAATGCATTTTCATCAGCTTGTCTAGAATTTAGACAGTGTTTTCTCATAATTACTCATCACTCTGGAACGGAAAAATATACAAGAATGGTTATTGTATTATTAGAAAGAGAATTGTCTGAACTTTTGAAATGTATAATATTCTCAGAATGGTCAGTTTGACACTTAATGTCCCTTCCATGGTGCTGAGTCACGTATACTCCAGCTCGCCCAGACCTCCAGAATAGCAATCGCCACTCTCACTCACCCGTTCACAGAGGTCAAGCCCTGACCTGCTTATGGTTCCACTCGGCCGTTGCAACTTCGCAGTTGCAAGACAAATTGGCTCCCTCACTCGATCGAGTTTCCAATCAGACAGAACCTTTCAGACAAGTTAGACAAGCGAGAAACTTAGTCTGCATGTATGCACACGTACGTTTCGGTTTGTATCTATTAATTTAACCCCTTTCTCTCGCACTTGGGTACCTCGCATATTCAGGACACGAGACGGAAATCAATGACAATTCTCTACGACGTAATATAGGGCAAGGGAAATACGCAGGGCACACAGCAAGTTGGTTGAGATCGAGAGAGAAGAAGAATGTTATCTCTGCACCATTTCGTAACTTTTTTATATCTTTTGGAAAACATTTAAAACTATGTGTCCTACTTATACTCATCAAAAGAAGCACCGCATACTCGTCGTGTCTGTTGTAGTGTCTGTATTACATATGTTTATTATTTTGTACGCTTTTAAAATACATCATTTTAAAGAGCGGCCAGAAGTGTAGCCTCGATTTGAAGTGCGACAATTTTGGACCGACAGACCGACTGACCGACCGACCGACAAAGTGAGTTATAGGTTTGTGGCTTGAGTCACAAACAAAACAAGAACAGAAAAATAATCATGGTTTTGCGTTCTAAAAAATAAACAAGACTGTTAAGCATTGGCAGGTTCTGTGAACTATTTTGGTTTTTTTAAAATACGGGTTATATTATCTAAGATTATATCTTAACTGCCCATAAAAGTTCACCAATATTTTGCCTGTTGTTTTGTTT
>CM065695.1:15527081-15544581 GCA_017654935.2 Phymorhynchus buccinoides | reverse complement strand
ACATAACTTCTAGAAGGTGGGGGAACGATTTGTCTGAAAGACCCTGCGGTATCCTCACAGGGAGACAGTCGTTTGAAGATTAGCATCCAAGATGTGTCATTTACAAACATTCTGACAGACATAAGTACTTAACAGAACTTTCATATTGCTAGGGTTGTTGAAAGCATTTTGCTATTTCTAAATTAAAACAACAAAATGCGGAGCGACTTTTGTACAGTTTTCTCATGCATCATCATATTCTTAGCGACCTCCACAATACGAGGGAACGCGAGCATAGTGTCTGTCTGTTTGTCTGCTTTGTTGTTTTGTATGTTTGCCTGTCTGCGCAATAGGCTATCTCATGAAGCACGGCAAAAAAGGTTTGTCTGGCGGTCCATGGCATATTGAAGTGCCACAGCCGGGACAGTGGGAGGATGCCTCGTGCCTCCATATGGGGAGCTGGACGAACCCGCCCCCCTCCACGAGTCTCTCCCCATGGGGATACCAGGGGGGTCTTTCGTAAAAATGCTTCCCCCACCTTCTTGAAGTTCTGTGCTTGTAACTTCCTCTAATCTGCCACTTTCTTTGACTCTGCGTTTTCATTTTGCTTTCTGTCATCTGCTATTTTTCTGACTTATTGGCCCATTCTCCTGCCATTTAAAATAAAATCTTCCAAATAATGTTTCTCCTTTGAGCTTCTCCGAAATCGAAATGTGTTGGCTGTACGCAGCGGGGAAACCAGTGAAAACTAAAAACCGGACACGCACGTACCTTACCCATTATGGCCATATGGCCAGGGAACGCAGAAGAAGAAGAAAGGAAACCTGTGAACACTGAAAACCGGACACATACGTACCTTATCCATTATGGCCATATGGCCAGGGAACGAAGAAGAAGAAAATAAACTACTAAAGTCTTGTTATTGGCGAGTTCTACACGCACACACAAACACAAACATTCACTCACTTTGTCTCTTTTTCTCTCTCTTGGTATTTTGTTTCTCTCTCCATGTCCTTCTCTTTCTGTCTATTTCTACGTCTCTCTTTTTTTTAATAATATTCCTCCTTCCCCACTCTCTCTTCCTCTCTCTCTCTCTCTCTGTCTCTCTCTCTCTCTCTCTCACTCTCTCTCTCTCTCTCTCTCTCTCGCTCTCTCTCTCTCTCTCTCCCCACACAACATACTCTCTCTCTCTCTCTCTCTCTCTCTCTCTCTCTCTCTCTCTCTCTCTCTCTCTCTCTCTCTCTCTGTCTCTCTCTCTCTCTCTCTCTCTCTCTCTCTCTCTCTCTCCCCCCCCCCACACACACTCTGTCTCTCTCGCTCTCTCTCTCTCTCCCCCCCTCCTCACTCTCTCTCTCTCTCTCTCTCTCTCTCTCTCTCTCTCTCTCTCTCTCTCTCTCTCCATGTCCTTCTATTTCGTTCTATTTCTACGTCTCTTTTTTTTTAATATCCCCCATTCTCTCTCTCTCTCTCTCTCTCTCTCTCTCTCTCTCTCTCTCTCTCTCTCTCTCTCTCTCTCTCTCTCTCTCTCTCTCTCTCTCTCTCTCTCTCTCTCCCCCCTCTGCTCGTGTAATCAACCCTTCTTGCTCATCTTAAGTCAATCAGTCAGTCAGCTGCAAACTTTACTGCTGGTCCCAGTCAATATCAAAGCTATTTTGGGAGTGCATTCCTCAGAGAAATCTATCCGAACAAATCTCACGATGCCGGAGGGCTACCCTGCAATTATTTAGGCCATTGTGTGACGGTGCATGCGAACACATCAGACATACTGCACTTTTTTGTCACCAAAATAATTTAGGTTTCTTCTTCTTCTTCTTCTTCTTCTTCTTTTTCATCGATCGCTCAGATAATGTCCTGTCACAGGAGCGCAAATGCGTCATGCATCCGTTATGCGCCTAACTAGGAAACAGTTAAGCCCAGTATGTCCGTCCTCACTGGACAAAATCTTCGGAACAGTTTCTTTATAAAAAAACACAAAAAAGGCAGGAGAATGAACCAATAAGGCAGAAAGATAGTAAAGATGACAGTAAAGCAAATGGAAATGGCAAGAGTCAATGAGTGACAGATTAGAGGAAGTTACAAAGCACAGAGCTTCTAGAAGGTGGGGGAACTATTTGTCTGGAAGACCCTGCGGTATCCTCTGTGGCGTTTCATAGTGGTTGGGTGGAAAGCTAAGATAGCCGAGGTGGAAAGTAGTCTATATTCAAAACTTCACCCAACCGATTTTTTTTCCATACGAAAAAATAACCGACAAACTAGATTGTTACAGTGTGTATCCTGTTTATTTTCTTCACGTTCATTAAAAACAGGATACACACTGGTAAACAATCTAGTTTGTCGGTTATTTTTTTCGTATGGAAAACAAATCGGTTGGGTGAAGTTTTGAATTTAGACTACTTTCCACCTCGTCTATCTTAGCTTTCCACCCAACCACTATAAAAGGCCACATCATCACAGGGAAACAGTCGTTTGAAGATTAGCATCCAAGATTTGTCATTTACAAACATTCTGACAGACATAAGTACTTAACAGAACTTTGATATCGCTAGGGTTGTTGAAAGCGTTTTGCTTTTTCTATTAAAAGTTTTTAAAAAAATGCCGAGCGACTTTTGTACAGTTTTCTTACACACCATCATATTCTTAGCGACCTCCACAATACAAGGAAACGCGAGCATGGTGTCTGTCGGTTTGTCTGCTTTGTATGTTGGCCTGTCTGCGCAATAGGCTATCTCATGAAGCATGGTACAAAAGGTTTGCATGGCGGTCCATGGCATATTGAAGTGCTGCAGCCGGGACAGTGAGGGGATGCCTCGTGCCTCCATATGGGGAGCTGGACGACCCCGCTCCCCCGCCCCCCCCCCCCCTCCACGAGTCTCTCCACGTGGGGATACCGGGGGGTATTTCGTAAAAATGCTTCCCCCACCTTCTTGAAGTTCTATGCTCGTAACTTCCTCTAATCTGCCACTCTCTTTGACTCTGCCTTTTCCCTTTGCTTTCTATCATCTACTATCTTTCTGACTTGTTGGCCCATTCTCCAGCCTTTAAAAAAAAAATAGTTCAAATAATGTTTCTCCTTTGAGCTCCTCTGAAATCGGAATGTGTTGGCTGTACGCAGCGGGGAGACCAGTGAAAACTGAAAACCAGACACATACGTACCTTACCCATTATGTCCATATGGCCAGGGAACGCAGAAGAAGAAGAAAGGTGACCAGTGGAAACTGAAAACCGTACATACACGTACCTTACCCATTATGGCCATAAGGCCAGGGAATGCAGAAGAAGAAGAAGAAGACGAAGAAGAAGAAGAAGAAGTGCTGCAGCCAAAGGGATTTGTTGGCCATTTGGGGACCTTCCCCAACTCCATATTTCTTCCAGTCCCTTTTGCCGAGTCCCCTCTGCTATCTGGAAGTCGTAGTCGGACACGACACTGACAGACAGACTCATAGTACACAACTAGTACATTTATCTGAAGTATGTGTGTGTCCCGTTGTGTAACTTTCGTTTGTTTCGTCGTTCGCTGTTATAATATTAACCCTTTCGCCGCCAATGTCGCATTTCAGCACCACAATGGTTTAACACCCATGTCACTAAAAGGCATCCAACTCTCAGCTGTTATCCAAAGACCCTATTTTCTTAATTTTTGGAGGTAAGGAAAGGCCTAATGTTATATATTTCACAGAGGAATTCACAATATTGCAGAAATATTTTATTTTCTCTACCCAGTTACGTTTAATGGTATTTTTTGGCTGAAAAGAGGAACAGTGAGACACAGAGGAACAGTGAGACACAGAGGAACAGTGAGACACAGAGGAACAGTGAGACACAGAGGAACAGTGAGACACAGAGGAACAGTGAGACACAGAGGAACAGTGAGACACAGAGGAACAGTGAGACACAGAGGAACAGTGAGACACAGAGGAACAGTGAGACACAGAGGAACAGTGAGACAGAGACGGAGACAAACAAGCAAACAAACAAACAAACAACTACACAAGTGCAAAGTGACGTTATTTTATTCACAAGAAACAAAGCAAAACTACTGGATATTTCGGCCTACAATGCGCCTTTATCAACACAGACAAACGAGAAAACAGCGAACAGCAAAAATAGCAAAAGGAGCAAAAGGCAGGCAACAAAAGGATCAACCGGATCAACAAAACAATACTTTCCCCTCTACAGTCCAATGCGCACAAGAGACAGAGACAGAAACAATAGCAACTTCGACTTAGTATTTTAGGTCATGCGCACGGCACCGTCTCCTTTCAGATTGTGTATCTTGTGTGAAACCTGGGACCTAATTCTATCAATCTGTGTTACAACACATCAAGGCCGGATCTAAGGGGGGTGGGGGGTCCTGGTTTCCGGACACCATCCCCCCCCCCCCCCCCCCCTCCTCCCCCCCCCCCCCCCCCCCTCTGCCCCAAGCATGTGCTATTTACAAGGGTAAAAAGTAAAACATAATGACTCGAGTTTTGCTTTAAATAATAATCACTAAATTGCTAAATGGAGGGGGAGGGGAGGGAGGGGGGTCGCCCTATTGGCCCCCGAAGGGGCACTACCACTCAACCCAGGAACCTATGCAGCTCCCTGGACACCACCACCCCCGGGCCGGGAAACCACCCCACCCCTTACCAATCACTTGGCCCGGCCTCGCACACTTCACTTCGTCTGCAAACTCCAGTCTTTCATTTACTGTCACCAGCTCCATCCAGTAAAGAATCTGGATCCAATCTGATTCGTAAGATTAATGTTTTACGTCCTCGCGATCGTCAGATCATAATTATGGGACATTGCTATATATATATATTTATTGGAGAAAAGAGGGGAACAAAATTATTTCTTTTAAGTACAGTTTTAGAAACTGAATTACATAGTATTTTGATCTTAAATATTAGGTCACAATTTAGTTAAGTGCCATGGCTCGCACAACAGTTGCTCTAATTTATAAATGTATGCTTTATTATAAAATTTATGTAGGTTTTATTTGTTACTCCCTGAGCTATTATAAATTAAAATTTCCAGGACCACCTTTTAAAAAGCAATATAAATCTTTAAAAATTGATTACGGTCAAGAGACAATTTACACCATTTACATAATTATAATCTTTATTTCCATCCAAAGGGTTAAAATAATGTAAACTCAAAAATAAATATACACATTTTAAATAATATATATTTTTGCCTTGCCTATTGGTATAATGTTTGATTTGAAACGTGTTTTGCATCCAAATGCAATGTGTTATTTAGTGATAGATGAACAAAAAAACAACGAACACCCACGTTGTTGCTGGAAATATATTTTGGAACTTTACGTCCGTTTGTCAAACCCAATCATGGACTAAATTAAAATAGGCTGTGTGTGCCACACTCGAGGCTAAATCTCATGAAGACAGTTCACTAAAATGGGAGAAAGAAGAAAAAAAATTAAAAAAAGAGGAAAACATTCACTCTAGCTCACACATAAGTTTCACGTTCAAGTTAAATCTCATGAAAAACAACAACGCAAAGTTCACTGTAAAATAGAAACATATTAAGAATGAAGTAAAGACAAGCGCGGATTCGCAATCGTTTGTGGCGTGCGACAATTGAAAACGAAACATCATTTTAAAGTGATCATTTTGAAGTGCGGTCTATTTTTACCACTCCAATATACACTGAGTCGCTTCCCCTGGCTTTTCAATAATTTTAATCTGTAAACCAGAATGTTATCTCTGCACCATTTCGTAACTTTTTATATCTTTTGGAAAACATTGAAAACTATTTATCCTACTTATACTCATCGAAAGAAGCACCGTATACTCGTCGTGTCTGTTGCAGTGTCTGTATTACATATGTTTATTATTTTCTACGCTTTAAAATGACGATTCATGTGCTCTGTTCAGTACATAATTCTTTCCATACGTAAAGACTGTAGATATGTAGATATGACAACTGAAATGTTACTTGATGTCCAAGTCATGTTTTCTCCTTTAAAATATGTGCGACAATTTTGCGAAATGTGCGACAATTTTGCGAAATGTGCGACAATTTTGGACCGACAGACAGACAGACAGACCGACCGACAAAGTGAGTTATAGGTTTGTGGCTTGTGCCACAAAAAAAAGAAGAAAAAAAGAAAAAAAAAGAGGGAAGAGTTCCTCAGATCAGAAAGTAGAAAGGGGGAAAACGGGATGAGCTTATTTAGTGATAGAGTGAGGATCCCTAGCTTTTATATCAAATGTACAAACCCCTCGACTCCAGATCCCTAGCTGTTATATCAAATGTACAAACCCCTCGACTCTGGAGGCACCAAAACCAATCTGATTCATTGGCCTCACGCGTTACATGCCACCCTCTTTCTCTGCCTTTCAATGTTTTTGTATTGACTGTCTGTCTGTCCTGTCCTGTCCTGTCCTGTCCATTCCGTCAGCCAGTCTCTCTATGTCCGTCATTATGAGTCTTTCTCTTTATGTCCTTTCTTTCTTTCTTTTTTCTTTCCCCCCCCCCCCTCCCCCCCCCCCCTCTCTCTCTCTCTCTCTCTCTCTCTCTCTCTCTCTCTCTCTCTCTCTCTCTCTCTCTCTCTCTCTCTCTCTCTCTCCGACCATTCATTCGATTGATTTTGTTTCACCACGATCACACCACAATCTACCATCCAACCAACCGCTAGTCATCATTGATCATTGATCATTCTATCTGTCTCCGAACTAGACAAGTGAGCGAAAGCCGACACTAGTACCCAGACACTAGACGTGAGCCCTGACACAAGCTCCAGCCATACTGCGTACGATTACGATACCGTGCGATCCGATTTAGACATTTGTACCTGTGAGGCCATGATTCACGTGAAATTCTTCAACCCACGAAAGGGACATTAACTGTCAAACTAACCGTTCTGAGAAAATTATGCATTTGAATCTGAATTTGTGCAACAAATTACAATGTATCGATCTCCAAACACGACAAAGAAGGCCCAGCCGAGTGGGACCAAAACTCTTATTCTTACATGTCATTATTACATTAACTACTTGTACAAAGATATAATTATTACCATTTACATTATTATTATTATTATTTAGAGCAAGAATACACTATGGAATATCATTAAAATAATATTATGATAACTGTCATATAATTACCGTGCATTCCACGCCCGCACGAAATCTACATTTTTCTTCTTCGTATTCAGTGGAATGACGACTAGATTTATATAGGACCGTTTGTTAGTCATGATTTTTATAAAACAAAACATGTCAGTACATAAGGAAAACAAGTAAATCTTGTAACATTAAATCTCGCTTAGATCTACGAGGTAAGAGAACTTATAGTCAGGTCGATTCAATCTGAAAATCTGGATCAAACTAAACTTTTCTGTAAAAGTTTGCATGAAAAGCCTGCCTTTAAAACATCTAAGGCGATTTTACACATAATAGCAAGTGGCAAGCAGCAGACGATATCTGCACACGTATTTATGTCGAATGCACAAGTCTGGATCTAGATCAAGCACAAATCACTAACAGCAGTGATTTGAAACTGGCATATAACCTGCACCAAGAATACAGCTGTCGCTTTTATGTAAAAGAACGAAAGTATGTCATTGGCCAGTTCTACTTATATAACTGGTTCACACAGCCTTTAACCCTTTCACTGCCAAAGTCGCATTTTAGCATCACAGTGATTTAAGACCTATGTCATTAAAAGGCATCAAATTGGGGTATATTATCGAAAGACCCTATTGTTTTAGTTTTAGGAAGACCTTGTTTTATATTTAGTCACCCCCAAAATTGCAGATGGATTTTGTTCTATACCCAGGTAAATTCAATGGAAATTTTGGGCTGAAATATGGCTGGCGGTGATAGGGTTAAAAATACATAATTCACCAGGGCCTGTATTCACGTTGAGGTAACATGAGACTTAGCATCATGCTAACTTAGAAGCTCTTCCAAAAGTCCTATAAAATCCTATAGGACATTGGAAGAGCTTCTAAGTTAGCATCATGCTAAGTCTCATGCTATCTCAACGTGAATACAGGCCCAGCTTGCTACTTTCTGCGCACTCTGGACCCTCTTCCAAATGGTCTGTCTGAAAAGAAGCATTTCGTAAACGGGTTTTTAAAAGCGTTTCAATGTAGAGTAGACTTGCAAAAGCATGGCCTCGATGTTCGGTATTTTAAAAAAAGAAGAAGAACGAATTCAAATCATGAAAGAGTGTGGTAAGTAATAAATGTTTGCTTCCTCTTAAGTGAAATTAAAGTTTAGAACAAAGTTGCGTAGATGCTAGACAGAGACGGGAAAAGCAAAACAGACAAATAAGTATTTGACGAGGGATGAAGAAAATAGAAGATTTGACAAAAGTTGATTAGTAGACGTCTGGCGACGAATGAAATATGAAGAAGAAAATGAATAAGAAGAAGAAAGAAGAAGAAGAAGAAGAAGAAAGAAGAAGAAGAAGAAGAAGAAGAAGAAGAAGAAGAAGAAGAAAGAAGAAGAAGAAGAAGAAGCAGAAGAAGAAGAAGAAGAAGAAGAAGAAGACGAAGAAGAAGAAAATGGAGAAGAAGACGAAGAAGAAAGAAAAAAAAGAAGAAGAAGAAGAAGAAGAAGAAGAAGAAGAAGAAGAAGAAGAAGAAGAAAGAAAAATAAAGAAGAAGAAGAAGAAGAAGAAGAAGAAGAAGAAGAAGAAGAAGAAGAAGAAGAAGAAGAAGAAGAAGAAGAAGAAAGAAGAAGAAGAAGAAGAAGAAGAAGAAGAAGAAGAGAAGAAGAAAGAAAGAAGAAAAAAGAAAAAAAAAAGAAGAAGAAAGAAGAAGAAGAAGAAGAAGAAGAAGAAGAAGAAGAAGAAGAAAGGGGAAAAAAAAGAAGAAAAAGAAGAAGAAAAAGAAAAAGAACAAAAACAAGAAAAGAAGAAGAAGAAGAAGAAGAAGGGGAACAAAAGAAGAAGAAGAAGAAGAAGAAGAAGAAGAAGAAGAAGAAGAAAATGGAGAAGAAAGAAGAAGAAGAAGAACAAGAACAAGAAGAAGAAGAAGGGAACAAAAGAAGAAGAAAGAAGAAGAAGAAGAAGAAGAAGAAGAAGAAGAAGAAGAAGAACAAGAACAAGAACAAGAAGAAGGACGAAGAAGAAGAAGAAGAAGAAGAAGAAGAAGAAGAAGAAGAAGAAACGAAGAAGGACAAAATGAGGATAGAAAGCGAAGAGGACGAAGAAGAAAAAGAAATACACTTTTGACTGTCTTCCATAGCATGATCCACTTCCAGGATACAGCTAAAAGCAGCAGCCATTTCGCTCTTTTATTATATGCAAGACATGAACACACGAAGCACTATATCTTTGCAAGTCCTATTGGTTGCCATACCACACTTGATCTACGAGCACTATCCGTATAGCATGTATCTACTGCTGAATATGAAGTACCTTTTTTGGCCCACAACTCTTTCGGGTGGTTCAAAGAAGTAGATAGAAAGTGGGTTGAGAGTTTTCCACTTCTGAATCAACTGTGACTGCGTGCATTGTATAAAAGTATTGAAGGATGGGCATCCAAATTCAGTCGCACAGCATTTTATTTTATTATTAAAAGCGACGAAAAAGGTCACACACACCGCTCTCCAAACATGTCTTCCCAGATGTCACATTTTTGTTTCATCTATATTTTCCTCTTTTTTTTAGTTTTTTGTTAATAGTATTCATCCAATGTTAAATATATAATGGAAATTTGAATTGAATTGTAAAAACATATTCCTGTCTGAGCGATCAATGAAGAAGTATAAACATATAATATATATAATATTGTTTGAAACCAAGTCAAAAGGAACAACAAATCAAATCTCTCTCTCTCTCTCTCTCTCTCTCTCTCTCTCTCTCTCTCTCTCTCTCTCTCTCTCTCTCTCTCTCTCTCTCTCTCTCTCTCTCTCTTCGATTTAAGATTTCTGCAAGTGGTGTACCTTGCTTGTCACACTTTAAAATGGTCATAAAGGAAACACAAAAACAAAATCAAAACACAAACAAAACTAGAGAAGATGCCGCAATTCTTTTTATTTAACCCTTTCACCGCCAAAGTCGCATTTTAGCACCACAGTAATTTAACACCTATGTCACTAAAAGTCATCAAATTGTGGTCTAGTATTCAAATACCCTATTGTCTTAGTTTTGGGAAGTAACGATAGAACTTATTTTATGTATGTCACAGAAGAATCCCCAACACTGCAGATGGATTTTATTCTCTACCCAGGTAAATTAAATGGAAATGTTTGGCTGAAATATGTCTGGCGGTGAAAGGGTTAAGCATTTCTCTGAAAACGTAACTCCCATCTTATTACAAGCAATTTGTTTTCTTCAGAAAATCCACTAAGTCTGATTTTTTTGTTTTGTTTTGTGGACAGTCAGAAACATTTTGGCAAACACTTGCAGTGACTAAAATTCATAGTCCCCTGAAGGACGGAATAGGGCCGCCCATGTGGCGGGGGACCTTTAAAAGCAACCATACACGTAAGTCTTCCCACCCAATGTTCACTCGGCACTATGTGTGCCCCCAGAGTGTTTAAGCTGTGGAACGAAAACAAACGACTAACATTCTTTTCATGTTTGTCGAGACTGAATTGGAGAGAGTCCAAGACAATTTTACCACATTAGAACCGGTGTTGCCAACAACAACAAAAACCACTAAAAAATCACACAACACATCTCGCATGAAATGATGCCCGTTTCCTCATTCGAATTGTTTTCTGCTTGGGAAGGATTTACCCCTGAATACATTCAGAGGCGTCTGGTGGCATGCAGCAAGAAGAGCAAAGGATTAATGGCTAAAATTATTAATATTGACCGGTCAGTGATATATATCTTTTTCTGACATTTAGTATTAGTTTTTGGTCTGGTCCGTCCGTCCGTCCGGTGTCCGTCCGTCCGGTGTCCGTCCGTCCGTCCGGCGTGCCTCCGTCCGTCCGTCCGGCTATTCGTCCGTTTTTCTCAAAAACTATTCAGTCTATCATCATCAAATTTGGTATACTAGTTTGCCAAGATACCAGCTATCCACTGATGTATTTAGTTTTACATTAAGGTCAAGGTCGCGCCAGTTGCACATAATCGCTAATATCTCGCGAAGTTTTGCATTTATTTTATTGCATGTTTTTTTTCACAACATTTCTTGATGAATGGTCTATAACACAGTGGTCATGATTTGTTTCTGTGCGCGCGTGTGCGCATGATCGCGCGCGCCCAAATCACGGGTCCGAACCCCAAGGCTATATATAAAAAAACTATTCAGTTACGTGCTGTTTTGATGCGTTTTTATGTAGTTACGTGCTGTTTTGATGCGTTTTTATGTATATGCACAACCGACACATTCCGATTTCCGAGTAGCTCGGCGATGCTGCGAGGGGACTTTGCTACCGCTCGGCGTTGCACTTGTTAGAATTGTTTTCTAGCATGGGTGTTTGTTGACATCGTCCGCCATTTTGAATAAATGCGAAAGCAGTGGCATGGGTCTGTACATCGATTTATCGGCAAAGATGTAGATTAACACCCTCCTGCTCAGTTTATTTCTCGGTTAATTGTATTTTTCCATTTTTGCCTTTCTTACCATACATAAAGCTGTATTTTAGGAACATTTTTGGCTCACGTCGTTTTTTAAAACAAAGTGAGTCTATAGTATCGTACATGTTCGGTTGTGTGTATGTGTGTGTGTATGTGTGTGTGTGTGTGTGTTGCGTCCGTGGCCCCGACCTTTAACCTTAACTCAAACCTTAACGTTGTCATTTTCTCTAAACATATAAGGCGTTAGAGGGTTAAAGTTAGCAGGATACTTGATTTTGACGTGAGCCTTCAAGTCACGACGATCAAAGCAGTCAGATACATTGATAAAGAACAAAATAAAGATAATCATTTGTTGCAGAGATTACTGTTGTGCAACCTTTAACCTTGACTCAGTCACAGTCTTCAAACTAAAGAAGACTCTCACTCTCCACTGAAATTTTAACGTTGTCATTTTCTAAAAAAAACCATAAGATGTTAGAGGGTTAAAGTTAGCAGGATACTTGATTTTGACGTGAACCTTCAAGTCATGGCGATCAAAGCAGTCAGATACATCGGTAAGGAACAAAAGAAAGAAAATCATTTGTTGCAGAGATTACTGTAACTGTTGTGTTGTACCGAGTAGGAGATACATACTGGAAAGAAGACTCTCCATTAGATATACAAAAACGCTCTTTAAAAAGAAACACAAGACTTCAGGTGTGTACAAATAGGTACATTTTAACGTCGTCAACTTATATTTTCTGTAACAAATGGATGTACCGAGTGTGTGCGTTGACGGCCCGGTTGTTTCGCTTTATTTGCGCCTTTGAGTAACGGTTGTTCGTGTTCATTCGCACATCATCTCTGCGCATAATACTTAGCCTACCGCACTTCCGGCAACAAGGCCTAGGCCTAGAGAATAAGAGATCATGCCTTACCTCATAATCAAGACGACGTACTTAACATTTAGCCCACATTCATTTCAGTCTTGAAAAAACATATATACGGAAAATCCAGGGTTCGTCGATTTCACTGCCTTCGACGTACGAATCCTTTGTTAGGCCTAGACGATTGATCACCATGTGCAAAGACTGTACAGGGGAAGATAAACATGGATGAGCTTGCTGGCTGTGACCTTGACCTTTGCTTTGTGGCAGAGGGGGGGGGGGGGGGGGGGAATTAACGAAACGAAAATAAAATATTAGGACTAATATAAAATATCTTACAGAAATGTAGATGATGTGGAACAAGTTTTCATCGCATGAACAATCAGTTTAAAACAGTAACAGATCAGGAGTATGGCCTTACGAATCACGCAACTTCAATTATTAATTTTCTAAGAGTAAGAGGCTTAGACCCACAGGCCTACTACAGGTGTCCGTAGACACCCCCCCCCCCCCCCCCCCCCGCCGGGAGGGGGAATTCCCATGACAATTCTCAAGCCTGCTATAGTAATAAAAATCAGACGTGAGCCTTGCAGGCTTTGCCTCTTGTTAGCTAATAACCTTTTTGGAATACTAACCCTATCCCTAACCCTAGCCCTAAACCTAACCCTACCCCCCACTATGTACTGCAGTACACCGCGATTTGTCACAGTTGTGGTTCGTTGCGTTTTTCCCGTCTTATAGGGTGGGGGGTAGGGTTAGGTTTAGGGCTAAGGTTAGGGATAGGGTTAGTATTCCAAAAAGGTTATTAGCTAAAAATGTTCCTAAAATACAGCTTTATGCATGGTAAGAAAGGCAAAAACGGAAAAATACAATTAACCGAGAAATGTAGGGGGGGTGGCACATCTTGACCTATGTTATTATTTGCATGCATTTGTGTTTTTTGTGACTGGTGATATGAGCTTGTTTGGCTTTCGTCATTAAACATTTGAGTCTCTCTCTCTCTCTCTCTCTCTCTCTCTCTCTCTCTCTCTCTCTCTCTCTCTCTCTCTCTCTCTCTCTCTCTCTCTCTCTCTCTCTCTCTCTCTGTCTTTGTCTCTCTCTCTCTCTCTCTCTCTCTCTCTCTCTCTCTCTCTCTCTCTCTCTCTCTCTCTCTCTCTCTCTCTCTATCTCTCTCTCTCTCTCTCTCTCTCTCTCTCTCCCCCCCCCTCTCTATCGCATTGCTACTAAGAAAAGGCAGTGTTCAATATCGTAAGGAAATGAGCACGCTGTGAATTTTCCGAATGATTAAGCATTGCCCGGGGATGCTGAATGTCTTTGGCCACTCACAAACCGAGCATAATCATTGTTTGAGAGAGAGAGAGAGAGAGAGAGAGAGAGAGAGAGAGAGAGAGAGAGAGAGAGAGAGAGAGAGAGAGAGAGAGAGAGAGAGAGAGAGAGAGAGAGAGAGAGACAGACAGACAGACTCAAATGTTTAATGTTTAAAGAATAAGCACATAATGGGCTTGTTTACATCTTGCCCTCGAAACAAAAGAAGAAAAAGGCATAAAGCTTCAATTAATGAACAAAAGCAACAGGGAAAAAAACCCTACACATTCATTCACCCATCACCCATCCACCCATCCACCCATCCCCCCACCCACCACCTACATCGCACACAGCACAGTAATCATATGAACTAATATAAATTGAATTAAAAAGAATCAGGAAATACATTGTGGAGGAAGAAATAAATCAATCTAAGCAAAATGTATTATGAGTATAACATCATCAAAACACAATAAATTAATTTCTTCCTCTATCTTCTCCTCCCCCGCTCCCCCCTCCTCCCCCCTCTTTAAAGTAAACAAAACAAAAAAAAAAAACAACAACAACTCATGTTTAAAACAATATTTATGTACAAATGAACCATGTCAAGAGATATGAATAACCATAAAAAAGCAATACAGTTCAGAAGCTACATAAGAGAGGTTAATAGGCGATGTTGTTTATATGTTTGATCATAAGGTACTTATGGTAGTTTTTCTTGAAAACATTGAGACTTGAATGAACATTAAAAGAAGCTAAAATCGTATTCCACAAACAACCGCCTGATTATAACAGACTAATCTTGAAAAGATCAACTCTTGGAAGAGGTACTTTGATTTTAAGAACGTTGCAGACGAGGTTTAATTCAAATTTATGTTTTAAAGCAGGAGGAGCGCGATCAGATGGGGCCAAGGACTGAACCTTGGGGAACACCAAAATCAACAGGCATTATAGAGGATTCAGATTCATTTTGAAAGACTCTTTGCTTTCGATCTGATAAAAACGACGATAGGAGTTATAAGGTGTTATTAGTAATGCCATAATTGTTTTAGGGTTTTTTTAGCAAGAGGTTACGATAAACAACATCAAAGACTTTCATGAAATCAACAGCAAGAACACCTGTAGTTTCATGATTGTTAATATTGAGAGAGAGAGAGAGAGAGAGAGAGAGAGAGAGAGAGAGAGAGAGAGAGAGAGAGAGAGAGAGAGAGAGAGAGAGACGTGTGCGCGTGCGTGCGTGTGTGTGCGTGCGTGCGTGCGTGCGTGAAAGAAAGGGGCGAGGGAGGGGGGTGGGGGGTGCTGTGGCGAACCGGAAAGGTGAGCACAACAAGGCAGGTGAATTAAAGACACACTGAGCCAACACGATTAAAAGTCCAGTGTTTTGTTTTTTTCCTGGGTCGGTGTGGCCTACATACAGATTGTCCTCGTATACGATCGAGGCTGCTCTTTAAAGTGATGCCTCGTTTTAGTGCATGAAGAAATTTGTATGGGAGCCACATTTAGTCAAAATAAGATTTTTTTTTTTACCAGCAATAAGAGGGAAAGCACGTGAAACCCGTGATTTTGACACGTGACGTGCTGGGTCTTTAAGAAAGTAGTTTGAAGGGGTTTATGACTGAAGAATCAAACTTATAGAAAAGTCTGTCTTCATCAATTGTCAAAAGAAAAAGAAAAGAAAACAAGCGCGAAATCGCAATAGTTTGTGGCACGCGGTCTATTTTTACCACTCCAATCATGAGTCACCTCCCCTGGCTTTTCAATAATTTTAATCTGTAAACCATTTCGTAACTTTTTATATCTTTTGGAAAACATTAAAAACTATGTATCCTATTTATACTCATCAAAAGAAGCACCGCATACTCGTCGTGTCTGTTGTAGTGTCTGTATTACGTATGTTTATTACTTTGTACGCTTTTAAAATACATCATTTTAAAGAGCGGCCTCATTTTGAAATGTAGCCCGATTTGAAGTGCGACAATTTTGTCAAAATGTGCGACAATTTTGGACCGACAGACAGACAGACAGACAGACAGACAGACAGACAGACAGACAGACAGACAGACAGACCGACCGACAAAGTGAGTTATAGGTTTGTGGCTTGAGCCACAAACAAAAAACAAAAAACACTCGGCAGTTGCTACCATTCAAAATTGTTCCCTAACGTAGGGGAAGAGGGGGTAAAAAGCCCATGGGCGGGTAAGAAGCCCATGCCAATCATCTCATGAAATAAAGAAAATTTCAGTCACATTTTGCCCATGAGACGAAATGCGAACATTTCAGTCAAATTTGCCCATGAGACGAATGCTAAACATTAACACTCGTCTCATGGGCAAAATAATGTGACTGAAATTTGCTTCATTTCATGAGATAATTGGCATGGGCTTCTTACCCGCCCATAGGCTTTTTACCCCGTCTTCACCTATTTGTAGTGGGGTTTTTTCTTCTTGTTGTCCTTTTTATTTCTTGCTTAAAGGTGGACCCTGTAGGATGGGTTTTTGCACGAAACACGTGGAGATCACAAGAAAGACAGCCTTTTCAAGGATCGGAACACTCACTTTGCTCTGGTTTCCTATAAATAAAACCGTCAAAACGGCGATTCCTCCTTGGCGGAGATGCCGGAGAGAGACGTCATTTTGGATGGGGTGGGTGGAGGTCACTCATTGTGGCTGAAGCTTCTTTTTTTTGTAGAGCAGTAAAAACACATTGGAGCTATTTTCTTTGTTGTGAGCGAAACTCCTTTAGGTAAACTGTATAAAATAAGAAAGAAAAAAAGGCTTGTATTGTGAAAATTTAGTGCAAACATTTGGTCTAAACTCAGGTGGCCATTAAAAAAGAGAAGGCACATGCCTTCCTCTTTCACTGAAATAATTTGACTTCCAGCTCCTCCGCCAAGGAGGAATCGCCGATTTGACGGTTTGATTTCTGGGAAACCAGAGCTAAGGGTGTTTTCCTGGTGATCTCGACGTGTTTCTTGCAACAACTCATCCGGCAGGGTGCCCCTTTAAAGAGATGCAAGAAAATGATACAGGCTACTGTTCTATAAAAGCGTGATGGTATCTTCGGATAAGATGTTGTCCCTAAAGCTGGAGACAGACTATGCGACAGCCTCATATGACTCGATCAGGTCGTGACGTAGACCAAATTTTGTTTCCCGCACAGAAGAGGTCACAAGCCATCTGACTCGATCAGACTCGATCAGTTAAATTTAGAACCCGCCCTATACGGCCCTGTCACCTGACTGGGCCCGACTGAGTCAGACTGATCGAGCAGCATGAGGTGAAACGTCACGACCTGATCGAGTCACATGAGGCAGTCACATAGTCTGTCGCCGGCTTAAGAGCAACTGCTATGAGGACGCAACACCTTCTACTCTACTAACCACAATAACAACAAGTGCAACGCCGAGCGGTAGCAAAGTCCCCTCGCAGCATCGCCGAGCTACTCGGAAATCGGAATGTGTCGGCTGTACACATACATAAAAACGCATCAAAACAGCACGTAACTACATAAAAACGCATGAAAACAGCACAAAACCGAATAGTTTTTGATACATAGCCTTAGGGTTCGGACCCGTGATTTGAGCGCGTGCGATCATGCGCACACGCGCGCACAGAAAAATTCATGACAACTGTGTTATAGACCATTCATCAAGAAATGGTGTGAAAAAAACTGCATTGAAATGCATGCAAAACTTCGCGCGATATTAGCGATTATGTGTTTTGGGGTTTGAACCCCGTAACTGGCGCGACCTTGACCTTAATGTAAAACTAAATACATCAGTGGATAGCTCGCATCTTGGCAAACTAGTATACCAAATTTGATGATGATAGACTGAATAGGTTTTGAGGAAAAACGAACGA
>CM065695.1:15514581-15519581 GCA_017654935.2 Phymorhynchus buccinoides | reverse complement strand
GAAAAAACAACATTTAAAATATAGTCGCATTACTTTGATTTAAGAAACAAAAAACGTTGAGTATAATGCGAACAATCACTCAAAGAGATTCGTTCTATTGACGAAATTGAAGAAATAGTTTTTTGATGAGAAAAACAAAAGAGATTATTAGAGTTCCTTGGATGGAGTCAAGCTGTCAAGACAGTTGTTGTTTGTGGTCGCGCTTGCGTGTGTGGGTTACGTTGTTTGGTATTGTTTGTTATTTATTTGTTTCTGTGTTTATCATAAAGATTGCTCGCGTTTGAACTTCGTGTCCAATTAGTGAAGCTTCCTCGCACCTGATCTGATTCCTCGCGCGTGATTGAGAAGAGAGAAGGGGAGAGAGAGAGAGAGAGAGAGAGAGAGAGGGGGGAGACAGAGAGGGGGGGGTGGAGAGAGAGAGAGGGAGGGAGGGAGATGGAGAGAGGGCGAGATGGAGAGAGAGAGAGAGAGAGGGAGAGAGGGAGGGATATGGAGAGAGAGGGGGGAGAGAGAGAGAGCGAGGGGGAGAGAGAGAGAGAGAGGGCGAGATGGAGAGAGAGAGGGAGAGAGAGAGGGGGAGAGAGGAGAGAGAGAGGGGAGAGAGAGAGGGAGAGAGAGAGAGAGAGAGAGAGAGAGAGAGGAGAGAGAGAGGGGAGAGAGAGGGAGGGGGAAGAGAGAGGGGGGGAGAGAGAGAGAGAGAGAGAGAGAGAGAGAGAGAGAGAGAGGAGAGAGAGAGATGGAGAGAGAGAGAGAGAGAGAGGGGAGAGAGAGAGAGAGAGAGAGAGAGAGAGAGAGAGAGAGAGAGAGAGAGAGAGAGAGAGAGAGAGAGAGAGAGAGAGATGTAGAGAGAGAGAGAGAGAGAGAAAGAGGGAGAGAGAGAGAGAGAGAGAGAGAGAGAGAGAGAGAGAGAGAGAGAGAGAGAGAGAGAGGGAGAGAGAGGGAGAGAGAGAGAAAGATATGTGGAGATGGAGAGAGAGGAGGGAGAGAGAGAGACAGACGGGGGGGGGAGGGAGAGAGATATATAGATATGTGGAGATTGAGAGAGAGAAAGAGAGAGAGAGGGGGGGGAGGGAGGAGAGATATATAGATATGTGGAGATAGAGAGAGAGGGGGGAGGTGGCGAAAGAGAGAGATGGAGAGAGAGAGAGAGAGAGAGAGAGAGAGAGAGAGAGAGAGAGGGGGGAGATGGAGAGAGATAGGGAGAGAGAGATGGAGAGAGAAGGAGAGAGAGAGAGAGAGAGAGGGGGGATAGAGAGAGATAGACAGAGAGAGAGATGGAGAGAGAGGGAGAGAGAGAGGGGGAGGGAGATGGAGAGAGAGAGAGATAGATGGGAGATGGAGAGAGAGAGAGAGAGAGGGGGAGAGAGAGAGAGAGAGGGAGAGAGAGAGAGAGAGAGAGAGAGAGAGAGAGAGACAGAGAGAGAGAGACAGAGAAAGAGAGATGGAGAGGGAGAAGGAGAGACAGAGACAGAGAGAGGGAGAGAGAGAGAGAGAGACAGAGAGACAGAGACAGAGAGACAGAGAGAGAAAGAGGAAGACAGGTGGCGTGTCAGTAAGGCAGAATGAAGGGTGGGATTGCAAGTGGGGGATGGGGGATGGAAACGGAAAAATATTTGTTTTCATATTTAAAAATATGAGAGTGAGCATGAGCAGCTCCTGTTCTCATTAACTAGGCCTAATTCACCCGGAAGCCTGGAAGATAAACGATCGATTTCCCAACGATAAATCAAATTAACAACAACAAGAACAACGTCGATGACAGCAGCGACGATTATCATGACCACAACAACGATGTGGAGGACAATGGCCACAATTATGACGACAAACACAAACAAGAAAACAAAAAAACTACAACAATGACGACAATAACAACGACAACAACAAGACGGAGACAATGACAGCAACAGCGATAACAACAACAACAACAACAACAACAACAACAACAACAACAACAACAACAACAATAGTGACTACCACTAACGCGAAAATAACGACAACATCCACTACCATTACCACGAAAATTACGACAACAAGGACTACCTCTAACATGAAAATAACGACAACAAGGACTACCACTAACACGAAAATAACGACAACAAGGACTACCACTAACACGAAAATAACGACAAGGACTACCACTAACACGAAAATAACGACAACAAGGACTACCACTAACACGAAAATAACGACAACAAGGACTACCACTAACACGAAAATAACGACAACATGCACTACCACTAACACGAAAATAACGACAACAAGGACTACCTCTAACACGAAAATAACGACAATAACGACTACTGCTAACACGAAAATAACGACAACAAGGACGACTACCACTAACACGAAAATAACGACATAAACGACTACTGCTAACACGAAAATAACGACAACAAGGACAACTACCACTAACACGAAAATAACGACATAAACGACTACCTCTAACACGAAAATAACGACAACAAGGACGACTACCACTAACACGAAAATAACGACATAAACGACTACCTCTAACACGAAAATAACGACAACAAGGACTACCGCTTACACGAAAATAACGACAACATCCACTACCACTAACACGAAAATAACGACAACAAGGACTACCACTAACACGAAAATAACGACAACATCCACTACCACTACTACGAAAATAACGACAACAAGGACTACCTCTAACACGAAAATAACGACAATAACGACTACTGCTAACACGAAAATAACGACAACAAGGACTACCTCTAACACGAAAATAACGACAATAACGACTACTGCTAACACGAAAATAACGACAACAAGGACGACTACCACTAACACGAAAATAACGACATAAACGACTACCTCTAACACGAAAATAACGACAACAAGGACTACCGCTTACACGAAAATAACGACAACAAGGACTACCACTAACACGAAAATAACGACATAAACGACTACCTCTAACACGAAAATAACGACAACAAGGACTCCAGTAACACGAAAATAACGACAACAAGGATTACCACTAACACGAAAATAACGACAACAAGGATTACCACTAACACGAAAATAACGACAACAAGGATTACCACTAACGCGAAAATAACGACAACAACGACTCCACTAACGCGAAAATAACCACAACAATGACTCTGATAACACGACAATAACGACAACAAAGACTCCAGTAACGCGAAAATAACGACAACAACGACTACCACTAACACGAAAATAACGACAACAAAGACTACCACTAACTAACACGAAAATAACGACAACAAGGACGACTCCACTAACGCGAAAATAACAACAAGGACTCCACTAACACGAAAATAACGACAAGGACTACCACTAACACGAAAATAACGACAAGGACTACAAGGACTACCACTAACACGAAAATAACGACAAGGACTACAAGGACTACCACTAACACGAAAATAACGACAAGGACTACAAGGACTACCACTAACACGAAAATAACGACAAGGACTCCAGTAACACGAAAATAGCGACAACAACGACTACCGCTAACATGAAAATAACGATAACAACGTATGTCACAATAACGAGTGCCACTCACGACAACAACAACAACAAACAACAACAATATTAACAAACAAAACATTGCTTATGTTATGATTGTGTACTATACCATTGACTTGGTACGGACAACAAAAAACCGCTTAAATTCCACGGCAGCCATATTTCAGCCAAAAATGTCCATAAAAAACCGCTTAAATTCCACGGCAGCCATATTTCAGCCAAAAATGTCCATAAAAAACCGCTTAAAAAAAAAAAAAAACCGCCAGCCCATATTTCAGCCAAAAATGTCCATAAAAAACCGCTTAAATTCCACGGCAGCCATATTTCAGCCAAAAATGTCCATAAAAAACCGCTTAAATTCCACGGCAGCCATATTTCAGCCAAAAATGTCCATAAAAAACCGCTTAAATTCCACGGCAGCCATATTTCAGCCAAAAATGTCCATAAAAAACCGCTTAAATTCCACGGCAGCCATATTTCAGCCAAAAATGTCCATAAAAAACCGCTTAAATTCCACGGCAGCCATATTTCAGCCAAAAATGTCCATAAAAAAAAACCGCTTAAATTCCACGGCAGCCATATTTCAGCCAAAAATGTCCATAAAAAAACCGCTTAAATTCCACGGCAGCCATATTTCAGCCAAAAATGTCCATAAAAAACCGCTTAAATTCCACGGCAGCCATATTTCAGCCAAAAATGTCCATTAAATTTACCTGGGTAGAGAAAAACAAGCGCGAAATCGCAATAGTTTGTGGCACGCGGTCTATTTTTACCACTCCAATCATGAGTCACCTCCCCTGGCTTTTCAATAATTTTAATCTGTAAACCAGAATGTTATCTCTGCACCATTTCGTAACTTTTTATATCTTTTGGAAAACATTTAAGGCTATGTATCCTACTTATACTCATCGAAAGAAGCACCGCATATTCGTCGTGTCTGTTGTAGTGTCTGTATTACGTATGTTTATTATTTTGTACGCTTTTAAAATACATCATTTTAAAGAGCGGCCTCAATTTGAAGTGTAGCCTCGATTTGAATGCCCTGCCGGGCCGAGAGGACGTAAAACACTATATTTCATTCATGCCTCGATTTGAAGTGCGACAATTTTGTCAAAATGTGCGACAATTTTGGACCGACCGACAGACAGACAGACCGACCGACAGACTGACAAAGTGAGTTATAGGTTTGTGGCTTGAGCCACAAACAAAAATCCATCTGCAGTATTGGGGATTCTTCTGTGACATTGTATAAAATAAGGTCTATCCTTACTTCCCCAAACTAAGACAATAGGGTCTTTGGATAATAGACCCCAATTTGATGCCTTTTAGTGACATAGGTGTTAAATCACTGAGGTGCTAAAGTGCGACTTTGGCGGTGAAAGGGTTAAATTCCACGGCATCATTTTGAAGACAAAGTTGAGCGAAAACAGAAAACAACGCACGAAAGGAACGCGTTGAATAATCCCCAAAAT
>CM065695.1:15509581-15512081 GCA_017654935.2 Phymorhynchus buccinoides | reverse complement strand
TTCTGGACCCGTTGGAGCTTAGAGATGAGAGTTGATGGACAGCCAGCAAGAAGTGAGTTACAGTAGTCAATGCGAGACAGAACAAAAGCACAGACTAGAGTCTTCAGGGCATCTTGAGAGAGGAAACGGCGGATTGAACTAATTCTTCGAAGTTCTAGATAGCAAGACTTGCAAACATTGGAAACATGCTTTTTGAAGGAAAGGGTTTGGTCCAAAGTAACACCTAGATTTCGGACAGATGTTGATAGCTTGATCTCAGTGCCATCAATGTCTACAGAACCTGGGAGAACCTGAGTTTTAATTGTGTGGTTAGAGGCTACAAGAATCATCTCTGTCTTTTCAGCATTCAGTTGCAGTTTGTTGTAAAACATCCATGTTTTAACAGCAGAGATGCACAACTTAGAAGAAGAAATCATTTGATCTAATTGACTCAGGTGGGCAGAAATGTACAGTTGATTGTCATCAGAAAAGCTATGATGTAGAATAGAATGCTGGTTGATGATGGCGGAGAGAGGTTGGGTATAAAGAACAAAAAGGAGATGGCCTAAGACTGAATCTTGGGGCACACCGAACTGAAGACCTTTTGGAAGAGATGAAGAACCCTTGACAACAACTGTCTGTGTGCGATCAGAGAGGTAGGAAGAAAACCAGGAAAGAACAGCCCCAGATAGACCAAAGGAGGTGTGAAGTCTAGAAATGAGGATAGTGTGATCAATAGTATCAAACGCTGCAGAAAGATCGAGGAGAGAGAGAAGAGAAACCTTGCTTTCATCCATGGCAGTGAGTAGATCGTTCGTTATCTTCAAGAGGGCTGTCTCAGTACTGTGACCTGCTCGATAAGCAGACTGGTTTGGATAGAAAAGATCGTTAACCTGAAGATGGTCAGACAGCTGTTTAAGAACCACTTTTTCCGTAAGCTTAGAAAGGAATGAAAGATTAGACACAGGCCGATAATTCTTTAGATTTTCAGGATCGAGACTAGGCTTCTTTAAGAGAGGGTTTGACAAATGCAGATTTGAAATGAGATGGAAAGAGCCCCGAAAATAGAGAATCATTGATGATGGATGTAAAGTAAGGAAGGAGATCAGAGAGAGAGAGAGAGAGAGAGAGAGAGAGAGAGAGAGAGAGAGAGAGAGAGAGAGAGAGAGAGAGAGAGAGAGAGAGAGAGGAGAGAGAGAGAGAGCGAACGAACGAAACATTTTTTATTGAGGGAAAAAGAGTAAGCACACAATGGGCTTTTTTACATCTTGCCCTCAAACAAACATGCAAGAAAATCAATGTATTCAACATAAAAATAATGAAGAAGCATGCACAAAGTAATCATCGAAGAATTATCCATGAAGAAGAACAAATAGATACAACAAAACCGTCTATCTATCCCCTCCCTTCCCCCCCCCTCTCACACACACAAAAAGAGAGAGAGAGAGAGAGAGAGAGAGAGAGAGAGAGAGAGAGAGAGAGAGAGAGAGAGAGAGAGAGAGAGAGAGAGAGAGAGAGAGAGAGAGAGAGAGAGAGAGAGAGAGAGAGAGAGAGAGAGAGAGAGAGAGAGAGAGAGAGAGGAAACATGAAATAAGGTAAATACAAAACTTGTTAATAATTTAACAACAACAAAGTAGATAATATGCATACATGTCAACATATCAAAAGTGGAAACATATTTGAAACTAAGAATGGGGTTAAACAACATTGCTTGTATGTTTCAACATAAGATACTTATGGTACTCTTTTTTAAAGACATTAATGCCCGAGTACACATTAAAGGAAGATGAAATAGTATTCCATAAGCAGCCACCTGAATATACAAGACTAGATTTAAAAAGGTCAACTCTTGGAAGAGGTATTTTTATTTTAAAAACATTACGGACAAGGTTAATTTCAAATTTATTTTTTTATGTCGGACATTAATCTAAACATAAGTGAGAGGAGAGAGAGAGAGTTGATGAGAGAAGAGAGAGAGAGAGGAGAGAGAGAGGTGAGCGAGAGAGAGAGAAGAGAGAGAGAGAGAGAGAGAGAGAGAGAGAGACAGAGAGGAGAGCGAGGAGAGAGACCAGAGAGAGAGAGCAGAACGAAAACGGAAATCGACGAAACGAAAACGAAATTTTATTTAACCAGGGAACATGACGGATAAGCAAGTTACATGCTTTTTTTCCACCCAGCCCTGGTGAAAAATAAAGTAAATCAAAAGAGGAAAGAGTACAGATAACATGATATATATGTACATGCAAAAATGAGAAGAAAGGGAGGGGGGAAGGAAGAGGCCAGAGATAGAGAGAGAGAGAGTGTGAGAGAGAGAGAGAGAGGAGAGAGAGAGATAGATAGAGAGAGAGAGAGAGAGAGAGAGAATTACTATTGACCTCGTGAATAACCTACTGAAGTGTAAGAAATGTAAATAGAAACAGGGAACAAAAAGAAAGAGCTTTTGTTTTAGTTTTATCTCGTTGCAAATTACCCTCCTTTGTACTACACGAGGGAACCGTTGGGATTGCGACATCACTATCTC
>CM065695.1:15504923-15509081 GCA_017654935.2 Phymorhynchus buccinoides | reverse complement strand
CCTTAGATCCGGCCTTGATGTGTTGTAACACAGATTGATAGAATTAGGCCTCCCAGGTTTTCACACAAGATACACAATCTGAAAGGAGAACGAGGTGCCGTGCGCATGACCTAAAATACTAAGTCGAAAAGTTGCTTATTGGTTTCTGTCTACTGTCTCTTGTGGCGCATTGGACTGATAAGAGGGGAAAGTATTGTTTTTTGATTTTGTTGATACCGTTGACTCCTTTTGTTGCACTGCGTTTTTGCTCCTTTTGCTATTTTTTGCTGTCTCGCTGTGTTCTTGCATTTGTCTGCTGTTGACATAAAGGCGCATTTTAGGCCGCAAATATCAACAAGTAAGTTTTGTCTTTGTTTTCTTGTGAATAAAAATACACGTTCCACTATGCAACTTGTGGACTTGCTGTTTGTTTGTTTGTTTGCTTGTTTCTCAAGCATGTCGGTCTGTTACTCACGTTCCATACTGCTAGTCTCACTGTTCCTACTGTGTCTCACTGCTTCCTCTGTAGTCCTCACATGTTCCTCTAGTGTCTCCACTGTTCCATACTGTGTCTCACTGTTCCTCTGTGTCTCACTGTTCCTACATGTGTCTCACTGTTTCCTCTGATGTCTCACTGTTCCATACTTTTCAGGTCCAAAAAATACCAATTAAACGTAACTGTGGGTAGAGAAAATAAAATATTTCATGCAAATATTGTTGAATTCCTCTGTGAAATATATAACATTAGGCCTTATTCCGTATCCTCTCCAAAACTTAGAGAAAATAGGGGCTTTGGATAACCAGGCTCTGATTTGGATGCCTTTTAGTGACCATGGTGGGTGTATAACCATTGTCGGTGCCTAGAAAATGCGACAATTTGGCGGCGAAAGGGTTAATATTATAACAGCGAACGACGAAACAAACGAAAGTTACACAACGGGACACACACATACTTCAGATAAATGTACTAGTTGTGTACTATGAGTCTGTCTGTCAGTGGGCCGTTTCCGACTACGACTTCCAGATAGCAGAGTGGGGACTCGGCAAAAGGGACTGGAAGAAATATGGAAGTTGGGGAAGCGTCCCCAAACTGGCCAACAAATCCCTTTTGAGTGCTGCAGCACTTTCTTCTTCTTCTTCTTTCGTCTTCTTCTCTTCTTCATGTTCTGCCTTCCCTTGCCTTATGGCCATCATCGGGTAAGGTTACGAGTGTATGTACCAAGTTTTCAAGTTTCCACTGGATCAAAACCTTTTCTGTCTTCTTCTGCTGTTCCCTGGCACATAATGGCCATAACTGGTTAAGATACGTATGATGTCTGGTTTTCAGTGTTATTCACTGGTCCAACCCTCTGCGTACAAGCCAACACATTCCGACTTTCAGAGTAGACAATCAAAGGAGAAAACTTATTTGGAACTATTTTTTTTTTTAAAGGCTGGAGAATGGGCTCAACAAAGTCAGAAAAGATAAGTAGATGATAGAAAAGAAAAAAAAACAAAATCAAAAAAGAAAAAAAAAAGACAAACAAAAAAAAAAAAAAAAACAAAAGTGCAAGGCAGAGTCAAAGAGAGTGGCAGATTAGAGGAAGTTACGAGCATAGAACTTCAAGAAGGTGGGGGAAGCATTTTTACGAAATACCCCCCGGTATCCCCACGTGGAGAGACTCGTGGAGGAGGGGGGGGGGGCGGGGAGCGGGGTCGTCCAGCTCCCCTTATGGAGGCACGAGGCATCCCCCCACTGTCCCGGCTGCAGCACTTCAATATGCCATGGACCGCCATGCAAACCTTTTGTACCATGCTTCATGAGATAGCCTATTGCGCAGACAGGCCAACATACAAAGCAGACAAACCGACAGACACCATGCTCGCGTTTCCTTGTATTGTGGAGGTCGCTAAGAATATGATGGTGTGTAAGAAAACTGTACAAAAGTCGCTCGGCATTTTTTTTAAAAATTTTAATAGAAAAAGCAAAACGCTTTCAACAACCCTAGCGATATCAAAGTTCTGTTAAGTACTTATGTCTGTCAGAATGTTTGTAAATGACAAATCTTGGATGCTAATCTTCAAACGACTGTTTCCCTGTGATGATGTGGCCTTTTATAGTGGTTGGGTGGAAAGCTAAGATAGACGAGGTGGAAAGTAGTCTAAATTAAAAACTTCACCCAACCGATTTGTTTTCCATACGAAAAAAATAACCGACAAACTAGATTGTTTACCAGTGTGTATCCTGTTTTTAATGAACGTGAAGAAAATAAACAGGATACACACTGTAACAATCTAGTTTGTCGGTTATTTTTTCGTATGGAAAAAAAATCGGTTGGGTGAAGTTTTGAATATAGACTACTTTCCACCTCGGCTATCTTAGCTTTCCACCCAACCACTATAAAACGCCACAGAGGATACCGCAGGGTCTTCCAGACAAATAGTTCCCCCACCTTCTAGAAGTCATGTGCTTGTAACTTCCTCTAATCTGTCACTCACTTTGACTCTTGCCATTTCCATTTGCTTTACTGTCCATCTTTTTGACTATCTTTCTGCGCTTATTGGTTCATTCTCCTGCCTTTTTGTTTGTTTTTTATAAAGAAACGTGTTCCGAAGATTTTGAGGCCAGTGTAGGAGGACGAAAGACATACTGGGCAATTAACTGATTTCCTAGTTAGGCGTCATAACGGTGCTCATGCATGTGGCTCGCATTTGCGCGCTCCTGTGACAGGACATTATCTGAGCGATCGATGAAAAGAAGAAGAAGAAGAAGAAGAAGAAGAAACCTAAATTATTTTGGTGACAAAAAAGTGCAGTATGTCTGATGTGTTCGCATGCACCGTCACACAATGGCCTAAATAATTGCAGGGTAGCCCTCCGGCATCGTGAGATTTGTTCGGATAGATTTCTCTGAGGAATGCACTCCCAAAATAGCTTTGATATTGACTGGGACCAGCAGTAAAGTTTGCAGCTGACTGACTGATTGACTTAAGATGAGCAAGAAGGGTTGATTACACACGAGCAGAGGGGGGAGAGAGAGAGAGAGAGAGAGAGAGTAGAGGAGAGAGAGAGAGAAGAGAGAGAGAGAGAGAGAGAGAGAGAGAGAGGGAGAGAGAGAGAGAGAGAGAGAGGAGAATGGGGGATATTAAAAAAAACGAGACGTAGAAATAGAACGAAATAGAAGGACATGGAGAGAGAGAGAGAGAGATAGAGAGAGAGAGAGATAGAGAGAGAAGAGTAGGTGGGTGAGCGAGAGAGAGAGGATGCGAGAGAGACAGGTGTGCTGTGTCCTAGGATGAGGGGACAACTCGTGAGTAAGCGAGACAAGTGACGGAGTGAGCGTGTGAGGAGAGGAGACCGAGAGAGAGAGAGAGTGAGAGAGAGAGAGAGAGAGAGAGAGAGACAGCGAGAGAGAGAGAGAGACGAGAGAGAGTGAGTCATGATAGTGTGTGTGTGGACAGGAGAGAGAGATGAGAGAGAGAGCGAGAGAGAGACGAGAGAGATGAGGATGAGAGAGAGAGAGAGACAGAGAAGAGAGAAGAGAGAGGAAGAGAGAGTGGGAAGGCAGGAATATTATTAAAAAAAAGAGAGACGTAGAAATAGACAGAAAGAGAAGGACATGGAGAGAGAAACAAAATACCAAGAGAGAGAAAAAGAGACAAAGTGAGTGAATGTTTGTGTTTGTGTGTGCGTGTAGAACTCGCCAATAACAAGACTTTAGTAGTTTATTTTCTTCTTCTTCGTTCCCTGGCCATATGGCCATAATGGATAAGGTACGTATGTGTCCGGTTTTCAGTGTTCACAGGTTTCCTTTCTTCTTCTTCTGCGTTCCCTGGCCATATGGCCATAATGGGTAAGGTACGTGCGTGTCCGGTTTTTAGTTTTCACTGGTTTCCCCGCTGCGTACAGCCAACACATTTCGATTTCGGAGAAGCTCAAAGGAGAAACATTATTTGGAAGATTTTATTTTAAATGGCAGGAGAATGGGCCAATAAGTCAGAAAAAGCAGATGACAGAAAGCAAAATGAAAACGCAGAGTCAAAGAAAGTGGCAGATTAGAGGAAGTTACAAGCACAGAACTTCAAGAAGGTGGGGGAAGCATTTTTACGAAAGACGCCCAGGTATCCCCATGGGGAGAGACTCGTGGAGGGGGGCGGATTCGTCCAGCTCCCCATATGGAGGCACGAGGCATCCTCCCAC
>CM065695.1:15492423-15499923 GCA_017654935.2 Phymorhynchus buccinoides | reverse complement strand
AAAATAGTATTGTTCATATGCTATGCTAATTTAGTGTTGTTGTTTTTAAATTTCCTTCTGGACTATTTTTGGTCCACGCAGTCCCTGTCCTAGACACCAATTCTATATGCTTACACGAAGCACTTCATGTGCAATAGTCAAAACAAGATATTTTGTCGCCATCTTAGCCGCCATTTTGAGTTTAATATTAATCGTACCATGTCATAAGCCTTCTAAAGTACACCCCAAAATGAATATCTTGACCACACAAACCATATGTTCAACAATAAAGATCCCAACAGCCATTTTGGCCGCCATTCTGATGTTAGATCTGGTACAAACCTATTCTTTAATACAAAAACTACATTTTATTGATGACACGAATATTATGACAGTCTCACTCAGCTAAAGTACATTTTATTGATCCCAAAACCCTACCTTAGACACCACCTATCTAATTTTATATGTCGAACTTTTTTATAAAAATGTAAAGACTATTAAAAGACCAGGCAACCATTTTGGCCGCCATCTTGAAATATTGAGTTGGAAAGTTTGCCCTTTTTTTAAAGAACTATAATCTGCACAGTCATACTGAGTGTAACTTCGTGCAAAATGGCATGTCTCGAACCGGAAGTGCATTCTATCTCTCAAATTTGTCAGTGTGCCCCCCCCCCCCCCCCCCTCCCCTCCCCCAAAAGGCCAATCAGTCTTCCTTACACACTTCATTTCTTTGACAAACCGAGTTCCAAACTCTTACATTTTCTGTCGCCAGGTTAGCATCTAATTCAAATTCATTCATATCTCTCTCTCTCTCTCTCTCTCTCTCTCTCTCTCTCTCTCTCTCTCTCGGCCCAAGACTCTCTCTCTCTCTCTCTCTCTCTCTCTCTCTCTTCTTCTGGTGCCGAAACAGCAACAGTATGTTTCTTAGTGCCTGTATGGGGGTTGTTGTTGTTGTTGGGTTGTTTTTTTTTTTTTGTGTGTGTGTGTGTGTGTGTGTGTGTGTGTGTGTGTGTGTTGCGTGCGTGTGCGTGCGTGTGCGTGCGTGTGCGTGCGTGTGTGCGTGTGCGTGCGCGCGCGCGTGCGTGGGCGCGCGTGTGTGCGTCTGCGTGCGTGCGTACGTGCGTGTGTGTGTGTAACTACGTCGAGTTGAGCAAGAACTACCTGACGAATTTTGATCAAATTTGGCAGAAGGGTAGACATTGTGAAAAGGAAGGCTCCTGTCGATATTCGTGACTGTGCTGACCTTGACCTTGAAGCTTGACCTTGAGAACCGAAATGTCCTTCTTTGGGCTATATATTTCATTTCTGAGCTGTATTTCATGAACCACTGAACAGAATCGCTTCATATTTTGTGTGGTGGTGTGTCATGCAGGGAGGCTTTTGTAAACGAAATACTCGTGCTGCTCTTGACCTTGAAGGTTGTTGTTTTTTGTTCAAACACTAACAATCAAATATTGCCCAAATGGTTCAAGGGAAGCAACTCCAGGTATTTCACAAAAATGCAATCCAGAGTATTGCCCCTTTGACAAGACAGGGGAAGTTGGAGTACTGTAGGCCAAGCTAACGTGCTTTCAGCACCAGGTTGCGCTGAATCAGTGCTTTCTAGTGTGTTAATGTTTTGGTTTTTGTGCGTATTATTATTATTGTTGTATTCGTATACTCTCTCTCTCTCTCTCTCTCTCTCTCTCTCTCTCTCTCTCTCTCTCTCTCTCTCTCTCTCTCTCTCTCTCTCTCTCTCTCTCTCTCTCTCTCTCTCTCTCTCTTCTTCTCTCTCTATGTTAATGTTGCTGTTTTTGTGCGTGTTATTGTTGTTGTAAATGATAATGTAATTTCATTGGTTTTAGATTTATGTATTCATTCATTCATTCATTCGTTATTTTATTTCTTTACTTTTTGTGTATTTATTTATTTATGTATTTATGTATTTATTTATTTGTTTATTTGTTTGATTATTTATTTATTCATTTATTTCCTTGTTAGTTTATTTATTTGTTTACTCTTTTTTTCATTCTTTCATTCATACATTCATTTATTTTGTTTCCTTATTTAGTTTACTTTTTTTTTTAAATTGTATTTGCTGATGTGTATACATGCCATTGGCCAAAAACACAATTAATTATCTGAATCTGAAACTCTCTTTCTCTCTCTTCCACCCTGTGGCTTCCTGTTAGGAAAGCTGACAGCGAGCGAGCTGTCTTGCTAGACTAGCGCACAGCCTTTACCCTTCATTCTCTGTCTGTTTGTGTGTCTATCTGTCTGTCTGTATGCACGCGCACACACAAACACACACACGCACACGCGCACGCACGCAGAGAGAGAGAGAGAGAGAGAGAGAGAGAGAGAGAGAGAGAGAGAGAGAGAGAGAGAGAGAGAGAGAGAGAGAGAGAGAGAGAGAGTTCAATGCTAGTTTGCTGGCTCGAATATCTTGTCACTTAAGTTCAGACGCTCTAACAGTAAAACGTTCGACGTGAAAGCCGCCACCCCCCACCCCCTACCCCATCGTACGCACACGCGCGCGCGCGCACACACACACACACACACATACACACACACGCACACGCACACTCACACGCACACGCACGCACGCACACACGCGCGCACGCACGCACGCACACACACACACACACACACACACACACACACACACACACACACACACACACGTCTGAATCACTTTTAGTGGAAGGACGTAAATCTGAAGAAGAAGAAAAACAACCACACACACACACACACACACACACACACACACACACACATACACACACACACATACGCGCGCGTTTCAAGGTGACAGTATGTATTCACACTTGACCTGTTCTGTACGACTGAACATTCTGGGGAAGAAGAAACTGGAGAAACAAAATCAATACTTCAAAAACCTGCCTCTCAAAATGGCAAGTGAGGGTTACTGAATGAATGGGGGGAAATCAATGTTTGTTGTACTAGGACTATTTCCTTTGTGGGTATCTAAACCCAATGGAATATAAGAACATTATTTGTTTGTTTGGCTTTTTGGGTTTAAAAAAAATTGAAATGTTGTTGCAACATTTTTTATTTCCCTCTCTCATACCTCCACTCCACAGTTCCTTCTTTCTCTCCCACACCCACACACATGGATCAACGCATGTCATCAATTAACATAATAATCATAGTGTTAATAATACACATATGATAGAGCAAAAAATTGTTGTTTGTATTCGAATCAAATATATGATTTTTAAAACTATTATAGTTTTTTGTGGACTTTTCTGTGACTAAAATTGCGTTGAGCAAGTGAGTAGTGGGTGGGTATTTGAATGAATGAAATATACATACATCGTCTCTCACGGACCACAAGGCGATGTTCTTTTCTCTGACGGAGACCCCCGCGTCCCACACTGTGACTGGTAATACAGTAAAAAAAAAAAATGATAACACAATCTGAATTTTGTGTAAAACTTGGGGGTGCGTCTTAAAATCAAGCTCACCCCGCAGTCCGCAAGACACGATATGCAGTCTTACTCATGGATTAACAAATGAATAAATGGATTATTGAATAACTGGCTTTGAACTGAATATATTCATACATGTAAACATAATTAACCCTTTCACCGCCAAAGTCGCATTTAATAATAATAATAATAAATAAATAAAGCTTCTATAGCGCTCTTCGATGATAAAAAATCATCCTCAGAGCGCTTTACAATATTACGAGAGGGGGAAAAAACCAAAAAAACAACAACCAACTCACGCCGTTCATCCCACGGATGTAGTATTTCACATACACATTATTGACACAAATTCAAAGAAGGGGATAAAAAATAAAAAAAATAAAAAAAATAAAAAAATCAAGGCATGGACAAACAGACCCCACACACACCTCACCCTTTCAACACACACGCCATTTATGCACTCACAAATTCTCGGGGAGGGAGGGGGGGGGGTGTCATACGAGCTCACAAATTCCCAAAACAATATGTGAATGTAAAACAATATTACGAGAAAGGCAGAGAGAGCGAAGGAGAGAGGGGCGGGGGCAGAGGGGGGGGGGGGGACAGAGGGGGGGGGGGACAGAGGGGGGATGAAAGGGCATAGGGGGGGGGGGGGGGGGAGGGGTAGAGGGGAAGAAAGAAAGAGATGAAGAAAGAGAGAGGGAGAGACAGAGAGAAAGAACACACACACACACACATTTAAGCACCACAGTGATTTAACACCTATGTCACTAAAAGGCATAAAATTGGGGTCTATTATCCAAAGACCTTATTGTCTTAGTTTTGGGAAGTAAGGCTAGACCTTATTTTATATATGTCACAGTAGAATCCCCAATACTGCAGATTGATTTTGTTCTCTACCCAGGTAAATTTAATTGAACATTTTGGTTGAAATAATTATGGCTGGCGGTGAAAGGGTTAACAAAGCCATTATAATGAAGTGTAGGGATTGGAAGTTTGGTCTGTCATTAACCCCTTGATTGCCACCAACGTATTACGTACTGACCTGATGACATCACTGATGATGTCATCAGATGAAGATGAGTAACCCCGCTAAGCTGGCTTTTGCTCTAACATAATCAAGAGAGTTATATCCCCAGACCATTTTCTCAGATTGGCTTTATCAGTTGTCTTTTTCATGTCATGATTTGCTCAATGATTTTTTCATTAATTTTCTCTGGCAGTCAAGGGGTTAAGAAACAGTTGATATAATAAGAGGGATTTTCCCATTTTTTGAGTCTTGCACACAAACATCATGCACATAAACATCAAAATATCATTATGAACTTGATGTTGTCCCGTACGTTCCTACACACACACCTTTGCATACACACGACTCGCACACACACACACACACCCCTCCCGCCCCTCCATTCGAACACACATTAACGGTCTCCTGCTCATATTATAAATCTATATAACAGAGTGAACTCAAAACTAAAACTAAGGTACCACAGTAGCACTTTTCACCTATGCATCTCAACAATAACTAATGGTGTGAGTACTATACAAAAATAAGAGCGAAAATACTTTATCCTTATTATTATTTGTTTATGATTAAGTGCTTAATATCCAAACCCAGATTTTACGACAATTTTTGCTTAGTGTTTTAGTTTAACTATGGGGATCCATACTTCAGATTTTATTATTATTATTATTATTATTGTGACAGTGTGCCGTATTCCATAAGGCCTACCTGTCACGCAACACTATTTAGCAGACGACAAGTGTGCCTAACCACTTTTCCAAGTCATACATGGCCGAAAGGCCAAAGAGGGCGTAAAGCATTACTTCCTTTCCAAGTCATGCGCGCCTCGCTATATGACATCAAATCTATTTTTAGACATGTCAAAATTCAAATCGTATCACGCGACCCGGCTTTTCAAATCTCCAACGGCCTCCCCTCAAATCTCAGGCCAACTAGTAGTAATAATAAACTTATAATTTAGCCATTTTCTTCTATTTGATTGTCATTCCAATAATAAAATCTTATTGTAGTTATGTCAATCACTTTATTAGTTTGTTAATTAAGACATTGAATGGCTGATTTATCCTAAAAACTGGCAATCTAACCGGCCAAGTTATGTCACCTCTTATCTTTATAAAACCTATTTTATCAAAGCCATCCTTTCATAATGTTGTTACTAAACAACTCTTTCAATGTCCTACATACAAAGTAGCTACTTTATTTGACGTCAAAACAGAACATTTGACGAAAGCTACACCGACGCTGTGTCAACGTCACAATCCGTCTGACCACCGGTGTGGACTCAGTCCGAAAACCGGGTTTTCGGCTAGCTTATTTTTGTTACTGGACATTGAATGCTAATTATATTTTAACTGTGTCATCTAACATAGTGACATAGTATATGTATAGAAAGGTATTACTTTAGTGTATTAATCCATTATGAAAGATCGGTGTAATGTGGTATGAGTTTAGATAAATTAATTATTTAGTAGCTTGAACCTGTTTCAGTGGGCTCTAAAATACAAGGTTTTTCATAATTATTATATTATATAGTTAGATTTCCTTATTATATTAGTAGTCAGAATAGAGCTTAGTTCATCCTCTTTCTTCTCATATACAACATGCCAGGGTTTAGTGATTAGTGGCATAGATATCTGTGTTGTACAAAACCAAACAAACACAGATCTGGTCACTCTCGCCACCCACAGAGCCATTTTCGCTACATCCAGCGACTGCTGTCCTTGCGGTCCGGCTCTCGAGCATATATATAAAAAGTGCCCAAAATCTGGGTTCACACTTTTTCAATCAACAAATTAATAATTTAGCACTAGGTTTATAGATTTTCGTCTGCTCGATCTCGGCCTGCCTTCTCATTCATGCTGTTGATGTGAATCTACAGTGACTACTGTAAGTACTGATGGTTGAACTATGCTTTGATGTATTTTTATGTTTGTTAACAGCAGGAAGTCCAACTTTGTTTACTTTTTGCCGTACTTATGACGTTCGAGTTTGCCGTGAATCTATGTGATGATCTAGATCAACACACAAAAGACACTGCTGTTAACGGTTGTTTAGACACTGCCGTTAAACACTGCAGCTTAGACACTGCCGTTTCAACACTGCTGTTAACCGTTGTTTAGGCATTGCCGTTGTACACTGCTATTCCCGTCACTGAACCATCGTGACGTCAGTTCATTCATAAATATAACGGCACTAGGCCAAAGTTTATGTTGAGAGACTGAAAATTAGAACATTCCGATCGTTCTGGTCTATCCTCACACCCACTCGTGTGTGACGTCAGTCTACTGCGTGTAAGCAATGAAGGGGCACTTCGCCTACATTATATTGTTTAAAGGCCTAACTTGCTCATTTTTATGCTATTAATACTATTGCAGACATTATATTGTTTAAAAGCCTAACTTGCTCTTTTCCATGTTACATTGTATTAATATTATTGATCTAGGCTTATACCATGCTATGGTGTAGGCCTACTTGGCAATAGTTTCATTCATAGGCCTAGGTGTGTGTGCTAGGCCTAGTATGGTGTTGTGTTAATACTGATACTATAGTATTAACAAGGCATTCCTTTTTTGGTTGAGTTTCTTGCTACTTCAATGCTAAACTCTCAATAGGCCTACATTTGCCTTTAGTCAGTTTCCCACTACAAACTGATCTCATTCAGTTTACTGTGATGTGTAGTCTATTTTTAGTAACACAGCAGATGATGATGTCAGTGTTACAATACTTGGTTTGGGTTAACTCACATGAACTCAAATGTTTGTGTATGAGTTAAGCAAGCATAGGGTCAGGTAAAACCGACCTATGTTATGTTTCCAAACCCCAACTAGGCTTGTGTCAGTGTCAGTTTAATCATGCCATTTAAGTCATAAAGTGAGCTCCTTCCACTGCTGTGACTGTGTATTCCCTCATGTTGTTTAACATTGAGTGCTATGGCACAAGGCCTACAATCATACCTAATCATTGTTATTTCTTGTTTATATTTATGTATGTATATTTTATATTGTTGCAGGATGTAATCTCTGCACTGTCTTTCTAGTCTTCTTTAGTCTTTCCTAGTCAATA
>CM065695.1:15484923-15489923 GCA_017654935.2 Phymorhynchus buccinoides | reverse complement strand
TTCTAACCCTTTCCCTTTCCCATATATTACAGAATGTTATTTTTCAGTGAACATTTTCAGTGCGAAAATTTGAGAGGGCCGAAGGACAAGATAGTCCCTTTTTATTTTTTGCTTGTTGTTGTTGTTGTTGTTGTTGTTGTTGTTTTCAAAGGGGAAGAAACGTCATCATACTCGTCCCAAATAAGCTTTGCTTTTTATTCTCTCCGCATCTCTTTCTACTCAATTAAACATGGTGTCATTGATATGAATGAACTATAAGGTTAACAAAAACAAAAAAACAAAAAACATTATGTTGGTGAACTTTTATGGGCAGTTAAGATATAATCTTAGATAATATAACCCGTATTTTAAAAAACCCAAAATAGTTCACAGAACCTGCCAATGCTTAGCAGTCTTGTTTATTTTTTAGAACGCAAAACCATGATTATTTTTCTGTTCTTTTTTGTTTCTTTAGTCGCGTCGACTTTGCGTACCTCCTTCACATTTTTCTATTGAAAATGTTCACTGAGAAGTAAAGGGAAAAAAACCTTCTGCCATTATCAAGAAAAGGATAGGGTTAGGGTCAGCCTAGGATTACTTGTTCATGCAGCTGAAAGAAGCAGACTTTGCGATTAAGGGTCTTAAAAACACGCTGACGCACCACGATTAAGTCCTTTGGTATTTTTCTAGGTAGCTGTGACCCACATATACAAATGTCCCCAACTTCAAATCTTGTTTCCCTATCTAATGATCATTGTTGATTTTCATTTGTGACTTTCAGAAATAAAATGCTATTTAAACCAACAACAACAACAAAATATAAAAAATTGAGGCTGCTCTTTAAAATGACGTTTCGTTTTCAATTTGGGGGCATTTGCATGGGAGTCAAGCCTGGTCAAACAAGATTTCTTACCAGCTATCAGAGGGAAAACACGTGAAACCCGTGATTTTGACACGTGATCTGGTGGGTCTTTAATTAAGCATGAGTGGGGTTGGTGGGTGTCTAAACTACAAGATTGCCGATTTTAATATTAATTCTTGTCTCGCTTTTGCGTCGTCTGACTTCAGTCAGCTTCAATGAAATTGAAGACCCCCCACGTCACGTGTCACATTCCCTCTTATTCCAGGAAGATTTCTTAAGTTTTCTTACCAGCCATAAGAGGGAAAACACGTGAAAACCGTGATTTGGACACGTGACGTGGTAGGTCTTTAAACTGATTTTTACGGAGTTTTGCACCGTGTCTTCTCTCTCGATCTCAACCAACTTGCTGTGTGCCCTGCGTATTTCCCTTGCCCTATATTACGTCGTAGAGAATTGTCATTGATTTCCGTCTCGTGTCCTGAATATGCGAGGTACCCAAGTGCGAGAGAAAGGGGTTAAATTAATAGATACAAACCGAAACGTACGTGTGCATACATGCAGACTAAGTTTCTCGCTTGTCTAACTTGTCTGAAAGGTTCTGTCTGATTGGAAACTCGATCGAGTGAGGGAGCCAATTTGTCCTTGCAACTGCGAAGTTGCAACGGCAGAGTGGAACCATAAGCAGGTCAGGGCTTGACCTCTGTGAACGGGTGAGTGAGAGTGGCGATTGCTATTCTGGAGGTCTGGGCGAGCTGGAGTATACGTGACTCAGCACCACGGAAGGGACATTAAGTGTCAAACTGACCATTCTGAGAAAATTATACATTTGAAAACTTCAGACAATTCTCTTTCTAATAATACAATAACCATTCTTGTATATTTTTCCGTTCCAGAGTGATGAGTAATTATGAGAAAACACTGTCTAAATTCTAGACAAGCTGATGAAAATGCATTGACCTACTCGTTTTAAAACACTTATAAGACCATTTATATGCCATATTAAAGGATATCCTTCATCAATGTGAACGATAAGATGTTAGAGAACACAAAACTACTCATAACTCAAAATTGACAACAAAATATTTTTTACTTTGCCAGCCTGTTGTGAGAAACTAGCCCAGCGACTTAATGTCCCTTTCGTGGTGCTGGGTCACATATGCTGATAATGAAGAAGCCTTGCCCAGTGGACATCCCCACTCTCTTGGTCGTGAGAACTTTGAGGACAGCTGGCGTTGGGCAAGCCCCTGGTGGCCAATAGGAATTGTCCGGAAATAAATAAGGGGAGTAATTTCATGGTGTGTGGGAGTGATCTTGCCTAATTCAATCGATTAAACAGGGGAAGCTACTCTGCCTTCCGGTATATCCACAGATCTCGTCTCGTGCGTTTGAGTAGACATACAGCACTTAGAACACCGTGCGTCATTCTAAAAATGATGTCATATATATTGTTACTTTTTACATTTTGCACTTTTTATCAGTTTGTGGCCACTTGCCACCCCTAATGTTTCTTTTTTCTTCCATTTGCAAGTCGCTGACTCGCATCCTGCGGTTTCAAGCTTCGACGCCATTGTTGCATTGCTGCTATGGTATTTGACCAAGTACTGGAGGTAAACAACAACGAAGTGCTCTCCCCTAGGTGTTTTTTCCCCTCCGAAACACGTCTATTAAAGGAGACTCAAATTACAAATAAAAAGTCCGCGGAATAATACTTCTTCTTCTTCTGCGTTCCCGGGCCATATGGTCATAGTGGATAAGGTACGTATGTGTCCGGTTTTCAGTTTTCACTGGTCTCCCCGCTGCGTACAGCCGACACATTCCGATTTCGGAGAAGCTCAAAGGAAACAAAATATTTAGAAGATTGTTTGGGGGAAAAGGCAGGAGAATGGGCCAATAACTAAGTCAGAAAGATAGTAGATGACAGAAAGCAAAGGGAAAAGGCAAAGTCAAAGAGAGTGGCAGATTAGAGGAAGTTACAAGCATAGAACTTCCAGAAGACGGAGGAACTATTTTTACGAGACCTCCCCGGTATCCTCAGGGGGAGATACTCGTGGAGGGGCGGGGTCGACCAGCTCCCTGTATGGAGGTACGAGGCATCCACCCACTGCCCCGGCAGAATGATACAAAATCGAATAGGATCATAAACTCTGAGTTTATTGGAAGTCAAAAACATGCATCACTCTGAATGTAATCTATGGTGCGCCGAATAGGGCATTTGCCACGAGTGCTCGTTCTCTATACTAGACCACTAATTTGCCCGCACTCATTCTGTCCGAGTTACGCTTACCTTTCTAATTCAACTCAATGAAATTCAAGGTCGCCTTCACGCGGCAAATGCCCTATTGACAAATCTCTCTAAAGGTGTTCGATAGAGTTTGGAAACCCTGTCGAACTGCTGGGTGCAGTTTCAATACTCTAGCTAGTGGTTAGGTAGAGTTTCAAAACTCTCTCCGAGGTCCTCGACAAAGTTTGTGATCAGAGAATTCTATCGAGCCCGCCACTCTTTGATTTTCTTCTAACAGAGTATTTCATTGGTAGAAAGTGCTTGCGTGTTCATGTGAAACGCGCGAAATCAAACAATGCAGTGTGAAAACTATTACGAGTGCGACTCCCAGTCGCAGCAACAGCTATGTAGCCTAGCGGTCCAAGAAAAAATAAAGGAACAAATTCCAAAAGAAACTTTTGTCATTGCATCTTTAAGAAGGGCCTTTGAACATGCCTGAGAAAAAAGTGTAGAAAAATGTACACCAGCAAAAGTACAATTTTTTTAAGCCAAACACGGAACTCTTTCTTTGGTTGCGGACGCTTAAAATCCGACGCACACTTATGTCACGCGGAGCGATCAAGACGGGAACTACGAATGGGGAACATAATGAGAAAGCTACTATGGAGTGCACCGGTGGGTAAATAATCTGTTTCTGCAATGGTAACATATAAAATCTTTTATGCTGCCTATCATTTATGTTTTTAAAACTATTTTTTCTTTAATCCATATGGTCACTGCTGTGTGATCTACGTTTTCTGTTTTTCAGTAGATCTAGATCTACAGGACTAGATCTAATCTAATAATGTGATTGAGTATGTGTATGTGCGTGTGTGAGCGTGCGTGTGCGTGAGCACGCGTGTCTGAGTGTGTTCGCTCTGCGCGCGCGCGTTGTACTACGTACGACGTAAACATGCCGGGGGGGGGGGACGCCGATGCATTTTACTGAATTCGACGACGGTGAGTCTGGTTATTATCACTTCGATTTTGTTTAAAAACCCTTTCATCGCCACTGTCGCCTCTTGGCACCACAATGCTTTAACACCCAGTGACCTTATGTTCTTCATTTTGGGAGGCAAGGACAGGCCCTATTTTAGGCATGTCACAGAGGAATCCCCAGTATTGCAGACGCAATTTTTCTCTACCCAGGTAAGTTTAATGGTAAATTTTTGGCTGAGGAATGGCTAGCGTTGAAAGGGTTTTAGTGTGTTGAAGACATTTACATCCTGTACTTTAGATTGATGAGAAACATTGGTGTTAACTCAAACATTTTGCATACGTACTATAGTAGCTGCATTGAGTCTGTGCTTACTGTTTCCTTTATGTGTTGGTTTGGAAGTCTGTGTTTGAAGAACAAGCGTGTGTTGAATGATGTGGTGAATGTGTGTAGTAAAGTTGTTGGAAAGAGAGAGATGGTTTTGAATGAGATGTACGAAAGACGAACCAAGCATAAAGCCAGGAAGATTGTAAATGACACCTCCCATGTTTTGAACAAACATTACGAACTATTACCTTCTGGACGTCGCTACAAAACTTTTAAAGTCAACTCCAGGGCACAGAAATCCTTCATCCCCAGATCCATCCACCTCCTAAACTCATGATCCTTTTAGTAGTTTAAACGTGTGTTCATCGTGTTAAAAAGAACTATGCATGCTTATCCTTAGACGTGTATGTATCCACATATAATGTGTATTTTTAAGCGTGTATTATGTGTAACTTTTGCTCCTATTCATGCATGCTGAATGTCGATGTCTTTGTTATTCTGGCACCTGAACAAAATTTCTTCTTGGGAGATAATAAAGTGAATTTGATTTGATTCTTAAAAGTTCAGGGTCATCTGCTAAGGCATGACAATTGTCTGCTAGCCATGTACCAATCCGAAATTGCAATAAAAAAATA
>CM065695.1:15455714-15470714 GCA_017654935.2 Phymorhynchus buccinoides | reverse complement strand
GACAGAAACACTGGTTATGTCCCTTTGAAACGTGACACATTTTACACATCGATAGGCCAGTTGAATTCTCCGTTCAAGTTCCAGTCCGAGTTTTTGGATAGCCTCCACTGTGAATAGTGTACACGTCCCCACTAACGATAACTCTATCAGCCCGGTTCGCCGAGCTCTTAAGTAGTCTATCTTACCCTTTTAGAATATCTTTGGTTATACTGACTATCCTTTTTATCCCTTTCTATCCGTCTTTCTGTAGGCTACTCTCTGGCACTCCCGACTGGCTGATCCCATCAGTTCATTCACGAATGCATTTTGTACTTTTCTCCCCATCCGCTTTTGTTCTCCCAGTTCATTTATTTCTTCTTTTGCTTGTTGTTCTTCTTTTGTTCTTCTTGTTGTTTTTTCCTTAACCAAGAGAGTTCTTCTTTCTTCTTCTTCTTCTTCTTCTTACTTCTTCTTCTTCTTTTCTTCTTTATTCTTCTTCACTTATTCTTGTTCTTCTTTCTTCTTCCCTTCTTTCTTCTTCTCGCCTCCTCTTTGTCTTCTGGAAGTTCTTTCTTCTTCTTCTTCTTATATTCTCGGATTCTTCTTCTACTTAGGTTCGTGTTCTTCTTCTTCGTTAAACCCAGTTCTTGTCATTTGGTCAAAATTTATTCTTCATTCTTTTTCACACTTCTTCTCGCATTCTTCTTCTTGTTCTTCTCTTCTTTTCCGATTTTCACAGAGATACCTCTGTGACTTTAACGTTCCTAATAATAATTGAAAGAGAGTTTCCCCCTTTGTTCAATTTCGTCATCTCCACTAAGAAAAATATATATTCTTCTTCTTCTTCTTCTTCACGTTTTGCAAATGTGTCCTGGACAATTCTAAAAAACAACAACAGAAAAACAAATCTCAACCCAGTTCTTCTTGTTGACTGTTCGCCTCCTCTGATGTCTGGAAGTCTGTGTCATGTTGAAATTGCATGCATCCCAGGTTAAATGTTGAAATGGAACATGAATTAGCTCGAGTTTTAGTTAACACGATTGCCAAAAACGGAGATTCTTCGGATTCGTAATTCTTCTTCTTCTTCTTTTTTCAATCATTCTTCTTGTCCCCTCTTCAATAATTCTAATCTGTTGTTCTTCTGCACCATTTCGTAACTTTTTATATCTTTTGGAAAACATTTAAAACTATTTCTTCTTCTTTACTTCTTCTTCTTCTTCTGTCTTCAGTGTCTTAATTACTTCTTTATTATTTTCTTCTTTCTTCTTCTTCTTCTTCAATATACAATTTTTTAGAGAGAGAGAGACTTTATATGACAAAAAAAAAACTCTCTACACCAATTTGTTTCCCTACAACAGACCACTACAAAAGCAAACTCAGAGGCAAAATTGTGGTCTAAGGGAGCGAAGCAAATGTATCAAATTGACAGCTATCTATTAATTCCGCACATATATGACTGGAACGACTTGAATGAGTTAAAAGAGAATGAATGGATTTCAGCCCACGTTTGCTTGGTGAAAAAGTGTTATCTAATATATATTTATGTTTAATATACTAGTGGGCATGGCCATACCTATGCAAGAAATGCTTAACACACACAATAAAAAACAAAAACAAAACAATAACCCAACATTACCTTCCCCGACTTAACTTTCACCAATAACTGGGAGTACGGTTCATATGGCCCTGCCATCTTGGTGTTTTTTTGTTGCGTTCCTGCCTCCATTCGATACCTTTCAGTAGATATTACCTAGGGGCGCATAACCGAGTAATAATGACCCAAGCACTTTGGGCTACCGTCTGCACTGTCTCTTAAGGCCCAGCCACACGTCCCCTAACATCGCACGACTGTTAGAATACGATTCCGCATCACAATGAATCGCCGTTTTGACGGTTTCCAAGAAACAAAATGTGATTCGCGCTTCACGACCGCGTGATCGAATCGTATCGTACAGTACAGTCGTGCGAGCTTAGTGGACGTGTCAGGGTGGCCCTTTTAAAAAAAAAGTCAAAAACCTTAATGTTCTAGCGTAATCTGACAATGCTTCGCAAACGCAGAACAGAAGAAAGATTAAAGAAGACGGAGTGGAAATGAGGGGGGCAAAAAGATGGTATATTTACAGATATCAAAGAGTTAACAAAGCAAGGTGAAAATGATGTTTTACGTCCTCTCGGTCATAGACACATATGGGACATTTGTAAATACAAAGATGGTGGGAACAATACTGGCTGCAATGCCCGGCGGCAGTGCAACACCAGTAAAGTCCGAGTTTTTAGCAATATAGATAGGTGTAGCGGGCCTCGGTTAAAACCTCATCGGCTATGGTACCGCCACTGTAGTAGTTCAAAAAACAAAAAACAGTTAACAAAGCAAATAGAATATTTCTACTTATATGTGACCTAGTGATATTATGTGTCAAAATGATCATTCTGAGAAAATGGCACAGTTGGAAACTCCAGGCAGTTCTCTGTCTAATGATATAAAAACCATTCTTGTGTCGTGTTTTTGTTGCAGAGTTAAGAGCATTTTAAGTTGGTAAGGTGACTGTCGGCCATTTTGAGAAATCACAGTCTAGTCTATCGCAAGAAAATGCACCAACCTACCAATTGTAAAGCACTTTTTGGAGTATTTAGAAACCATAATAAAGATGATCCTTTATGAATATTAAAGATGAGATGTTAGAGAGCAGGAAAATACCCATAACTCAAAATTGAAATTTCTTTGAAAATGTTGACTTTGCAAATCTGTTGTGAGAAACTAGCCCAGCAACTTGATGTCCCTTTCGTGGTGCTGGGTCACATGATGTACCATTCTTATCGGGTAAAAAGCCAAGAGGTATTATCACATAAAGGAACAAAGAGGGTTTATAGTACCTTCTGGCCTTTACCCAAGAGGTAGGATAATACTGTGTGGCACATATAGCCATCAAATTAACAAATAGTCATACTATTTAGGCAAAGGCATTTCATTATTTACTTCTGAATTATATGCAATAATGCGAGCTTTAGAATTTGTTTATGATCTACCATATTCAATTTATAACATTTTAGTTTGTGTGGATTCAAAATCAGTTTTACAAACTCTAAACCAAAGTAACAGTAAAACTCGTAACGACATTGTCTTTGAAATTAAACAGTTGATTCATTGTATTGTTGCAAAAGGTATTGGTATTGATTTTTGCTGGGTGCCATCTCATTGTGGACTCTTTTGGAATGAAGTTGCTGATAGAGCTGCCAAAAGAGGGGCTTTTAATAACTCTAACTTGGTTTCTAATGAGAAACTGGCATTATCAACACATGAAATTTACTGTTTATTGGAAAAATCTACTTACATCAACTCATCTGATTTTAGATCTAACATTTTTATGCACAGTAGATCGATAGTTAGTTTAGTGTACAAGATACGACTCAATTCATGGAAAACTAAATACTTGGAAACTAACTGTCTTTGTAGTGATAAATTATCAATTCATCACTTACTATTAGAATGCCCAGTATTGCTCTCTAAATATCGAATGATCAATATGGACTTTTTTCGTAAGTATGATAATACCAAGGATATTTTAAATGACGCAGAAATTGACATTACTGTAATTGCAAAAGCAATGCTGTCCTCAACTATTGGAAGACTACTGTAGAGGTTTTCTTTACTTTTTTTTTAATATGTCGTTCTTATGCATGTTATTTTACCTTCTTTTTTTTTTCTTTCTTTTTTTTCCCCCCCCAAAATGTTTGCATGCTGTCTAAAATCACGATCTATGTGAAAAGACATTAAACTAAAGATTCATTAACAAAATGTCTCGTTGGCGTATTGAAAGAGGAAAAAAAAAGAGCAGTTTCGGATTGAACAAAAAACGAAAAAAGAAGAAGAAAAAAACAAAACAAAAACGAACGACAATACGCTAACAGGCGAAAATAACAGACAAGAAAAACGAAATGAAAAAAAAAAAATGCAACACTTTTGAAGAGAGAGAAATCAATAAAAGCAATCCAAAAACATGATCAATGTGTGTGCTTCATACTTCGGGTTTCTTAGTTCATTTGGCAGCCATCTTAGAAAGGGAGACAAATGTGTCAGACAATGTTGTTTCGCTCCAGATGACTTCCCTTGGGGGGCAGCTGACGTCAAAGCATCTCTCTCTCTCTCTCTCTCTCTCTCTCTCTCTCTCTCTCTCTCTCTCTCTCTCTCTCTCTCTCTCTCTCTCTGTGAAAGCTTAATGTATTAGCTAAAGATTATTGTTTTGATTTTTTCTTGCGCCCCTTCCCATCTCTCTCCCTTATGAAAGCTTACGGTATATTCATTAAAATGGTTCGTTTCGTTTTTTTCTCTCTCTCCTCTCCTCTCTCCCTCATGACTCGAGCTCTCGGCCTCTCTCATTCTCTGGTTCGTTCGTTCGTTCTCTCTCTCTCTCTCTCTCTCTCTCTCTCTCTTTCTCCCTCTGACTCTCTCTCTCTCTCTCTCTCAAATCTTTTATCTCTGTCTATCTGTCTGTCTGTCCGTTTGACTCCTTGCCAGTGGTCTTTATATATATATATATATATATATATATATATATATATATATATATGTATATATATATATATTATATATAGTATATATATATATATATATATATATATATATATATATAGGTATGACAGGATATATATATAGGTATGACAATTTTCCAGTATACTGCTGGCACCATTCCTCCAGCCTACAGAACTCATATATTTAAATATATATGACCAGTGTGTCATGCCTGAAGAAGAGAGGACACCTCTCGAAAGCTTGTGATTAAAATAGGAACCGCCTTGGATTTGTTGGCGGGTTTTTTAGTCCCCGAGCCGAAGGTTCGGGAACTATTGTTTCTGTTTGGTCCGTCCGGCGTGCCTCCGTCCGTTCGGCTATTCGTCCGTTTTTCTCAAAAACTATTCAGTCTATCATCATCAAATTTGGTATACGAGTTTGCCAAGATGCAAACTATCCACTGATGTATTTAGGTTCCTGCGCGCGTGGCCTGCTGGCATCGCCGAGTCTTGCTTGCCTCAGTGACTGGCTGGATGGGGGAAGGAGATGCATTAGGAGGAGGAGGTGAGTGGGTTTCACGATAGTGCATATGTGGCCGTGCCTAGGCCCTTTGTGTCACAGGCCCGATATGTCCCACTTCTTTCCAGCCGTCCAGCCGTCCGTGCGTGCGTCCTGTTTTCAGTTCTCAATGGTCTCCCCGCTGTGTGTACAGCCGACACATTCCGATTTCGGAGTAGCTCGGCGATGCTGCGAGGGGACTTTGCAGCCGCTCGGCGTTGTACTGGTTCCCTTTTGTGTTATATATATATATAAGAGAAATATATATAGAATGAATATAAAATCTCAGTTATTGGCTGAGCACCGTTCCCCTAATCTCAAGGAATAAAAAGTGAAATGCAGAATAGTTTGCTTTGATAAAACGTTTTTGTGTCTGTATTTGTGAACCTCAGAAACAAACTCAGTTTACTTTCACATTACGATTTGTTCTGTGTTCTAAAAATAAAAAAAGAAGAAAATAGTGTGCTGATTTGCTTTTTCTCCCAATGCGGGAGATGGACAATGTCTATGCGAAAACAGATGTTTCAGCAAATCAGCACATTATTTTCTTCTTCTTCTTCTTTTTTTTCAGAACACAGAACAAATCGTAAAGCTAAAGAGTTTGTTTCTGAGGTTCACAAATACAGACATTGGACGCAAAAAAGTTTATCACAGCAAACTATTGTGTGCGTGTGTGGGTGTGCACATAAATATATGTGTGTGTGTGCGTGCGCGCGCCCGTGTGCGTGTGTATGTGTGCGTGCGTGCGTGAGTATGCGCGCGCACGTGTGTGCGCGTGCGTGTGTGCATGCGTGCTAGCGCGCGCATTTGCGCAACTTATATCTTCTTGCGTACTCTGGCGCTCGTTGTATGTACAGTACTTGGATAAGAACAGTACTTGGATAAGAACAGTACTTGGATAATAACAGTACTTGGATAAGAACAGTACCTGGATAAGAACAGTACTAGGATAAGAACAGTACCAGGATGAGAACAGTACCAGGATAAGAACAGTACCAGGATAAGAACAGTACCAGGATAAGAACAGTACCAGGATAAGAACAGTACTAGGATAAGAACAGTACTAGGATAAGAACAGTACCAGGATAAGAACAGTACCAGGATAAGAACAGTACTAGGATAAGAACAGTACCAGGATAAGAACAGTACCAGGATAAGAACAGTACCAGGATAAGAACAGTACCAGGATAAGAACAGTACCAGGATAAGAACAGTACCAGGATAAGAACAGTACCAGGATAAGAACAGTACCAGGATAAGAACAGTACCAGGATAAGAACAGTACCAGGATAAGAACAGTACTAGGATAAGAACAGTACCAGGATAAGAACAGTACCAGGATAAGAACAGTACCAGGATAAGAACAGTACCAGGATAAGAACAGTACCAGGATAAGAACAGTACCAGGATAAGAACAGTACTAGGATAAGAACAGTACCAGGATAAGAACAGTACCAGGATAAGAACAGTACCAGGATAAGAACAGTACAAGGATAAGAACAGTACCAGGATAAGAACAGTACCAGGATAAGAACAGTACCAGGATAAGAACAGTACCAAGGATAAGAACAGTACTAGGATAAGAACAGTACCAGGATAAGAACAGTACCAGGATAAGAACAGTACCAGGATAAGAACAGTACCAGGATAAGAACAGTACCAGGATAAGAACAGTACCAGGATAAGAACAGTACAAGGATAAGAACAGTACCAGGATAAGAACAGTACCAGGATAAGAACAGTACCAGGATAAGAACAGTACCAGGATAAGAACAGTACCAGGATAAGAACAGTACCAGGATAAGAACAGTACCAGGATAAGAACAGTACCAGGATAAGAACAGTACTATGATAAGAACAGTACCAGGATAAGAACAGTACCAGGATAAGAACAGTACCAGGATAAGAACAGTACTAGGATAAGAACAGTACCAGGATAAGAACAGTACCAGGATAAGAACAGTACCAGGATAAGAACAGTACTAGGATAAGAACAGTACCAGGATAAGAACAGTACCAGGATAAGAACAGTACCAGGATAAGAACAGTACCAGGATAAGAACAGTACCAGGATAAGAACAGTACAAGGATAAGAACAGTACCAGGATAAGAACAGTACAGTACTAGGATAAGAACAGTACCAGGATAAGAACAGTACTAGGATAAGAACAGTACCAGGATAAGAACAGTACCAGGATAAGAACAGTACCAGGATAAGAACAGTACCAGGATAAGAACAGTACCAGGATAAGAACAGTACCAGGATAAGAACAGTACCAGGATAAGAACAGTACCAGGATAAGAACAGTACTAGGATAAGAACAGTACCAGGATAAGAACAGTACCAGGATAAGAACAGTACCAGGATAAGAACAGTACTATGATAAGAACAGTACCAGGATAAGAACAGTACCAGGATAAGAACAGTAAGAACACCAGGATAAGAACAGTACCAGGATAAGAACAGTACCAGGATAAGAACAGTACCAGGATAAGAACAGTACAAGGATAAGAACAGTACCAGGATAAGAACAGTACAAGGATAAGAACAGTACCAGGATAAGAACAGTACCAGGATAAGAACAGTACTAGGATAAGAACAGTACCAGGATAAGAACAGTACTAGGATAAGAACAGTACCAGGATAAGAACAGTACTAGGATAAGAACAGTACTAGGATAAGAACAGTACTAGGATAAGAACAGTACCAGGATAAGAACAGTACCAGGATAAGAACAGTACCAGGATAAGAACAGTACCAGGATAAGAACAGTACCAGGATAAGAACAGTACCAGGATAAGAACAGTACTAGGATAAGAACAGTACTAGGATAAGAACAGTACCAGGATATGAACAGTACCAGGAGAAGAACAGTACCAGAACGGTTATTTCTAGCAAATTGCGGGGGGGGGGGGGGGGGGGGGGGGGGGGGGGGGGGACCCGAATTCCACATAGGACGGAAAGAGAGATAAAACCAGAACATGACAAAAGAAATGATGTGCATAACAGCTAGCAGAGGTTATATTAACTTGCGTCTAGCATGAGAAACAACATTCTTGATGTGCCCTGTCTGGAACAGGTTATTAAACCGCAGCCAACATCTTAGCTCATCACACAGACACATGTATGAGAGAAGTGAGGGGGGGGGGGGGGGGGGGGGGGGGGGGAGAGAAGAAAGAGAAAAAAGGAAAGAAAAAAAGAAAAAGAAAACAAAACAAAAAAAGAGAGACAAAAATAATGAAAAGAAAGGCGGGGACAGTGGAGGGTAAAAAAAAATAATTTAAAAAACCCGCAGCCAAGGAGGTTCTGTTTATATCATTGTCGATCACAGTTGGTGCGGTAATACGCATCCTGTATGGAGCGCTCCGAACGTATGCATCATGCTCCCCAGATACACACACACACAAAACAAAAACCCATCACCACGGACTTCCAGGGGCTGGAGCAGGGCACTGCTCTCGTGTTCATAGGGTAGGCGTGGCCGGTGCGTCTCAGGGTCCCGTCAGCAACAACCTTCTGGTGTTTCTTTTTTTCACTTTCAAAGCAACGGTGGGCTCAATGTTTTAAGAAACGTTTCAAGGACACCCTCACAGTTTCCCTGATGGACTTTCAAGGGCACCCTCATGGTTTCAAGGGCACCCTCCCAGTTTCCCTGATGGACTTTCAAGGGCACCCTCCCAGTTTCCCTGATGGACATTCAAGGACACCCTCCCAGTTTCCCTGATGGACTTTCAAGGGCACCCTACTGGTTTTATGGGCACCCTCCCAGTTTCCCTGATGGACTTTCAAGGGCACCCTACTCGTTTCAAGGGCACCCTCCCAGTTTCCCTGATGGACTTTCAAGGGCACCCTCATGGTTTCAATGGCACCCTCCCAGTTTCCATGATGGACTTTCAAGGGCACCCTCCCAGTTTCCCTGATGGACTTTCAAGGGCACCCTACTGGTTTCATGGGCACCCTCCCAGTTTCCCTGATGGACTTTCAAGGGCACCCTGGTTTTATGGGCACCCTGGTTTCTGATGGAGGGCACCCTCTGGTTTTATGGGCACCCTCCCATTTTCCCTGATGGACTTTCAAGGGCACCCTACATGGTTTCAAGGGCACCCTCCCAGTTTCCCTGATGGACTTTCAAGGGCACCCTCATGGCTTCAAGGGCACCCTCCCAGTTTCCATGATGGACTTTCAAGGGCACCCTCCCAGTTTCCTTGATAGACTTTCAAGGGCACCCTCATGGTTTCAAGGGCACTCTCCCAGTTTCCCTGATGGACTTTCAAGGGCACCCTCATGGTTTCAAGGGCACCCTCACAAGTTTCCCTGATGGACTTTGACATTGATGTGTCCCGCACATGGGGGGCATTGGCCCTGACTCGTCCAGCAAGGCGAGGAGCAATGAAGGTTTAAAGGACTGTGTTGTCATTCGAAATTAACCGCGTGGGAGTAATGTCACTGAATTTCCTAGAAGGTTAGATAGAGCTTTAGAGACTACTCCCACCCCCACCTACCCTTCTCTATACACACACACACGAAAGCACACAAATACACACGCATTTACGAGCGCGCGCACACATGCACACACACGGCACTCGCACACACACACACACACACACACACACGCACACGCATACGCGCGCGCACAAACACACACACGCATCAAGCGCATGCACGCGCACACACACAAACGAGTGCGCGCACACACAGACACACCACACGACTCACACACACACACACACATACATACTTACACACACACACAACACACATACACACACACACACACACACCACACACACACACACACACCACACCACACACACAGGGGCTATTCACTTGAGATTTTTCTTTCATGCTATTTTTATCCTTAATTTGGATACCATCTCAGTAGGTTAGCCCTCCCTAGTCATGTCTATTAGGTTTTGAAATTAAAATTTCAGAACATTATTATTTTGTTCATTTTACATAAGATTTTCATAAGATTTTTACTATTTCTGGTTTAACTTTGTGCTGGTTTGCTTTTATTGTGGATTTTCGATTTGATGCAAAGAAGACACCATTCTCTTGTAGAATGTCTTTTTTGCTCAGGTTGGCCATCCACTGGACAGTCAAATTGCAGGCCAATCATGCAAACTGATGAGACCTTCTCTTAGGTCGAAACAGCTGTCTTTGCATAAGGCACTGTCCCTCCCCCATTGGGAGAAAAAGTAAATCAGCACAATTTATATAACTCTTTATTTTTTTTTTTTTTTTTTTTTTTTTTTTTTTTTTTGAACACGGAACATTACTCAAAGTTAACATTAACTGGTTTTGTTTCTGAGGTTCACAAATAAAGACATTGGACACAGAAAAGTTTTATCAAAGCAAACTATTCTGCATTTCAAATGCACTAACTTTTCAGTCCTTCAGAGTAGGGGTACGGAGCTGGCTATTCACTGAGATTTTTCTTTCATGCTATTTTTTATCCTTAATTTGGATACCATCTAAGTAGTTAGCCCTCCCTAGTCATGTCTATTAGGTTTTGAAATTAAAATTTCAGAACATTATTATTTTGTTCATTTTACATAAGATTTTCATAAGATTTTGTTACTATTTCTGGTTTAACTTTGTGCTGGTTTGCTTTTATTATGGATTTTCGATTTGATGCAAAGAGGACACCATTCTCTTGTAGAATGTCTTTTTTGCTCAGGTTGGCCATCCACTGGACAGTCAATTTGCAGGCCGATCATGCAAACTGATGAGACCTTCTCTTAGATCGAAACAGCTGTCTTTGCATAAGGCACTGTCCCTCCCCCATTGGGAGAAAAAAGTAAATCAGCACAATTTATATAACTTTTTATTTTTTTTTTTTTAATTTTTTTTTTTGAACACGAACATTACTCAAAGTTAACGTTAACTGGTTTTGTTTCTGAGGTTCACAAATAAAGACATTGGACACAGAAAAGCTTTTATCAAAGCAAACTATTCTGCATTTCAAATGCACTAACTTTTCAGTCCTTCAGAGTAGGGTTACGGAGCTGGCTATTCACTGAGATTTTTCTTTCATACTATTTTTATCCTTAATTTGGATACCATCTCAGTAGTTAGCCCTCCCTAGTCATGTCTATTAGGTTTTGAAATTAAAATTTCAGAACATTATTATTTTGTTCATTTTACATAAGATTTTCATAAGATTTTTACTATTTCTGGTTTAACTTTGTGCTGGTTTGCTTTTATTGTGGATTTTCGATTTGATGCAGAGAGGACACCATTCTCTTGTAGAATGTCTTTTATTGCTCAGGTTGGCATCCACTGGACAGTCAATTTGCAGGCCGAATCATGCAAACTTTTGATGAGACCTTTCTCTTAGGTCGAAACATGCTGTCTTTGCATAAGGCACTGTCCCTCCCCCATTGGGATAAAAAGTAAATCAGCACAATTTATATAACTCTCTTTTTTTTTTTTTTTTGTTTTTTTTTGTTTTTTTTTTGAACACGGAACATTACTCAAAGTTAACGTTAACTGGTTTTGTTTCTGAGGTTACACAAATAAAGACATTGGACACAGAAAAGCTTTATCAAAGCAAACTATTCTGCATTTCAAATGCACTAACTTTTCAGTCCTTCAGAGTAGGGGTACGGAGCTGGCTATTCACTGAGATTTTTCTTTCATACTATTTTTATCCTTAATTTGGATACCATCTCAGTAGTTTAGCCCTCTCTAGTCATGTCTATTAGGTTTTGAAATTAAAATTTCAGAACATTATTATTTTGTTCATTTTACATCTCTTTTTCATTTTTTTTTACTATTTCTGGTTTAACTTTGTGCTGGTTTGCTTTTATTTATGGATTTTTCGATTTGATGCAAGAGAAGACACACCATTCTCTTGTAGAATGTCTTTTTTGCTCAAGTTGGCATCCACTGGACAGTCAAATTTGCAGGCCGATCATGCAAACTGATGAGACCTTTTCTTAGTATCGAAACAGCTGTCTTTGCATAAGGCACTGTCCCTCCCCCATTGGGAGAAAAAGTAAATCAGCACAATTTTTATAACTTTCTTTTTTTTTTTTATATTTTGTTTTTTTTTTTTGAACACGGAACATTACTCAAAGTTAACGTTAACTGGTTTTGTTTCTGAGGTTCACAAATAAAGACATTGGACACAGAAAAGTTTTATCAAAGCAAACTATTCTGCATTTCAAATGCACTAACTTTTCAGTCCTTCAGAGTAGGGGTACGGAGCTGGCTATTCACTGAGATTTTTCTTTCATACTATTTTTATCCTTAATTTGGATAGTCATCTCAGTAGTTAGCCCTCCCTAGTCATGTCTATTAGGTTTTGAAATTAAAATTTCAGAACATTATTATTTTGTTCATTTTACATAAGATTTTCATAAGATTTTTACTATTTCTGGTTTAACTTTGTGCTGGTTTGCTTTTTTATTGTGGATTTTCGATTTGGTGCAAAGAAGACACCATTCTCTTGTAGAATGTCCTTTTTGCTCAGGTTGGCATCCACTGGACAGTCAAATTGCAGGCCAATCATGCAAACTGATGAGATCTTCTCAAGGTCGAAACAGCTGTCTTTGCATAAGGCACTGTCCCTCCCCCCATTGGGAGAAAAAGTAAATCAGCACAATTTATATAACTTCTTATTTTTTTTTTTTTTTTTTTTTTGTTTTTTTTTTTGAACACTAACATTACTCAAAGTTAACGTTAACTGATTTTGTTTCTGAGGTTCACAAATAAAGACATTGGACACAGAAAAGCTTTATCAAAGCAAACTATTCTCGCATTTTCAAATGCACTAACTTTTCAGTCTCTTCAGAGTAGGGGTACGGAGCTGGCTACTTCACTGAGATTTTTCTTTCATACTATTTTTATCCTTAATTTGGATACCATCTCAGTAGTTAGCCCTCTCTAGTCATGTCTATTAGGTTTTGAAATTAAAATTTCAGAACATTATTATTTTGTTCATTTTACATAAGATTTTCATAAGATCTTTTACTTTTTCTGGTTTAACTTTGTGCTGTGTTTGCTTTTATTGTGGATTTTCGATTTGATGCAAAGAAGTTCACCATTCTCTTGTAGAATGTCTTTTTTGCTCAGGTTGGCATCCACTGGACAAAGAAAATTGCAGGCCAATCATGCAAACTGATGAGATCTTCTCAAGACCGAAACAGCTGTCTTTGCATAAGGCACTGTCCCTCCCCCATTGGGAGAAAAAGTAAATCAGCACATTTTATATAACTTTTTATTTTTTTATTTTTTTTTATATTTTATTTTTTGAACACGTGAACATTACTCAAAGTTAACATTAACAGGTTTTGTTTCTGAGGTTTACAAATAAAGACATTGGACACAGAAAAGCTTTATTCAAAGCAAACTATTCTGCATTTTAAATGCACTAACTTTTCAGTCCTTCAGAGTAGGGGTACGGAGCTGGCTATTCACTGAGATTTTTCTTTCATACTATATATATCATATATATATCTATATATATACTTTTTTTGTTTTTTTTGTTCTGCATAGATATATTCGAAAATTCCTATATGAAATCCTAAAAAATATATGAAATCCTCGAGTTTGTCGTCGTTCTTTTTCCTGCTATATCATATAATTATATCATATAATATATATATATATATCACTTTGATTATGTAACCGTACAAGAATTGAAGAAGAAAAAACAAACCACACATATATATATATATATTATATATAGTTGCTTTGATAAGCTTTTCTGTGTCCAATGTCTTTATGTGACTCAGAAACAAAACCAGTTATGTTAACTTTGAGTAATGTTTGTGTTCAAAAAAATAAAAGAAAAAATTAAAAAACTTAAAAAAATTAAAAATGTTATATAAATTGTGCTGAGTTATTTTTTCCCTCCCAATGGGATTATATATATATATATATATATGCACACAGAGACGCACGCAACACACACACGCGCCGCGCCGCCGCGCAGGAACGCCGTACACATCATCTATTTTTGTGTTGCTTGTATTTTGAGACAACTATGTAATTTCTCTTATTGAGATTATAAAAGTGTTTTTGACTTTCACACCACGCAGAACACCATACCCACACACACACACACACACACAACACACACACACACACACACTACACACCACACACACCACACACACTCACCGCCACACCAACCATAGCACACACAGACACACAGAGACACAGACACACAGACACAGACACACACACACACACAACACACACACAACGCGGCGCCAGCGCACACACACACTCACACACACAAACACACACTGACAGCCGATATTCATTGAGAATTTTGCTGGCGGTGGGTAAGTATGGTCTGCCCTTTAGTCCCCCGGCAAGCTTACCTAGCCCATACCAAAACACCCACTAACCCACCATTAGCCCCACCCCCTCACCCCTCCCTCCCCTTCCCAGTTCCTCTCCCTCGTACGTTCGTTACACGGTAATACTTCGTTTATCTTTTATTCTTTTTTTGGGTGGGGGGAGACGCCATCATCATTTTTTTACGACATAATATGAACCTAGGCTGGTCCTAACTCTAACCCTTTTCCCGTTGCTTCTTTCTCATTAAAAAAAAAAAAAAAAAACAATCTATATGAGGAAATTTTGATGACTGTGCGCAAAAGTACAATATACAAAATATCGCTTCTTTTTTTTGGTAATTCACTTCTTCAAAGAAATTTTTTCAATGGGAAGGATTTGCATGACTGTGGCGAAAAGTACAAATACAAATATCGCTTCTTTTTTTGGTATTCACTTCTCAAAGAATTTTTCAATGTGGAAATTTGATGACTGTGCGTAAAGTACAAATACAAATTTTGCTTTTTTTTGTTTGTAATTCAATAAATTCCTATTTTCTTAGTCCCCTATTCGAATCCTCTCTCTCTCTCTCTATCTTCTCATCTCTCTCTTCTCTCCCTCTCCTCTTCATCTCTCTCCTCTTCGTCCTCTATCTCTCTCG
>CM065695.1:15425760-15452714 GCA_017654935.2 Phymorhynchus buccinoides | reverse complement strand
ACCTTTGTTTTTATTTTTTTTTTTTTTATCTACTCACGTACATATGTCCTCCAACCACCCCACTGCATAGGTGTGACCAGACCGCAAACAACGACCCTCCAAGCGGTTTACAAGAGTGAACATGACTTTGCCTTTACTATTGATTTGGTTGTTGTTTGAGTGACTAAACCATGGCATAAAGGCGAGTTTTAAGACAACAGTCGAAGGGACCCCTACGCCGGCAGTTAGTGGCCCGTCTTGTACTGTTTAGTCTACTTGACTTGACCCGCGTGGCTTGTGGTCTTTTTCCTCTCTCCTGTTAATTATTCTGTCCTGTTTTTTGTTGTCTTAGTCAATTGTCTGTCTTTCTTGTTTTGCCGAGTACTGAAGCAAAAGTCATTTTTTCATCGAAATTATGTTAATACATTATTTTTGAACGCTGCGGTTGGGTTTACTGTGTAGATACGTCTCTCTCTCTTGTCCTCATGTCCTTTCACTCTCTCTCTCTCTCTCTGTCCCTGTCTTCTCCTGTCGCTCTCTCTCTCACTCCTCTCTCTTCTATTTCTCTGTCTCTTTCTCTTCTCTGTCCTCTCTGTGTCTCTCTCTCTCTCACACTCCCTTCTCCCCCCACCCCCTCTCTCTCTCTCTCTCTCTCTCTCTCTCTCTCTCTCCTCATCTCTTCTCTCTCTCGTCTCCTCACAAGACCCCAGGTAATGACAATAACCATCCGATCCGAGTCTCTGTCTCTCTGTCCTCTCTCTCTATGTCCTCTCTCTCTCAGTCCTCTTTGCTCTCACTCCTCTCTTTCTCTCTCTCTCTCTCTCGTCTCTCTCTCCTCTCGTCTCCCTCTCTCAGTTCTCTCTTCTCGTCTCTCCATCTCTTTATCTCTTTCTCTGAATAAAGCCAAGTCCGAGTTTCTCTCTCTTCTCTCTCTCTCTCTCTCTCTCTCTCTCTCTCTCAGCTTCTCTCCCTCTCTCTGCTCCATCTCCTCTCTCTTCCTCCCTCTCTCTCTCTCTCTCTCGTTCTCTCTCTCCTCCCGCTCTCTCCCACCTCTCTCTCTTCTCGCTGTCCTGTCTCTCTCGTTCTCTCTCCTCTCCCTGCTGTCTCTCGCTCATCCCTCGTTCCTCTCTCTCTCTCTCATCTCTCCTCTCTCTCATTCTCTCTCATCCCTCCTCTCTCTCTCTCACTCTCGATCTCTCTCTCCTCCTCTCTCGTTCTCTCTGTGTGTTGTCCTCTACTCTCCATCACTCCATCTCTCTCTTCTCTCTTCATCGGTCTCTCGGTCTCTCTCTCTCTCTCTCTTCTCTTTCTGTGTCCTTGCTCCATCTCTTTCCTCTCTCTCTCCCTCTCCTCTCCTCTGCTCTCTCTCTCTCGTCTCTCTCTCTCTCTCTTCTCTGCTCTCATCTCTTGATGTAAGTCCTTGCTGGCGCGGTCCGGCCAGTGATGGGAGGGGGGGATGGGATCGACTCCTCGTCTCTCTCGGCATCTCTCTTCTCTCTAAAGCCCCCAGGTAGACAATAAAGCTCCCCGAGCCTGACGAGTGGGGACGTTCGCCGGCGAGGGTGCGTCGAGCGGGCCTCGGGATGAAGTCATGTGTCTCTCTGTCCTCTCGCTCTCTCTCGCTCCTCTCGGGGGATCAGGTAGCTAGGGAAGCCCGCTGTGGCAGGCTTGTGCTCTGGACTATCCAGCATAGGGCCTAGGGTGCGCATGCCGAGGCGGGCGTCTGGCTGGGTGGCCGGAGGTGGGCGCCGCCCGCGGGCCGCGGTAATTGTGAGTGGTGTTTTAAGTTGATCGTAGGAGGGGTTTGCTAAAGCAGAGGGTGAGCTCTCCTCTCTCTCTCTCTCTCTCTCTCCATCTCTTTTCTTCTCTGTCTCTCTCTTAAAAGACGCCCCAATTAATACAATATCCGATACGATCTCCTGTCTCTCTGTCTCTTGTCTCTCTGTCCCTCTCTCTCTCTCTCTCATCTCTCTCTCTCTCTCTCTCTCATCTCTCTCTCTCTCTCTCTCCATCTCTTTCTCTTCTCTCTGCTCTCTCCTTAAACGACCCCCTAAGTAATGACAATCCGAGTCCTATTCTGCTGTCTTCTGTCTCTCTGGTCTCTCTGTCTCTCTCATCCTCTCCTTCTCTCTTCTCGCTGATTTCCTCTCTCTCTCCTCCTCACTCTCCCTCTCTCTCTTATCTCTCTCATCTCTCTCATGCTCGTTTCTCCATCTCCATTCTCTCGTCTCCTCCTCTTCTGCTCCGTCTCTCTCTTCAAATTAAACCCCCCCACTAGAGATCCAATCTGGAAAAGTTAACGTAAATCTAAAACATTTTTTTAACGTATTTTTTGTCAATGATTGATGTCATTTTGCAGATTGGGCCTGAAAGTGAATTTGTTTTTCTGTGTTTCTGTCTTTGGCCATTTTTCTTCCCCCTATTTTCTTTGTTTCTGTGTGTGTGTGTGTTGTGTGTGTGTGTGTCTGTGTGTGCGTGCGTGTGCGTGTGCGTGTGCGTGCGTGCTTGGCGCGTGCGTGTGGTCGTGTGTGTGTGGTGTTTGTGACTGGGTTGTTTGCTTGTTGTTTGTTGTGGTTGTGGTGTGTTGTTTTATTGAGGAGAGAGAGAGAGAGAAGAGAAGAGGGACGAGAGGGGGAGAGAGAGATCAGACAGACAGAACAAGAGACAGACAGAGAGAGATAGAGAGAGAGAGAGAATGATAGAGGAAGAGGGAGAGAGAGACAAGAGACAGAGAGAGAGACAGAGAGAGGGAGGAGAGAGACAGAGCGAGAGACAAGCGAGAGCAGAGAGAGAGAGCGAAAGACAGACCGAGGCAAGAGACACAGAATAGAGAGAAGAGAGAGAGAGAGAGGAGAGAGAGATGAGAGAGAGAAGAGAGAGAGACAAGATGACAGAGAGAGAGAGAGAAAGGGGGGAAAGGAGAGAGAGAGAGTATGAGAGAGAAGGAGACATAGATAGAACAGCAGAGAGACAGAGAGAGACAGAGAGACAGAGAGGAGACAGAGACAGGACAGAAACAGAGACAGAGACAGAGAGAAAGCAGACAGTGACAGAAAGAGAGACAGGCAAGCAAGAACGAGCAAAAAACAACCAACAGAGTAGACAGTCAAGACAAGCAGACAAGAAGAATGAGAGCCAGACAGAACGCACCACAACACAAAAATCCCAGAGACAGAGTGAGACTGAAAAAAGCAAAGAAGGGACAGCTGATCCGTAACTTTGACCTGTGTTGGAGAGAGAAGAGAGAGCGAGAGAGAGAGAGAGAAGAGAGAGAGAGAAGAGAGAGTAGAGTAGAGAGAGAGAGCAGGGAGAGTAAGAGAGATAGAGAGAAGAGAGAGAGAGAGAGAGAGAGAGAGAGAGAGAGAGAGAAGACCAGAGAGAGAGAGAGAGAGAGAGAGAGCGGAGAGAGAGAGGGAGAGAGTCAACTACCACCGAATTGCTTACCAGAACTTAACATCCCCAATGTGTTCCCCCCCCCCCTTTTGTTGGTGTTTTTTTGTTTTTGATGATGATATGATGATGTTGATGATGTTGTTTGTTGTTTTACATTTATCTTATTCCGGAGGCGTTGTTATCATAATAATTATTTATGTCATTCGGTCTAATATTCCGAAATAAACGTTCCTTATAATAGGTTTTCGGATAATGTCAGTTGTGTTTTTTTTTTTTTTTTTTTTTACCCAAAAAAAAAAAAAAAAAAGAATTTTTTTTTTAAATTAAATGTATGATTGTATGTGATGTATGCCTCGAGAAAAGAAGAAGAAGAAGAAGAAGAAGAAGAGAAGAATAAGAAGAAGAAGAAGAAGAAGAATAATAATTATAATAAGAATAAGAAGAATAAGAAGTAAGAAGAAGAAGAAGAAGAAGAAGAAGTACAAGAAGAAGAAGAAGAAGACGAAGAATAAGAAGAAGAAAGAAAAAGAAGAGGATAGGAGGAGAAGAAGGAAAATGGAGAAGAAGAAGAAGGAGAAGGAAAGAGAAGAAGCAGAAGAAGAAGAAGAAGCAGAAGAAGAAGCAGGCCAGAATAAGAAGAATCAATAGCACAGACGAAGAAGAAGAAGACGAAGAAGAAGAAGTTGAAAATAAGTAAAGTAAAGTAAACGTACATTAGAAGAAGAATAAGAAGTAGAAGAATAGAAGAGAGAAGAATAAGAATAATACGAACGAAGAATATCAAGAATAAGAAGAATAAGAAGAAGAAAAAAAAAAGAAGAAGAGAAGACTAAGACAAATAATAGGAGACTATCAGAAATAATGAAGACCGAAGAAGACTGAAGACAATATTATATATGATGCTTGTTTATACAGAAGTAAGGAGTATGAGAAGAAGAAGACTACTGAAGAAGTAAGAAGAAGAAGAAGAAAAAAAAAAGGAAAAAAAAGTAAGTACTAAAACAAGATAACTAGACTATGAAGAATCATAAACGTGCATCATCATAATTCAAGAAGAAGAAGCATAATAAACAGCAACGAGAACGCTACTAGAAATGTACTATTATTTCATTCAAGTCATATTACGCATATTAATCATTATCACTAATGAAGGAATACTAGCAGATATAAAGAGAAGAAGTACGATAAACTAAGAATAAGATGGAAGAAGAATCAATACGTAATATACATCTACTAATAAAGTAAGAATGAATTAATAATAATGATACTAAACTAAACTCATCATAATTAATAATAATTACCTATATACTAAGTACTAATAATCAGAATAATAATAAGCAAATACATAATCAATAAACTAATACTATATAACTACTACTAACATAAACAACTAAACATAGATCCATAATACTAACGAATATAATAATAGTGAATAATGGGAATTTATATAAGAATTATAATAATAATAAGAATAATAATAATAACAATAATAACAATACTACTACTACTACTACTAATAATAATATTAATAATAATAATATTTATAATAATAATATTTATAATAATAATAATAATTATAATAAGAATAATAATAAGAATAATAATAATAATAATACACTATACTAAGTATAGATAATAATAATAATAAAATTAGATATAATAATAATAATAAAAAATAAAAATAAACAGGAAGGAATAATTTTAATAAAATTACTACGACTACGTAAATTATAAGAATAGAAGAAGAAGGAATAATCAACGCTACGAACGACGACGAATTAGAATAAGAATAATAATAATAAAAGAAGAAAATAAAACAACTTACTACGACTAGACTACTACGTACTACTACTAATAAAATAATAATAATAAGAAGAAAGACGGAAAAGAATAATAAGAATAATTTATAATACTACTACTACTAAGTATAATAAAAATATAATAATATAATAATAAGAATAATATATAATAATACAACTACTACTATTCTACTCACTAAGTATAATAATTAATAATAATAATATAATAATGAATAGATAATAATAGACGTCTACTACTGCCTCTACTACTAATTTATAAGAATTAATAATAAAAATAATACAACTACTACAACTATCTACGACTACTTATTATAGATATAATAATAATACAGACTACTACTACTAATTATAATGAAGTTAATTAATACTAATAGATACATCTACTACTACTACTATACTAATTATTCAAATAATAATAATAAAATAATTACACTACTACTGACTACTACTACTAATAAATAAAAATAATAAGAATAATAATAATAACAGATAACAATATTAATTAGTAGCAAGTAGAATATCTATAATCTAGTCCGTTTCATTCACCGATTCTACTACAGAGATTTTACTAATTTATTCTTAGTTATACCAAATACTTGTACAGGGAGATAAACATCCTCTCTCTTTTCCCTAGATATTAGTAGTGAAGTGGCAAGAAAACAATGGTTATGTTTCCTCTTTGACAACGTGACACATTTTACGCATTCATAGGCCAGTTGAATTCTCCGTTCAAGTTCCAGTCCGAGTTTTTGGATAGCCTCACACTGTGAATATTGTACAGTCCCCCACTAACGATAATCTACAGCCCGGTTCGCCGAGCTCTTAAGTGTAGTCTATCTTAACCCCTTTTTTTTTTTTAGAATATCGTTGGTTATGCTGACTATCCTTCTTATCCCTTTCTATCCGTCTTTCTGTAGGCTACTCTCGGCACTCCCGACTGGCTGATCCCATCAGTTCATTCACGAGATTTGGCATTTGGTATTCTTTTCTCCCCATCCGCTTTTGTTCTCCCAGTTCATTTATTTCTTCTTTGCCTTGTTTGTTCTTCTTGTTCTTCTTGTTCTTCTTGTTCTTGTTCTTCTCTTCTTCTTCTTCTTCTTCCTTTCTTCTTCTTCTTCTTGTTCTTCTTGTTCTTCTTTCTTCTTTGCTTCCTTCTTCTTCTTCTGTTCTTGTTTCTTCTTGTTATTCTTCTTGTTCTTGTTCTTCGTCTTCCTTTGTCCCCATCCCCCCCCCTCTTCTTCTTCTTCTTCTTCTTCTTCTTTTCTTCTTCTTCTTCTTCTTCTTCTTCTTCTTCTTTCTTCTTCTTCTTCTTCTTCTTCTCTTCTTCTTCTTCTTGTTGTTGTTTGTTTGTTGTTGTTGTTGTTCTCTTCTTCTTCTTCTTCTTCTTCTTCCTTCTCTTCGTCTTCTTGTTCTTCTTCTTGTTGTTGTTGTTGTTGTTTGTGTGTTGTTGTTTGTTGTTGTTGTTTGTTGTTGTTGTTGTTTGTTCTTCTTCTTCTTCTTCTTCTTCTTGTTCTTGTTCTTCTGTTTCTTCTTCTTCTTCTTGTTCTTCTTCTTGTTCTTCCTTGTTCTTGTTTTGTTCTTTTTACTTCTTCTTCTTTTCTTTTTCTTCTTCTTCTTCTTCTTCCTTCTTCTTCTTCTTCTTTCTTCTTCTTCTTCTTCTTCTTCTTCTTCTTTTTTTTAGAGAGAGAGAGACTTTATATAAAAAAAACTCTCTACAACACCAATTTGTTTTTCCCTACAACATACCACTACAAAAGCAAAACTCTTAAGAGGCAATTGTGGTCCTTAAGGGATCGAAAGCAAATGTATCAAATTTGACAGCTACTTATTAATTCGCGCACATAGTATGACTGAACGACCTTAATGAGTTAAAAGAGATGATGGATTTCAGCCCACTTGTTGCTTGGTGAAAAAGTTTATCAATATATATTTATGTTTTAATATACTGAGTGGGATGGCCATAACTATTCAAGAAATGCTTAACAACACACATACAAAACAAAAACAAAACATAACCCAACCATTGCCTTCCCGACTTAACTTTCACCATAACTAGGGAGTACGGTTCAGTTATGTCCCTGGCATTACGTTGGGTTGTTATGTTTTTTGTTGCGTCTCCTGCCCGTCCATTCGATTACCTTTGCAGTAGATAGTTACCTAAGGGGCGACATAACCGAGTATAATGACCTAGACTTTGGGCTAACCGCATGCACTGGCTCCTAAGGCCCACTACACGTCCCCTAACCAATCGCCACGACTGGTACTATACGATTCGATTCACAATGTTCTCCAATGAACAAAAATTTGATTTCGCGCTCACGAACACCGCGTAAATCGAATCGTATCGTACTTCAGTAACAGTCACTGTGCGAGCTTAGTGGGACGTGTGGCTGGCCAGTTTTACTTGTTGCAGTCAAAAATAATTAGTCTCCTCTCTTGTGCCTCTATCCGTTTCATTCTTTGATTATCAAAATTTCTTTCGAGCTACCAATTTTTGTTCTGTGTTGTGTGTTGTTTGCTATATGTAACAATACTAGTCAAGAGTTAGGAAAGCTATGCCACTCTTGAATGAAATGAGGAGGGGACAACTAAGATGGTATATGTTGACGAGAGAATCAAAAGAGTTACCAGCACAAATGAAGAATATTTCTTACTATAGTGAGCCCGCACCCAGAAAGGAACTTAGTGTCAACATGATCATTTTGAGAAAATTTACACCAGTTGGAAACTAGCCTCCATGCAATTCTGTCTAATGATTGTAAAACACCTTGTTGTGTCCGCATGGGTTTTTTTGCAAGATTAGAGCATTTTTAAGTTGGGAATTGACTGTCTCCATTTTGGAGATAATCCATAGCAGTGCCTAGTCATCGGCTAAGAACTATGCGCCAGCGCAAACCAGTTTCAATCAAAGCCGTTTTTTGTATACTTAGAAACCATATAAAGATGAATTCGACTTTCATGAATATTTAAAGGATGAGATTTTAGAGAACAGGAAAGATACCCATAACATCAAAAATTGATTAAAAAAATCTTGAAATGGTTGACTTTGCAATCTTTGTGAGAAACTAGCCTAGCAACTTGATGTCCCTTTCGTGGTGCTGGTCACATATGTACCATTCTTAGTCGAGTAAAAAGCCAAAGGTATTATCGACCAAATTAAGAAAAAAAAAAAGGCACAAGGAGGGTTTATATGTACCTTCTGGCCTTTAACCCAAGGAACGATAATACTGTTTGGGAACACATATAGCCTCATTAACAAATAGTCATACTAGTTAGGCACAGGCATTTTCAATATTTACTGTGCGAACTATTTGCAATAATGCGAGCTGTTGAATTTGTTTATGAGGTCTACCATATTCAATTATAACATTTTATATTTGTGTGGGGTTCAAAATCAGTTTTGACAAACTCTACACCAAAGTAACAGTAAAACTCTGTTAACGTAACATTGTCCTTTGAATTAAACAGTTGATTTCCTGTGTATTGTTTGCAAAAGGTATTGGTGTTGATTTTTTTCTGGGTGCTGCATCTCTATGTGGACTCTTTTGGAATGAAGGTTGCATGAATAAAGCGGCCAAAAGCTTGCTTTTAATAACTACTAACTTGGTTTCTAATGAGAAGCTGGCATTATCAACACTGAACTTGACTGTTATATTTGGAAAAAAAATCTACTTACATCAACTTCATCTGATTTTAGATCTCTAACATTTTTATTGCACAGTAGATCTATAGTGTCAAGATACGACTCATTCGAAATGAAAACTAAATACTTGGCACTAACTGTCTTTTTTGTAAGTGATAAATTATCATTCATCACTTACTATTAGCATCCCAGTATTGCTCTCTAATATCTATGATCAATATGGGACTTTTTTTTTCGTAAATATGATAATACCAAGGATATTTTAAATGACCGCAAAATTTGACCATTACTGTAATTGCAAAAGCATGCTTGTCCTCAACTATTGGAAGCTACTGTAGAGGTTTTCCTTTACTTTGTTATATAGTCGTTCTTATGCATGTTATTGTAAACCTTCTTCTTTTTTCTTTTCGTTTTTTTTCTTTTTTTTTTCCCCCCAAAAAAGGTTTGCATGCTGTCTAAAATCACACGATCTATGTGAACATCATTAAACTAAAGATTGCATTAAAAAAATGTCTCGTTGGGTATTGAAAGAGGAAAAAAAAGAGCAGTTTCGGATTGAACAAACAAACACAAGAAAAAAATGCAAAAACAAAACGAACGACAATACGCTACAGCGAAAATGACAGACAAAGAAAAAGATGGAAAAAAAAAAAAAAAAAATGCAACCTTTTTGACGAGAGAAATCATAAAGGCAATCACAACATGAAATCCATGGTGTGTGCCTTCATACTTCGGGTTTCGTAGTTCATTTGGCCGCCATCTTAGAAACGGGAGACAAATGTGTAGACAAGTTTGGTTGTTCGCTCCAGATGACTTCCCCTTTTGGGGCAGCTGACGTCAAAGCATCTCTCTCTCTCTCCTCTCTCTCTCTCTCATCTCGACTTCTCATCGGCTCACCTCTCATCCTAATCTCATCTCTCTCCTTTTCTCCTCATCGCTCTCTCTTCTCATCGTCACTGTTCTTCCTCTCTCTCTCTCTTCTCCTCTCTTCTCTCTCTCCTCCTCTCTCCTCTCTCATATCTCTCTCTCTCTCATCTCCCTCCTCTCCCTCTCTCTCTCTCTGTCCTCTCTCTGTGACAGCTTAAATGTATTAGTTCAAGATTATTGTTTTGATTTTTTTCTTGCGCTCCTTCCCATCTGATCCCGTCTATCACGATCAAACGGCCTATTCTTAAATGGTTCGTTCGTTCGTTCTCTCTCTCGTCTCTCTCTCTCTCTCTCTCTCTCCTCTCTCCCAGTCTCTCGTTCTCTCAGGTCATTCCCTCTCTCTCTCTCTCTCTCTCTCCTCTCTGTTCTCCCCCTGACTTTCTCGCTCTATTTCTTCTCCAAATTTGTATTCTGTCTATCTGTAGTCTGTCCCGTTTGCTCCTTGCCAGTGTCTTTATAATATATACTATATAACTCATCTATATATAGGGTATGACAGGCCATATATATATAGGTAGTGACAATTTTCCAGTATCTGACTGGCACCATTCTCCAGCCTACAGAACTCATATATTTAAATATATATGACAGTTGTGGTCATTGCCTGAAGAATAGAGGACACCTCTCGAAAGCTTGGATTAAAATTGAACCGCCTTGATTGTTGGCTGTTTTTTTAGTCCCCTAGCCGAAGGTTCGGGAACTATTGTTTCTGTTTGGTCGTCAGGGCTGCCTCCGTCCGTTCGGCTATTCGTCCGTTTTCTCAAAAACTATTCGTCCTATCATCATCAAATTTGGTATACAGGTTTGCCAAGATGCAAGCTATCCACTGCTGTATTTGAGGTTTACATTAGGTCAAGGTCTCGGCAAACAGTTGGCTGTAGCACTGTGGCTCACACTTGACTACTGAGTTCCTGCGCGCGGTGAACAAGCTGGAATGGGGGAAGGAAATGCATTAGGAGAGGCTTGAGTGGTTTCACGATAGTGCATATGGTGGCCGTGCCTAGGCCCTTTGTGTCACATGGCCCGATATGTCCCACTTCTTTCCAGCCGTCCACCGTCCTTGCGTGCCTTCCCGCTGTTTCAGTTTCTCAATGGTCCCCCTCTGTGTGTACAGCCTAAACATTCCGAGTTCGTAAGTAGCTCGGCGGATGCTGCGAGGGGACTTTACAGCCCTCGGCGTTGTACTGGTTACCTTTTGTGTTTTATATATATATAAGAGAAATATATATAAATGAATATAAAACTCAGTTTATTGGCTGAGCACCGTTCCCCTAATCTCAAGGAATAAAACGTGACGTGCAGAATGTTTTGCTTTGATAAAACGTTTTTTTGTGTCTTATTTGTTACCTCCGAAACAACTCAGTTTACTTTCACATTACTATTTGTTCTGTGTTTCTTAAAAATAAAAAAATAAAAATATGTCTGAATTGGCTTTTTTCTCCCTGCGGGAGAGAAATGTCTATGCGAAAACAGATTTTCAGCAAATCATCACATTATTTTCTTCTTCTTCATTCTTTTTTTTTTCAGAACACAGAAAGAAATCGTAAAGCTAAAGAGTTTGTTCTGAGGTTCACAAATACAGACATTGGAACGCAAAAAAGTTTATCGACAGCAAACTATTGTGTGCGTGTGTGGGTGGTTGCCATAAAATATCTGTGTGTGTGTGCTTGCGCGCGCCCGTGTGCGTGTGTATGTGTGCGTGCGGTGCGTGAGTACAATAGCGCGCGCACGTGTGTGCGCGGTGCGTGTGTGGCATGCGTGCTACGCGCGCATTTGCGCAACTTATACTTCTTTGCGTGCTAGCGCGCCGCATGTGCGCAACTTATAGTCTTATGCGGACTCCTGGCGCTCGTTGTTGTACATACTTGGCTAAGAAACACCAGTAACTTGAATAAGACAGTAAGTTTGGATAATAACAGTAGCTTGGATAAGAACAGTACCTGGCTAAGAACATACTATGATAAGACATACCAGGATGAGAACAGTAACCAGGATAAAAGGAACGTACTTGGATCAAAAAGTACGTGGAATAGAACAGTACCTGGATAAGAACAGTACTAGGATAAGAACAGTAACCAGGAATAAGAACATTAACTAGGATTAAGAAACAGTACCGGATAATACAGTACTGGATAAGAACAGTACTATGATAAGAACAGTACCAGGATAGAACATTTTACCCGGATAATAACCGTACTTGGATACTAACAGTACTTGGTAATAACAGTACCGGATAATAACAGTACTAGATAAGAACAGTACCATTATGAAACCGTACCAGGATAAGAACAGTGACAGAGAAGAACGTACCAGGAGAAGAACAGTACCAGGATACGAACCAGTAACCAGGATAAAACAGTACGTATAGAACCGTAACTAGGATAAGAACAGTACCAGGATAAGAACAGTACCTCAGGTAAGAAAACATTACTAGTATAAGAACAGTAACTAGATAAGAACAGTACCATGATAATAGACCGTACTGAGATAGAACAGTACTATATAAAGAACGTCACTAGATAAGAACAGTAACCATGATGAAACATACCATGATAAGAACAGTACCAGCATAAGAACAGTACCAGGGAAGACCAGTACCAGGAATAAGAACGACCAGTATAGAATAAGAACAGTCGACCATTTTAGAACCTGTAACTAGGATAAGAACATTACTAGATAAAGAACAGTACTAGGATGAGAACGACGTTTAACCAGGAAAGAAACATTAACCGTATAAGAAACGTACAGGGATCAGAACAGTACCAGGATAAAGACAGTACCAGTATAAGAACAGTACCATGATAAGAACAGTACCGAGGATAGAAAGCAGTACCAATGATAGAACAGTACCGGATAAGAACAGTAACTAGGATAAGAACAGTACTTAGATAGAAACGTACCATGATAAGAACATTACTATTATAAAACAGTAACACCCAGATAAGAACAGTACAAGGATAAGAACATACCAGGATAAGAACAGTACCAGGATAAGAACAGTACTAGGATAGACCAGTACTAGGATAAGACAGTACTAGGATAAGAACATTAACCAGTATAATAAACAGTACTATTGATAAGAACAGTACGCATGATAAGAACAGTACTATTATGAAGAACAGTAACCCGGATAAGAACATACCGAGGATAAGAACAGTAACCAGGATAAGAACAATACCAGTGATAAGACCAGTACCAGGATACGCACAGTACGAGGATAAGAAAGTACTAGGAATACGAACATAACCATGATAAGAACAGTACTTAATAAGAACAGTACCAGGATAGAACCGTACCATTATAAGAACTTACTAGGGAAGAACAGTTACGCAGGAGAAGAAGGCCAGTACCAGGATAATGAACGTAACTATATAAGAACAGTAACTAGGATAAGAACAGTACCGGATAAGAACAGAACTAGGATAAGACATGTACCAGGATAAGAAACAGTACCAGATAGAAACAGTACCATATAAGAACAGTACTATTGATATAACAGTACCCGGATAAGAACAGTACCAGATAGGAACAGTACCAGGATAAGAAAAGTACCAGGTAAAACAGTAACCAGTATAAGAACCTTAACTAGGATAATAAACAGTACTAGTATAATACACAGTACGCAGGATAATAACAGTACTATGATAAGAACAGACGCATTATAAGAAGCAGTTACCAGGATCAGAACATACCATGATACGAACGTACTAAATGATGCGAACATACCAGGATAAAGACAGTACCAGGATACGAACAGTAACCAGGATAAGACACAAGTACGATGAAGGAACAGTACAGATAGAAACAGTACCAGGATAATGTAACCATAACTATTATAGAACGTACTCGGATAAGAACAGTACCAGTATAGAAACAGTACTAGGAGACGAACAGTACCAGGATAAAACACTGACCAGGATATTAAACATTACCAGGATATGACCATTACTGGATCAGAACAGTAACTAGGATAAGAACAGACCAGCAGGATATGACAGTACCAGGAGAAGTAACAGTAACCAGAACGGTTATTTCTAGCCAAATTGGCGGGGAGGGGGGGGGGGGACCCGGAATTACACATAGGCGGGAAGAGAAGATAAAACATAAATGCCAAAAGAAATGATGTGGCATAACAGCTACAGAGGTTTAGTAACTTGTGTTCTAGCTGAGAAACAACACTCTTTGATGTGCCTGTCTGGAACAGTTATTAAACCGCAGCCAACTCTTAGTCTCATCACAGCAGACACATGTATTAGAGAAGTGATGGGGTGGGGGGGGTGGGGGGGGGGGGGGGGGGGTGGGGGGGGGGGGGGCGGGGGGGGGGGTGGGGGGTGGGGGGGGGGGGGGGGGGGGTGGGGGGGGGGTGGGGTGGTGGGGGGGGGGGGGGGGTAGGGGGGGGGGGGGGGGGGTGGTGGGGGGGGGGGGGGGGGGGGGGGGGGGGGGGGGGGGGGGGGGGGGGGGGGTGGGGTGGGGGGGGGGGGGGGGGGGGGGGGGGAGAGAAGAAAACAGGAAAGACAAAGAAAAAGAAAAACAAACAAAAAGAGAGACACAAATATGGAAAAGAAAGGCGGGACAGTGGAGGGTAATTTTTTGTTATTTTTTTTTACCGCACCAAGGAGTTCTGTTTAATTATCATTGTCTATGCTTTGGAGTTTGGTGCGGTAATACTCATCCTGTATGGAGCGCTCCGAACGTATACATCATGCTCGCCCAGATACAACACACACACACAACACAAAACCCACACACGAACTTCCATGGTCTGGAGCAAGGGCACTCTCTCGTGTTCATATGGATAGCTGGCCGTGCGCTCAGGGTCCCGTCACAAACAACCTTCTGGTGTTTTCTTTTTTTCACTTTTCAAAAGCAACGGTGGGCCCTCAATGTTTTAGAGAACCGTTTCAAGGACACCCTCACCAGTTCCTGATGGCTTTCAAGGGCACCCTCATGGTTTCGAATGCAACCCTCCCAGTTTCCTGATGACGTTCAAGGGCACCCTCCCAGTTTGCCCTGATGGACATTCAGGACCACCCTCCCAGTTTCCCTGATGGACTTTCAAGGGCACCCTACTGGTTGTTATGGTCACCCTCCCAGTTTCCCCTGATGACTTTTTCAAGGGCACCTACCCGTTCAAGGGCACCCTCCCAGTTTCCTGATGGACTTCAAGGCACCCTCATGGTTTCACCAACGGGCAACCCTCCCATTTTTCCACTTATGGGCACTTTCAAGGGCACCCGCGCCCTTTCCTGATGGACTTTCAAGGGCACCCTACTGGGTTTCATGGGCACCCTCCCAGTTTCCCTGATTGGACTTTCAAGGGGCAAACCCTCCTGGTTTTCATGGGCACCCTCCTATGTTTCCCTGATGGACTTCAAGGACCCACTACTGTTTCAAGAAGCACCCTCCCATTTTTCCCTGATGACTTTCAATGGCAACCCTCATGCTTCAGGCAACCCTCCCATTTTCCTTGATGGACTTTCAGGGCGGAAAACTCTCGTTTTCAAGAGCACCCTTCCCAGTTTCCTGATGGACTTTCCAAGGGCAAAAAAACCCTCATGGCTTCAAGGGCACCCTCCCACGCCAGTTTCCATGATGTACTTCAAGGGCAGCCCTCCTGTTTCCTTGATATACTTCAAGGGCACCCTCATGGTTTCAAGGGCATTCTCCCATTTTTTCCCTGATTGGACTTTCAGGGCACCCTCATGGTTTCAAGCACCCTCAAAAGTTTCCCCTGATGGACTTTGACATTGATGTGTCCCCCCCCCATGGGGGGCTTGGCCCTGACTCGTCCAGCAAGGCGAGGAGCAGTGAAGGTTTAAAGGACTGTGTTGTCATTCGAAATTAACCGCGTGGGAGTAATGTCACTGAATTTCCTAGAAGGTTAGATAGAGCTTTAGAGACTACTCCCACCCCCACCTACCCTTCTCTATACACACACACACGAAAGCACACAATACACCCAACGCATTCGACGGAGCGCGCGGCACACACACACACACTCGCGCACTCGCACACACACACACACACACCACACACCCACACACAACGCGCACGCACACGCATACTCGCGCCGCACAAACAACACACACGCACAAGCGCATGCACGCCGCACACACGACACAAGATGCGCCACACACAGACACCACAGACTCACACACACACACACATACTACAATCACACACACACACACACACATACACACACACACACACACACACACACACACAACACACACACACACACACACACAACAGTGGCTATTCACTGAGATTTTTCTTTCATGCTATTTTTATCATCTCAGTAGTTAGCCCTCCCTAGTCATGTCTTATTAGGTTTTGAAATTTAAATTTCAGAACATTATTATTTTGTTTCATTTTACATAAGATTTTCATAAGATTTTTACTATTTTCTGGTTTAACTTTGTGCTGGTTTGCTTTTATTGTGGATTTTCGATTTGATGCAGAGAGGACACCATTCTCTTGTAGAATGTCTTTTTTGCTCAGGTTGGCATCCACTGGACAGTCAAATTGCAGGCCGATCATGCAAACTGATGAGACCTTCTCAAGATCGAAACAGCTGTCTTTGCATAAGGCACTGTCCCTCCCCCCATTGGGAGAAAAAGTAAATCAGCACAATTTATATAACTTTACTTAATTTTTTTTTTTTTTTTTTTTTTTTTTTTTTTTGTTTGAACACGAACATTACTCAAAGTTAACGTTAACTGGTTTTGTTTCTGAGGTTCACAAATAAAGACATTGGACACAGAAAAGTTTTATCAAAGCAAACTATTCTGCATTTCAAATGCACTAACTTTTCAGTCCTTCAGAGTAGGGGTACGGAGCTGGCTATTCACTGAGATTTTTCTTTCATGCTATTTTTATCCTTAATTTGGATACCATCTCAGTAGTTAGCCCTCCCTAGTCATGTCTATTAGGTTTTTGAAATTAAAATTTCAGAACATTATTATTTTGTTCATTTTACATAAGATTTTCATAAGATTTTTACTATTTCTGGTTTAACTTTGTGCTGGTTTGCTTTTATTGTGGATTTTCGATTTGATGCAAAGAAGACACCATTCTCTTGTAGAATGTCTTTTTTTGCTCAGGTTGGCATCCACTGGACAGTCAATTTGCAGGCCGATCATGCAAACTGATGAGACCTTCTCTTATGTCGAAACAGCTGTCTTTGCATAAGGCACTGTCCCTCCCCCATTGGGAGAAAAAGTAAATCAGCACAATTTATATTAACTTTTTTATTTTTTTTTTTATTTTTTTTTTTTTGAACACGAACATTACTCAAAGTTAACATTAACTGGTTTTGGTTTCTGAGGTTCACAAAAAATAAAGACATTGGACACAGAAAAGCTTTATCAAAGCAAACTATTCTGCATTTCAAATGCACTAACTTTTCAGTCCTTCAGAGTAGGGGTACGGAGCTGGCTATTCACTGAGATTTTTCTTTCATGCTATTTTTATCCTTAATTTGGATATCATCTCAGTAGTTAGCCCTCCCTAGTCATGTCTATTAGGTTTTGAAATTAAAAATTTCAGAACATTATTATTTTGTTCATTTTACATAAGATTTTCATAAGATTTTTTACTATTTCTGGTTTAACTTTGTGCTGGTTTGCTTTTATTATGGATTTTCGATTTGATGCAAAGAAGACACCATTCTCTTGTAGAAATGTCTTTTTTGCTCAGGTTGGCCATCCACTGGACAGTCAATTTGCAGGCCAATCATGCAAACTGATGAGATCTTCTCAGATCAAAACAGCTGTCTTTGCATAAGGCACTGTCCCTCCCCCATTGGGAGAAAAAAGTAAATCAGCACAATTTATATAACTTTTTAATTTTGTTTTTTTTTTTTTTTTTTTTTTTGAACACGAACATTACTCAAAGTTAACATTAAACTGGTTTTGTTTCTGAGGTTCACAAATAAAGACATTGGACACAGAAAAGCTTTATCAAAGCAAACTATTCTGCATTTCAAATGCACTAACTTTTCAGTCCTTCAGAGTAGGGGTACGGAGCTGGCTATTCACTGAGATTTTTCTTTCATGCTATTTTTATCCTTAATTTGGATACCATCTCAGTAGTTAGCCCTCCCTAGTCATGTCTATTAGGTTTTGAAATTAAAATTTCAGAACATTATTATTTTGTTCATTTTACATAAGATTTTCATAAGATTTTTACTATTTCTGTGTTTAACTTTGTGCTGGGTTTGCTTTTATTGTGGATTTTCGATTTGATGCAAAGAGGACACCATTCTCTTGTAGAATGTCTTTTTTGCTCAGGTTGGCATCCACTGGACAGTCAATTTGCAGGCCAATCATGCAAACTGATGAGATCTTCTACTTAGGTCGAAACAGCTGTCTTTGCATAAGGCACTGTCCCTCCCCCATTGGTAGAAAAAGTAAATCAGCACATATTTATATAAGCTTTTTAATTGGTTTTTTAAATTATTTTATTTTTTGTTTTTTGGAACACGAACATTACTCAATGTTAACATTGAACTGGTTTTGTTTCTGAGGTTCACAAATAAAGACATTGGACACAGAAAAGTTTGATCAAAGCCAAATTTTTCTGCATTTCAAAATGCACTAACTTTTTTCAGTCCTTCAGAGTAGGGGTTACGGAGCTGGCTATTCACTGAGATTTTTCTTTCATGCTATTTTTATCTTTAATTTGAATACCATCTCAGTAGTTAGGCCCTCCCTAGTCATGTCTTATTAGGTTTTGAAATTAAAATTTCAGAACATTATTATTTTGTTCATTTTACATTAGATTTTCATAATATTTTTTACTATTTCTGGTTTAACTTTGTGCTGGTTTGCTTTTATTGTGGATTTTCGATTTGATGCAGAGAGGACACCATTCTCTTGTAGAATGTCTTTTTTGCTCAGGTTGGCCATCCACTGGACAGTCAATTTGCAGGCCAATCATGCAAACTGATGAGATCTTCTCAAGATCGAAACAGCTGTCTTTGCATAAGGCACTGTCCCTCCCCCATTGTGAGAAAAAGTAAATCAGCACAATTTATATAACTTCTTATTTTTTTTTTTTTTTTTTTTTTTTTTTTTTTTTTTGAACACGAACATTACTCAAAGTTAACTTTAATTGGTTTTGTTTCTGAGGTTCACAAATAAAGACATTGGACTCAGAAAAACTTTATCAAAGCAAACTATTCTGCATTTCAAATGCACTAACTTTTCAGCCCTTCAGAGTAGGGGTATGGAGCTGGCTATTCACTGAGATTTTTGTTTCATGCTATTTTTATCTTTAATTTGGATACCATCTCAGTAGTTTTCCCTCCCTAGTCATGTCTATTAGGTTTTAAAAATAAAAAATTTCAGAACATTATGATTTTGTTCTTTTTACATAAGATTTTCAGAAGATTTTTACTATTTCTGGTTTAACTTTCTGCTGGTTTGCTTTTATTGTGGGATTTTCGATTTGATGCAGAGAGGACACCATTCTCTTGTAGAATTTCTTTTTTGCTCAGGTTGGGCATCCACTGGACAGTCAAATTGCAGGCCGATCATGCAAACTGATGAGATCTTCACAGATCGAAACAGCTGTCTTTGCATAAGGCACTGTCCCTCCCCCATTGGGAGAAAAAAGTAAATCAGCACAATTTATATAACTCTTATTTTTTATTTTTTTTTTTACTTTTTTTTTTTTGAACACGAACATTACTCAAAGTTAACATTAACAGGTGTTTTGTTTCTGAGGTTCACAAATAAAGACATTGGACACAGAAAAGCTTTTTCAAAGCAAACTATTCTGCATTCAAATGCACTAACTTTTCAGTCCTTCAGAGTAGGGGTACGGAGCTGGCTATTCACTGAGATTTTTCTTTCATGCTAATATATATATATATATATATATATATATATTTTTTTTTTGTTTTTTTTGCTTTCTGCTATATATATATCTCGAAAATCCTATATGAAATCCTAAAAAAATATATGAAATCCTCGAGTTTGTTCGTCGTTCTTTTTCCTGCTATATATATATATATATATATATATATTATATATATATATATATATATATATATAAACGTACAAGAATTGAAGAGGAAAAAAAACCACACCATTATATATATATATATATATATATAGTTTGCTTTGATAAAACTTTTCTGTGTCCCAATGTCTTTATTTGTGAACCTCAGAAACAAAACCCAGTTAATGTTAACTTTGAGTAATGTTCGTGTTCAAAAAATAAAATAAAAAATAAAAAAATTAAAAAATAAAAAAGTTATATAAATTTGTGCTGATTACTTTTTCCTCCCAAATGGGGATATATATATATACTATATATATATATGCACACAGAGACGCACGCCCAAACACACTCACGCGCGCGCGCGCGCAGGAACGCACGTACACACATACTATTTTTGTGTTGCTTGTATTTTGAGACCCAACTATGTAATTTTCTCTTATTTGAGATTATAAAGATGTTTTTGACTTGTCACTTCACACACACACAAACACACACACACCACAACACACACACACAACCACACACACACACACACACACACACACACACACACACACAACACTCACACACACAACAACACACACACAAGACACACAGAGACACAGACACACAGACAACAGACCACACACACACACACACACACACACGAACACGCGCGCGCGCACACACACACGTCAAACCCACTAACAAACCACACTGACAGCCGATAGTCATTGAATTTTGCTGGCGTGTGTTAAGTATGTCTGCCCCTTTAGTCCCCCGGGCAAGCTTACCTAGCCCCATACAAAAACAACCACTTAACCCACCATTAAAACCCCCACCCCCCACCCCCCACCCCCTTCCCAGGTCCCTCTCCCTCGTGACGTTCGTACACGGTAATACTCGTTTATCTTTTATCTCTTTTTTTGGTGGGGGAGACGCCTCATCATTTTTTTACGACATAATATTAACCCTAGGCTGGTCCTAACTCTAACCCTTTATCCCGTTGCTTCTCATTAAAAAAAAAAAAAAAAAAATTATATGAGGAAATTTTGATGACTGTGCGAAAAGTACAAATACAAATATCGCTTCTTTTTTTGGTAATTCACTTCTCAAAGAAATTTTTCAATGTGGAAATTTGATGACTGTGCGAAAAGTACAAATACAAATATCGCTTCTTTTTTTGGTAATTCACTTCTCAAAGAAATTTTTCAATGTGGAAATTTGATGACTGTGCGTAAAGTACAAATACAAATGTTGCTTCTTTTTTTTTGTAATTCAATAAAATTCCTATTTCTTATTCCCCTATTCGAAAAGTCTCTCTCTCTCTCCTCTCTCTCTCTCTATCTCTCTCTCACTCTCTCTCTCTCCTCTCTCTCTCTCGTCTCTCTACGCAATCTCTCTCGCCCGCTCTCTCTGTCAACTCTCTCACTCTCTCTCTCTCTCATCTTCTCTCTCTCCTCTACTCTCTCTCATTCTCTGTCTCTCTCTTCTTCTCATCTCCTCTCCTCTATCTCTCTCTCTGCACTCTCTCTCTCTCTCTGTCGTTCTCTCTCTCTCTCTTCTCTCTCTCTTCTCCTGTGTGTCTCTCTCTCTCTCGTTTCTCTCTCTGTCTCCTCTCTCTTCTCTTCTCTCATCTCTTTCGCTCGGCGTTTTCTCTCCTCTCTCCTTCTCTCTCTCTCTCTCTCTCTCTTCTCTCTCTCTCTCTCGTCTCTCTCCTCTCTCTCTCATCTCTCTCTCTCCTCTATCAGTCTTCTTTCTCTCTCTCTCTCTCTCTCTCTCTCTCTCTCTCTCTCTCTCTCTCTCTCTCTCTCTCTCTCTGTTTATTTCGTTGGAGGGCAAAACGTGTGTAAAAAAAACAAAGCTACCCAACTTATCCTTTTACCCCAATAAAACAATCGTATTCGTATTCGTATACCTACTCTCTCCCTCCCCCACCCCCTTCTCTCGCTCTGTCTCGTTCTACTCTCCCACTCCTCACTATCCCAAGTATCATCCTCTCCAATCGCTCTGTGTTTTGTTAAAATAATAAAACCTAACCGTAAAAAACACCAAAATGGAAGCAATAAGAACCCGGATCAGCAATCGAAAGATAATTGCCTGGGAAACGCCCGACGATTTTGAGATCACCCTAGTGTCTGTAGCACTGAAATATAAAAAAGAAGAAAGAAAATGACACTTATGTTTAAGCTGTCAAACATTATCGTGTATAAAATTACATTGAAACGTTGTGGGTCGAAACCTCTTTTTCTTCTCTCAACAACTACTTTGTCATCTCTGCGTGCCATCAGCTGCGTGAGAGTGCGCGTAAGCAATACATTATTTCCTCATTTTTGGGGGGGTCTGTAATCTATAATATAATGCGCTAAGGCCCGAAGTGTATAAGAACGTAAAAACTCGGATGCCGCGTAAATGTCGGACTTTTGCTGGCCACGCAGTTCCGGAAGAACGCGTTGGAGACACGATTCTGCTATGTCTGGTTCGAAATGTTGCTTTTGAAAGTTGATTTGAAAGGGAAAATGTATGAAATGTCATTGACATGTTGTGTCGTCTGCGTCGTCCGAGTGGTGTCGGAAATTGCCGAATCTACCTCGAAAAACACGAAGAATGCCGAACCTGTGTTTCGCAACTTCTCTGTTTGTCTGTATGTCTGTCTGTCTGTCTGGCTGGCTGTCTCTCTGTCTCTCTGTCTCTCTCTCTCTCTCTCTCTCTCTCTCTCTCTCTCTCTCTCTCTCTCTCTCTCTCTCTCTCTCTCTCTCTCTCTCTCTCTCTCTCTTGTGTCTCTCCCTCTCTCGCTCTCGCACAATGACAACAGTGAAAATGAAGTTTGTCACTAAGTCACGCAAAATTTGCTCAAATCAATACATTGCTTCCAGTATTGCATCTTTATTCTTTAGTATGTGGTACGGGGAACTCTCTTACATTCACAGACAGCATATAATTATGTTATATCAATGTAACGTTGAATACATTATCTTTGCATTTCCCCCAAAAATAGTTATGTGTTTCTGTGTAACTAGTAAACTACATAATTGATTATGGTGTGTAGCTGATTTGACCCATTATTTCGTGCACTCTTTCTTTGCGTTATTGTTTGTTTGCATGTCTGGAAACATTATTGTACGCCCTCTCAAATAAAGGGCATTGAGGAGGGTTAGAGGACATCCAAGTCTGTCTCCATCTCTATCTCTGTCTCTGTCTGTCTCTGTCTGTTTCTGTCTCTCTCTCTCTCTCTCTCTCTCTCTCTCTCTCTCTCTCTCTCTCTCTGTCTCCCCCTCTCTCTCTCTCTCTCGCGTCTCTCTCTCTCTCTCTCTCTCTCTCTCTCTCTCTCTCTCTCTCTCTCTCTCTCTCTCTCTCTCTCTCTCTCTCTCTCTCTCTCTCTCTCTCTCTCTCTCTGTCTCTCTCTCTCTCTCTCTCTCTCTCTGTCTCTCTCTCTCTCTCTCTCTATCTATATATATCTCTCTCTGTCTCTCTCTCTCTCTCTCTCTCTCTGTCCCCCTCTCTCTCTCTCTCTCTCTCTCTCTCTGTCTCTCTCTCTCTCTCTCTCTGTCTCTCTCTCTCTCTCTCTCTCTCTCTCGTCTCTCTCTCTCTCTCTCTCTCTATGTCTGTCTCTCTCTCTCTCTCTCTCTCTCTCTCTCTCTCTCTCTCTCTCTCTCTCTCTCGTCTCCTCTCTCTCTCTCTCTCTCTCTCTCTCTCTCTCTCTCCTGCTGTCGTGGCTGTTGCAACACTCTGGGTTCCACCAGTACCTTTTATTCGGGCGGTTCTTTTTCATTTCGTTCTCTCCCCCCCCCCCCCCATCCCCCATCTCTCGGTGCCCGTTAAGTGATGTGAGGTTCGACTGTAGTTGAATAGCGTTCTCCACAAGGGAATTTGTGACGAAAGGGACATTAAGTGTCAAACTGACCGTTCTGAGAAAAGTATAAATTTGAACACTTCAGACAATGCCCTTTCTAAAGATACAAGAACCAGTTTTGTATCTTTTCCCGTTCCACAGTTATGAGCATCTAAAGTTAGTAGGGTGAGCATTGACCATTTTGAGAAAACACTTTCTAAAGTCTAGCCTAGCTGAAAGAAAACATTTGACCTACTCGATTCAAGACACTTATAAGACCATTTAGAGACCATATTCAAGATTGTCCTTTATAAATACGAAATATAAGATGTTAGAGAACACAAAAATAAGAAAACTTGAGAAAAAAAAATAGATTTTTGACTTTCCAAGCCTGTTGTGAGAAACTAGCCCAGCGACTTAATGTCCCTTTCGTGGTGCTGGGTCACATTTGTTTTCAAACTAAAATGGTTGAATAGTGTGAGGCGGTTTTTAGAAGAAGGGAGGGGGAGGGGGGGGGGCGTTATTACTTAGTAGAGACCAAACTTTGCGCGTGTAAGGAAAGTGGAAGAAGAGTCTAGATGGGTTTTGTACAAGGAAATGGATTGTAATGGGATATGGGTGGGTGTAGTGGCGGAGGGGGGGGGGGGGGGGGGGGGGGGGTGCAGGGTGACAGCGTGGAATTGGGGAATGGCTGGGTTCTAAGCGGTCTCGAAAAATGTTATGTATCTCACAATCGCATAGTATTGACATCGAATACTCTCTCTCTGTCTGTCTGTCTCTGTCTCTGTCTCTCTCTCTCTCTCTGTCTCTTCTCTCTCTCTCTCTCTCTCTCTCATCTCTCTCTCTCTCTCTCTCTACTTCCTTCTCTCTCTCTCTCTCTCTCTCTCTCTCTCTCTCTCTCTCTCTCTCTCTTTCTCTCTGTGTGTCTCTCTCTCTCTCTCTCTCTCTCTCTCTCTCTCTCTCTCTCTCTCTCTCTCTCTCTCTCTCTCTCTCTCTCTCTCTCTCCTCTCTCTTACTCTCTCTCTCTCTCTCTCTCTCTCTCTCTCTCTCTCTCTCTCTCTCTCTCTTACTCTCTCTCTCTCTCTCTCTCTCTCTCTCTCTCTCTCTCTCTCTCTCTCTCTCTCTCTCTCTCTCTCTCTCTCTCTCTCTCTGACCCCCATCTCTCTCCCTGAGTCGACAGACAGATAAACAGACAGACAGAACAGACAGAAATAAAGAATATCTATGATTGAGTATCAACATGCTACCGGAACAATTGATAGGCGTAAATGCATCCATGCAAGATTTGCGATTTTACTTGCCCGTGATGAGCATCCCCTTGAGGGAGTCGAGTGGACGAAACGGGACATTCATAGAAGTCGAAACGAAACATGAACTCCCCATATTAATATGCAAACGAGGCGGCAAGTGCTTCAAGTCAAAGAGTGTAGGCCAAACGGACGGCACCATTCTTTCCTCCAGCTTAATAACGTTTAAAACCGAACTGAACGCCGAGTCCTGCGGATAGGGACTTAAAGCAGGTCTGACCCATGCGCTTTTAGGACACGTACAAATCTAAACGCAGTGAAAAGTCGATAAGAGAAGAGACAGTCCTACCCCAAAAAGCCTAAATGTCACAAAGAGTGATTACTTCGCAGCCTGCCAACCTTGCAAAAGAATGAAGCCAACTTTCTCACTTCCCACCTGGAGGAAGGTGAAAAGGTGGAAGGTGGGAAGTGTCCAGTACGGTAACAGAGGCAGTGAAGTCATCACAATGCTCCCCACCTGTAGCGTAGGTGAAAGGGTGGGAGTAAAAAACGGCTTCAGTCAGATGCGGAGTGCGAACTCTTTGTATATTCAGGCTTTTTGGCTACTACTGCCTGGTATGTATCAAATTGACAGCAAGGTTTCCCGTGTCTACCCGCGTCCCCCCCCCCCCCCACCCCCAACACCCGCACACAAAACACACACACACACACACACACACACACACACACACACACACACACACACACACACACACACACACACACACTCTTTCCCCCTCATTTTAATTCAATATTTGTTTATGTGTGTTTTGGTTTTGTTTAATTAATGTAATTATTTAAGTCTAATATCACCATTGTTGTGAACAGACTTTAAATTAAATCAATCAAATCAAATCAAAATCCTGACGGGATTCGAACGCAAGACCTCCCAGCCGCTAGCCCGCAACTCTAACCACTGAGCTACGGCGGCTTTTTTTTTCTTGCCTTTTTTTCTTGCTTTTCCATGCACCCGGTAAGCCCCAAGGGGCTTTGGGAATAAATAAATAAACCTTGAAATAAAATAACCTTTGAAAACTTGTTAATGCACAGTCCATGAAGGCCTCTGTGTTTGCACTTTTGTTTTATCAAGAATGCTTTTGCTCTTCTCGTGGGAGGCACACGACACTTCTGGCTATTGATAACCTTTTGGATTTGCAAAAAACAAAACCAGAAAAACAAACAAACAGACAACGTAGCAACATTCAACAGAACCTCTATTAATACTAGCGACGAGACGGCAACACCATAGAAACGCACTCCCAGTTCGTGCCACTTCTCGCTCTCTTTTTCTTATTGGCCCCTTCAAAATCGACCCCTATACTGCTTTCCTTCGGGTGATACAATAAGGAAAGTCTAGCCTCAGGACTTTTTTTCTTTTCCTGTCTTCCGTTAATTGGACCAGCAAGGCATGCAGACATGACTAGACTCGTTCTCTCTAATCATATAATTATCTATATTGATAAAACAAAAAATCGGGACTTTCCTGGTCAACGTTGCACTGCCTCCAGGATCGTTCCCACCATCTTTATAATCGACTAGTGTCCCATATGTGTCTGTTCCAGACCGGAGGACGTTAAACAGATTTCCATCCGTTCTCTCTAATTGGAGCTAGCCCTATGTTGTCCAGAGGAAGGGGGGTGGGGGGGGGGAGGGGGGTGTTGAGAGCGTGCCGTGCCGCTGTCACGTGCTACACGTCAGTCTCGAAAATCGTCGTTTGATTGGTTGTCCACAACGCCGCTGTCACGCGCTGCACCGTCAGTGTCGAAAAGGAAGCGTCGCAGATTGGTTGTCCGCTATGTAATACACATCTATATTGCTAAAGCAAATCGGGACTTTCCTGGTGTTGCACTGCCCTCAGACGTTGCCTCCAGCATCGTTCCCACCATCTTTGTACCTACTAATGTCCCATTATGTGTCTGTTCCAGACCGGAGGACGTTAAGCAGAATTGCTTTATTTGTGCATTATTCGTGCCGCAGTCACGTGCTGCAACGCCGGTCTCGAAGCGCGTCGCTGATTGGTTGTCTACAATGCGTGCCGCTGTCACGTGCTGCACCGTCAGTTTCGAAAAGCGTCGTTTGATTGG
>CM065695.1:15408260-15420760 GCA_017654935.2 Phymorhynchus buccinoides | reverse complement strand
AGGGTCCACCTTTAACTGTCTGTCTGTGTTTGCTGTCCGATGGTCTGTCTCTCTGTCTCATTCTTTATGCACGTAGGCCTATCTATGTATGTTTGTGTATGCATGTATATATGTAACTAGCGCAACGCTAATACCGGTAACGCCTTGTACCGGTAACGCCAAGTACCGCTACCGCTGAGTACCGGTTTCGCCGGGTCCGCAAAATATTATATTTTTACTTTTGTGGCTGAAAATACAATTTTTTTACCCCTACCACTGTCAAGGCCTACCGATCTCCATGACCTTGACCTTGACCTTGATCGGTATGCAATCATCAGAAGAACCATACGCCAAAGTACCTACATGCCAAGTTTGAAGTCCCTAAGACCAACGGACATTATAGCCCCTTAAAGATTATAGCCCCTTAAAGATTTTCGGTTTTAAGGTCATACGCCAAGGTGAAGGTCATGACGGCGATAATTTATCCGCGGATGCCTTCTCTCATGGTGACATGCCACCACACAAAACTGGAAACGATTCGATAAAGCAGTTCGGGAAATATGCGTGGGACAGTAAAACCCAATCATTAGACCCCTACCACTTTCAAGGCATACCGATCTCCCTGACCTTGACCTTGACCTTCATTGGTATGCCATCATCAGAACGGCCATAAGCGAAAGTACATCCATGCCAAGTTTCAAGACTCTAGGACCTGCAGTGTGGAAGTTATGGCCCCTTAACGATTTTCGGTTTTCAAGGTCATACACCAACGTCAAGGTCAGGACGGCAAAAGGTTTTTGCACAGATGCCTTCCTCTCATGGTGACACACCACCACACAAAATTTGAAGCGATTCGGTCAAGCGGTTCGGGAGATCCTTGGGACAGACATAAAAGAACAAACAAACAAACAAAAAAAGGAAACAAACCCAAACAGCTCGGATGTACTAACCGCAAGTGTGTGTGGAGCTGTGTATGGTCCCCCCCCCTCCCCATGACCCCTTGGCGGAGGTTTCCGAAAAGTAAGGACGGCATGACCTTCCGAGGGTGCCAAGGATGCTTGATACCAAATTTGGTGTCGATCGGTTGAGAACTGTGGCCCCCTCCAGCCCACCCCCCTGAACACCCACACACACACACACACCCGACCATCCCACCCCTCCCCCCTCCAGCCCCCCTCCCCCCAGCCCCCCTCCTCCCCTCCCTCCTCCCCTCAACCCCCTTCCCCCCCCTCCCATCCCCCCACCCACGCTCACAGCTCACACGCACTTGCTGTTAGTAAATCCGAACTGCGTGTGGTCCCCCCCCCTCCCCACGACCCCTTGGCGGAGGTTTCCGAAAAGTAAGGACGGCATGACCTTCGGAGGGTGCCAAGGATGCTTGATACCAAATTTGGTGTCGATCGGTTGAGAACTGTGGCCGTGCATAAGGGACACACAGACAGACAGACAGACACACAGACAGATTTATTAAATATAAAATTATATAAGATGTTGTAAATATACGAATCTCGGCATAATAGACTAAGATATTTGTATTATAATTATATATTTTGTGAATGCAAGTTGTATATTTGTATGCATAATGTATAAGTTAGATGGATGGGGAGATAAATGGGTGTATGCGTGCGCATGATGTGTGCGTTGTGTCTGTGTATATATGTGTGTGTGTGTGTGTGTGTGTGTGTGTGTGTGTGTGTGTATATGTGTGTGTGTGTGTGTGTGTGTGTGTGTGTGTGTGTGTGTGTGTGCGTGCGCGTGTGCGTGCGTGCGTGATGTGTGTGTGTGTGTGTGTGTGTGTGTGTGTGTGTGTATGTGCGTGCGTGTGCGTGCGTGTGAGTGTGTGTGTGTGTGTGTGTGTGTGTGTGTGTGTGTGTGTGTGTGCGTGTGCGTGCGCGTGTGTGTGTGTGTGTGTGTGTGTGTGTGTGTGTATGTGTGTGTGTGTGTGCGTGCGCGTGCGTGTGTGTGTGTGTGCGTGCGTGTGCGTGTGCGTGTGCGTGTGCGCGTGTGTGTGTGTGCGCGCGTGCGTGTGTGTGTGTGTGCGGTTGTGGTGTATGTCACCAAGAATTGTATGTGCGCACGGTGTTTAAAAATAATAGTCGCATATTTTATTTTTTGGCTTTTCTGCATACTGTGTCTCTTGTCTTGATTGTGTTGTTTTGTTGATTGTTTTATCGCTGCAAAAAGAATTTCCTGTAAAATGGACAATGCAAATATTGATTGATTGATTGATTGATTGATTTCATAGCCTGTTGATGTGTCTAAGCCTGTGTTGCGTGTTCCGCTCATCTCTCTGTCTCTTGTTTAATCTCTCTCTCTTTCTCTGGACTGGAACCTATGTTATTGTCAGATTAGCCTAACTACAAAAAGTTGTACCGACAAAAAACCCACCACAAACCTCTATTTCTCTTCTTGTTTGTCTGTCTGTCTGTCTGTCTGTTTGTGGCACTCTTTCTCGGTCCCTCTCTTTGCACGTCTGTCTTTCTATTTGTTTTTACATTTTGTCTGTGGCTCTCTTGTCTCAGTCTCTGTCTCTCTTGTAAATTCTCACTGGGTCTCTGCACCCCCTCCCCTCCTCCCCCACCCTCTCTCTCTCTCTCTCTCTCTCTCTCTCTCTCTCTCTCTCTCTCTCTCTCTCTCTCTTATCCTGGTCTTTGCACACACACACACACACACACACACACACACACACACACACACACACACACACACACACACACACCGCCTTCTTTCTCCTTATTTTTTTTCTCTGTCCTCTGTCTGTGCGTCTTTGGCCTCTGTCTATTTGTGTCTCTCTCTGTCACTCTGTCTATCTGCCCTCTATCTGTCCCCCCCCCCTCTCTCTCTCTCTCTCTCTCTCTCTCTCGCTCCCTCTCTCTTATCCTGGTCTTTGCACACACACACACACACACACACACACACACACACACACACACACACACACACACACACACACACACACACACACAACACACACACACACACACACACACACACACACACACACACACACACACACACACACACACACACACACACACACACACACACACACACCGCTTTTTTTCTCCTTCTTCCTTCTTTTTTCTCTGTCCTCTGTCTGTGCCTCTTTGGCCTCTGTCTATTTGTGTATCTCTCTGTCACTCTGTCTATCTGCCCCCCCCCCCCTCTCTCTCTCTCATTCTCTCACGTAGAACATGGCATCACAATGATAGCGCACAAGAAAATGCGTGAAGGATTGAAGCTTCCTTTGGTGCCACCTTCATACCTAACCTGTATGTTTTATAGTTGAAAAATGGCAGTGGAAGGACAGACAGGCAGTGGAAGGACAGACAGGCAGTGGAAGGACAGACAGGCAGTGGAAGGACAGACAGGCAGTGGAAGGACAGAAAGAAAAAGAAGTAGAAATATATATAGGGGAAGTAGATCAATCTCAGTGAATAGTTGAGCCCCGTACCCCTACTCTGAAGGACTGAAAAGTTGGGGTATTTGAAATGCCGAATTGATTACATGTTTCTGTGTCTAATGTCTGTATTTGTGAACCTCAGAATATATCTATTTTGTTAAACAGGACACAAACAAACAAACCAGGAAATAGATGTCTCTGTATCTAGATGGAAGTTCAGTTTAACGTCGCGTATCAGCTTTCGCCATGTACGACGGGCTGAACCAACCAACCAGGGTATAAATAAAAATTTATGTTCCTGAATCACTGTCCCAGCCAAAAGGCCGAGAAGCGATCAGAATCTATTCTGTATCCAAGGCAACCTGTATGTTTTATAGTTGAAAAATGGCAGGACCATTGCCAAGCAGCTGAAACTTTACTGACCAACCCACGCATAAGAGGCTATGTTTCAAAGTCGTATTAACCCTTTCACCGCCAAAGTCGCATTTTAGCACCACATTGATTTAACACCTATGTTACTAAAAGGCATCAAATTGGGGTCTATTATCGAAAGACCTTATTGTCTTAGATTTGGGAAGTAAGGATAGACCTTATTTTATATATATATGTTATAGAAGAATCCCCAATACTACAGACGGATTTTGCTCCCTACCCAGGTAAATTTAGTGGACTGTTTTGGCTGAAATATGGCTGGCGGTGAAAGGGTTAAACTTCCAATTCCCTCACCTTTGTTCCCTCCCGATTATACTTTACCTAGTAAACAGAAAGAAAAGGGAAGTAGATATATATAGGGTTAGACGGGGTAAAAAGCCCATGGGCGGGTAAGAAGTCCATGCCAATTATCTCATGAAATCAAGCAAATTTCAGTCACAGTTTGCCCATGAGACGAGTGTTAATGTTTAGCATTCGTCTCATGGGCAAATTTCACTGAAATTTGCTTGATTTCATGAGATAATTGGCATGGGGCTTCTTACCCGCCCATGGGCCTTTTTTCTGTCGCATTTTGTCCATGCATGAGACGAGTGTTAATGTTTAGCATTCGTCTCATGGGCAAATTTGACTGAAATTTGCTTCTTTTCATGAGATAATTGGCATGGGCTTCTTACCCGCCCATGGGCGTTTTACCCCGTCTTCCCCTATATTTGTTTTTTTAAACAAGAAAAAACAAACCCCAACAACCAGGCAAATAGATGTTTCTGTATCCAAGGCAACCAATAATCATCGAATCGCTGATGGAGGATGTTATTATGCACGAAGAAGAATAAGAACCGCCGAATACGAATACAAAGGTAAAACAAGATGATATCAATATTACAATTAGCAAAAACATGTTCCTTGTCAGATAATACCCGTAATTTCCCCTTATTTCCTGCCTGTCAAAAGCTGAAGCATTCCGATTGAAAACCAGATAAAAATGAAGCACAGCAATTTTTAGTAAACCAAGCAAAGCACGGACAGATAACATGCAATTTTAAATTTTTTTTAAACCCTATATGAGTAAAACAAATTACTCGAGCTAGAAGAAAGTTTAACTACTGTATTGTATTGCTACGTCCACCTCGTTACACTTCAATTTCCTTTGAAAAAGGATATGCCTTTATGATGACTTGAAAAATCGCAACAACAAAAAACCACACAAAAAACAACTATTCCAGAGAAAAAGGTATATCTATGTTGTAATATTCATCTCGTTTGACATCTATTTCCTTTGAATGATTATTTGCCTTTATGATGACTTTTTTTAATAAAATCGCTCTCCTAACCCCCTAACTCTTTCTCCTCCTCCTCCCTCTCTCTCTCTCTCTCTCTCTCTCCCTGATTTCTGCCCCTCATTCATATGGGGCTTTGGCCTTTCATGCGTACAAAATCGACATGGACTCTCTCTCTCTCTCTCTCTCTCTCTCTCTCTCTCTCTCTCTCTCTCTCTCTCTCTCTCTCTCTCTCTCTCTCTCAGATATTATGTTCGCTTATAATGGATTTTTGTTGTTGTGCTGACGACTTGTTGTCATTGTTGTTTTCCCTTTTGTAACCCCCTCCCCTCTGACATGGGCAGAAGGCCTGGATCAGTAAACTTTGTAAATTGTGAATTGTGAATTTTGAATTGTGAATCTCTCTCAGATATTCTGACCTCATTTGCTAAATATGTGACGAATGCATTTCATTGTAGTGAGGGAAACAAGCCCAACATTATTCTAACAAAAATCTTAACTTCAATTTATTAAGGTGAAAATTAGCTTTGGTATAGGAAACACTCATGATTGTAATTGTGAAGAAACGAAGATGACTGCTGGGTTCAATAAAATTCACAACAAATTAAAACAAAGTCGAAATTAAAACCCAGAAGAAACGGTTTAATGATAAAATAAAAAAAAAAAAAAAATAAAAATCTCGTTTTTCTCTTTTTTTTAAATCATTAAACCGATTCTTCTGGGTTTTAATTTCGACTTTGTTTTAATTTGTTGTGAATTCATGTAATTGTAATTGTTATATTGAAAGTGTAATACTTTTTGGTGATACAGTGGAACCTCCCTTATAAGACCTTCAAAAATCACCCAAAACGAGGTCTTATAAGGGAAGTAATTGTTAATACTCACAAAGAAGGGCAATGTCTTAGAGAAGTAGGTCTTATGTGGGAGGGAGTCTTACAACGGGAGGTCTTATAAGGGAGGTTCCACTGTACCACAATGCTCCACCAAATCTGCATCCCTTTCACTCTCGCTCATATTATTGGGCTAGGCGAGGTTGTCGAAAGCTATCTTGGTGGAGGGGAGTTAATTTAAAAAGAGTTACCTACATTGCTATATCCCCCCCCCCCCCCCCCCCCCCCCAAACACATTCTTTCGAGGCATACCAGTTTTGTACCTTTATCACGGGAAACGACCACGTTGACATTAAAGGGGCACCCTGACGGATGAGTTTTTGCAAGAAACACGACACCCCTTTACAGAGATTGCAACACTCACTTTGCTCTGGTTTCCTAGAAATCAAACCGTCAAATTGGCGATTCCTCCTTGGCGGAGGTGCTGGAAGTCAAATTATTTCACCCAAACAGAAGGCGTGAGGCCGCCGAGAAGGAGAATGGCCGCCAAATCGTTTGCACGAAGTTTTCGCAGTACAAGCCTTTTTATTTATTTATTTTTTAATTTTATACAGTTTTTCTAAAGGAGTTTCGCTCACAACAAAGGAAATAGCTGCAATTATTTTTTTTTTTTTACTACTCTACAAAAAACCCCGCTTCAACCACAATGAGTGACATCCACCCACCCCTCCCAAAATGGCTACTCTTTCCGGCATCTCCGCCAAGGAGGAATCGCCGTTTTGACGGTTTAATTTATAGGAAACCAGACCAAAGTGAATGTTCCGATCCTTGAAAAGGCTGTCTTTCTGGTGATCTCGACGTGTTTCCTGCAAAAACTCATCTGTCAGGGTCCACCTTTAGACCAACAGGGGAATTAACAAACCCAAAATGAACAATATTCCATCAATTTTTAATCGGACATACATTGTTTCCCTATATAAGTGCACTGAAGGTGGGGAGTTGAAGGGGGAAGGGGAGGGGGAGGGTGTGTCGAGTTAGAACAGACAAGAGGCAAAGCCTTCAAGGCACACTCGCTTTGTGTTTTTAGGAGAGATGTAAACACCAAAAATAAATGCAATAGACCAAAAAAGAACGGTCAGGTTCATCATTGTTTTGAAGGTCACCAATACTTAGCATTCCATATGACCTTAACCCTTTCACCGCCAGACATATTTCAGCCAAAAATGTCCATTAAATGTACCTGGGTAGAGAACAAAATCCATCTGCAGTATTGTGGATTCTTCTGTGGCACATATAAAACTAGGCCTATCCTTACTTCCCCAAACTAAGACAATAGGGTCTTTGGATAATAGACCTCAATTTGATGCCTTTTAGTGACATAGGTGTTAAATCACTGTGGTGCTAAAATGCGACTTTGGCGGTGAAAGGGTTAAAGATCCCCCCCCCCCCCCCACGTCACGTGTCACGTTCCCTCTTAAGCTAGGAAGATTTCTTAAGATTTCTTACTAGTCATAAGAGGGAAAACACGGAAAACCGTGATTTTAACACGTGACGTGGTGGGTCTTTAATATGCTAGTCTAATCAACTTGCCAAATTTGGGGATTGCACTTGCCAGGATATAAAAGATATGGCCCAAAACAAACAATCGACTATGTTCAAGGTCATAGGTCAAGGTTAAGGTCAAGAGGGTAAAATCACCCAACATACCCACATCACATTAAGTAACACACCTACATGCCGAATTCGGGGACCATGACTGTGGAAACGTGCAAGATATGGCCAAGGCACAAACAAAATATCATGTTAAAGGTCAAAGGTCAAGGTCATTGATTAACTTTAATATGCAAAATGACGTCTCTTGAAAGCTTTCATAAACGTCTATAATTACGACTGAAAAGTTTGATCCATGAATGCCTTTTAGGTCCCGAGAAAACGCCAACGTTAAAGTTACCACAGACAACAACCGGAGAAGCATGAGAACATAGAATCACTTCGTCGTTGACACGAGTGAGCCAAAAACGGAAAAAGGAAAAGGAAGATAACAAACTCGCAGCTTTCAAACTGATCCAAACTGATGACGTCACTGCTGGCTGGTCTAGCGGAAATGCGTAGAAAGAAATTATTGAACTTGAACGGAACGGAAACTGAGGGAAAAGTTTTCAGACCAACGGGTAATCAGATGGAAAAAAAAGTTCACAAACTTCTTTTTTTCTTCTTCTGATACTGTTTCTTGGTCAGTATGAGTACACCTCTAATTGCACTCGGTACGCACTTAAAGGTGGACCCTGGCGGATGAGTTTTTACAAGAAACACGTCAAGATCACCAGAAAGACAGCCTTTTCAAGGATCGGAACACTCACTTTGCTCTGGTTTCCTAGAAATTAAACCGTGAAAAAGGCAATTCCTCCTTGGCGGAGATGCCGGAGAGAGTAGCCAATTTGGATGGGGTGGGTGGAGGTCACTCATTGTGGTTGAAGCGTTTTCTTTTTTTTTGTAGTGCAGTAACAACAAAATGGAGCTATTTCCTTTGTTGTGAGCGAAACTTCTTTAGATAAACTGTATAAAATTTAAAATAAAATAATAATAAAAAGGCTTGTATTGCGAAAATGTCGTGCAAACGATTTGTCGGCCATTAGAAAAGAGACGACAAACGCCTTCTCTTTCACTGAAAGAATTTGACTTCCATCACCTCCGCCAAGGAGGAATCGCCGATTTGACGGTTTGATTTCTAGGAAACCAGAGCAAAGTGAGTGTTGCAATCTCTGTAAAGGGTGTTTTCCTGGTGATCTCGACGTGTTTCTTACAAACCCTTATCCGTCAGGGTGCCCCTTTAAGTAAAGAGATGACATTAATAGTGCGTTAGTCTGTTTCAGCAATAAGGTATGGGTGTAGGTGTACTATAACTTCATGACCGAACCACATTGATATCATCATACAGACCGTAAGGCCGGTGTCGTATATAATACTGTCGCTCATAAAATTGTGTCGCAGCGACAGTATTTCCTGGGAAATACTGCAGCTAATTCGTAAAAAAGTGTCGCTGAGCGACATTATTTTATAAAAAATTAAAGCGCGACAGGATTTCACAAGAAATGTCCATAAAATGGCGTCGCTACCTACAAATAAAATCGTGTCGCAGCGACAGCATTTCACGTCATACTGTGAAATACTGCTGCCAAAACGCTACAAACATATTTCACAGAAAATATTAACTCTAGCAGCAACATTTCACGTGGAAATGTGTCGCCAGCGACAGTATTTACTAACTACAATATTTCACAGTGTCCTGTCGCAAAAAACTGTCGCAAAATTTGGAGCGACAGTATTTTAAGGCATGAGACAATATTTTATAGGACATTTTTCGTGAAACTTTGTCGCGCGACAGTTTTTTTCAGAAAATAATATCGCTGCAACAGTATTTCACGTGAAATGCTATCGCTGCGACACGATCCCACGGCGACAGTATTATATACGACACCGGGTTCACATGAGACGCGTAAGTTCCGCACGGAAACCCCCAACTAAGTGGAAGAAAGAAGGATAAAAGATTACGCATGTAGGGGAAATTCGGACACGTGCGCAAATCTTTTCCCTTCTTTGTTTCACTTATTTATGGATTGCGTAGGGGTTTCCGCATGGAATATCCGCTTTATGTGTGTACACGGCGTTAGGAGCCAGCCACACGTCCACTAAACTCGCACGACTATACGATACGATTCGATCACGTGGTCTCCAAGAACAAATGTGATTCGCGCTTCGAGATCACGCGATCGAATCGTATCGTACAGTCGTGCGATTTTAGCTGACGTGTGGCTGGCCTTTTTATCCAGTGTTGCGACAAATATTTACCAGTGTTGGAAAAGTAATGTCCCCCCCTCCCCCTCCCCCCCCCCCCCCCCACCCCCCCCACCCCCCGAAAAGGCATTAATCTTCTGTAAAGACTAATAATACTGTCCAACAAAGGAACGCATTCCTTTTTTCTTAGAAGAAAATTTATTGCAAAATATAGTTCGTTAATAAACAATATTAGCAATATTTCAACCCCGACTAGCCCTCCATGCGTGCACACGTCTGATGCACCTGAAGCAAGTGAGCATGAGGAATTAAAAGTATATTTATATATATACATTTCTTTACACTAACCTGGGTGGGTGGGAGGAAGGATCCTAGGAGGATCCTAGTTTCGAGCATAGCTTCAGACTAGACTGAATTTGCTGGGTGACAAGGTAAATTGCTGGGTGACAAGAGCATAGCTCTTCGTCAGACTGAATTTGCAGTGGTGTGTTGGCAGTCTGTCTTCACTGACTGAGTATTGTTCAGGGGAGGAATGCCTGAACACACCCTGAAATTGTAATCAGAAGATAGCCCAGAGTCAGCATAAAGGCGTTTTTAATAGAAATATTTTAAATCAGATATAATATTTATCGCGGTCCTGGTGCGAGCCATGGCAATAAATTAAGGCTTTTTGACCTTTAATCAAAACAAAATAATAGGAATTATAAATTATTTAAATCATTTAGATTTTATTTAAAGAAATTGAAGATTATAACTATTAAAAGAAAAAATTCAAAATAACTTTACCTAAAGAAAGATTTTCCCCTTCTCTCCAACTAAATAAAAAGTAATGTCCTATATGGCTACGGCCGGGAGGACGTAAAGCTAAGTTTTCGTTCGTGAACACATGTCAGGACAGGGGAGAAATGGGTGAACACATGTCAGGAGGACAGACTGCCAAACACACCACTGCAAATTCAGTCTGACGAAGATTTTATTTCAAATCTATTTTTATCCTTTTGGACACCATCTCAGTTGCTGGCCCTCTCTGGTCGTGTCGTTTATCTTTTCATATTTTAACTTTGAAACATTGTTATGTTCACCTTTTTACCTAAGATTCTTATTTCTATTGTTTTATCTGAGTGCTGGTTTGGATTTTTTGTTTTTTTGCTGATATACAACAGGGAAAACCTTCTCACTGTGGAAGGACCTTGGTGTTGAGGTGACAAATCCCACATGCCGTGTTCACCTGACGAGATCCTCATGGATCGAAACAGCTGTCGTGGACTGGGCTCTGTCTTGCCTCCCCTAAAAAGGAGGAAAAAAACCTAAACTAGCACTCTATGTTTTTTAGAACATAGATCAAGATACCAAGTTCTTGTAACTGGTCTTGATTCTAATGTTCGATTATAAAGACATTTGGACAAAAAGTTTTTATCAAATATTACTAGTTTTGCATTTCAATGCTCTAACGTTCAAGTCCTTTAGATCAGAGGCACGGTGCACAGCAGTATACTGCGATTTTATTTCAAATCTATTTATCATCGATTGTGTCTTTTCATACGCCTAGGTACCATTCTCTTTCTTAACTTGGTCAATGGCTGACGAAGGCTTTTATTAACTGACAATAAAGCCGAAAATGTCTTCATTTTCAGGAGAAAAAAAAGGCTTGTTGTTTTGTGTTCTTCTTCGTCGTATATGTACATCGTATACAGAGAGACAGACAGCAAGAATGAATAGCTTATTGTTTCAGAATTAGCAATCGAAAGTTGTGTACAGAGAGAGAGAGAGAGAGAGAGAGAGAGAGAGAGGGGGGGGGGGGTGAGTAACACACAAAGACACAGGGACACGGAAGCATAGAGAAAACGATAAAGAGTTTATGGTGTAGAGTGGCACAGTGGTATCGCGTTCGCTTCGTGTCAAGTAAACCCGAGTTCGAACCTGGGTACAGGGGATTTTTTCCTCTCATTCTGCACTAGGCCTTAACGGTCTGAATGTGGAGTCTTTCTGACGAGACGATAAACCGAGATCCCGTGTGCCCATGCACTTAGCATACGCTAAACCCAGTGGCAACGAAAAAGTTGTCATTTGGTCAACATTTAACCCCCCCCCCCCCCCCTCCTCCCTCATCAGTGACAAAAATCGCATGCAAAAAAAAAAAAAAAAAAGTGGGTGGCGCGCCTCTGGCTGCGACGCGCTCTCCAGGTGGGAGCAACCCGAATTTCACAGAGACGCCTCTGTGACTATAAAGTACCTAATACCTAATACCTAAAGATGGAGAGGCTGACAGAAAGTTAACATGAATACATTCATGGATACGTCGATGGGTTTTTTCTCCAACTCGGATGCACACCCAACTCCTCCTCAATATTAATGGTGGACATCGGACAAAGTCTATACACAGCTGTTCATTCACGTGAGTAGTCAGTAAAAGAAAAATGTCAGCCCCTTAATAACGTGATGTATGGTAACACTAACAGAGGATGTCTTCATTGCCCCCCTCTCCGTTTTCTATAGAATATGACGGGATAATATTATTCTATAAGAATACTAGAGCGTTAAATGTGGACCCTGACGGATGAGCTTTTTGCAAGAAACACGTCGAGATCACCAGACAGACAGCCTTTTCAAGGATCGGAACACTCACTTTGCTCTGGCTTCCTAGAAATTAAGCCGTCAAAAAGGCGATTCCTCCGTGGCGGAGATGCCGGAGAGAGTAGCCATCTTGGATGGGGTGGGTGGAGGTCACTCATTGTGGTTGAAGCGTTTTCTTTTTTTGTAGAGCAGTAAAAAAAAAGATTGGAG
>CM065695.1:15385760-15403260 GCA_017654935.2 Phymorhynchus buccinoides | reverse complement strand
TCGTCTCTATGTGTCCCCAATTTCGTCTCTATGTGTCCCCAATGTTGTCTCTATGTGTCCCCGTCTCTATTTATGTCCCCGATTCTACGTGTCCCCGTCTTATGTATCTCTCCGTCTCTTTGTTTACTCTGACTCTAATCCTATCCCTAACCCAATACCTAACCCAAACGCTAACCGTAAACCCTTAACCCTATCACTATCCTTAACTCTTAACCCTATCCCCTATCCTTAACCCTTAACCCTATGCCTAACCTAAACCCTTAACCCTATCCTTAACCTCAACCCATAACCCTAACCTTAACCCTTAACCCTTAACCCTAACCTTAAACCTTAACCCTTAACCCTAACCTTAACCCTTAACCCTATCCTTAACCTTAAAACCGTTAACCCTATCCCTAACATTAACTCTTAAACCCTATCCCTAACCTTAACCCTCAGCCTAAATCCGCGGGAACAATGATATTATTATAAAGAGACGGGAACACAGAAGAAGGGGACATAGATGATGGAAACAGGGACACACAGAGCTGGGGACATGATTATAGAGATGGGAACATAATTATAGAGCTGGGGACATAATTATAGAGCTGGGAACATAATTATAGAGATGGGGACATAATTATAGAGCTGGGGACATAATCATAGAGCTGGGGACATAATTATAGAGATGGGAACATAATTATAGAGATGGGGACATAATTATAGAGATGGGAACATAATTATAGAGATGGGAACATAATTATAGAGATGGGAACATAATTATAGAGATGGGAACATAATTATAGAGCTGGGGACATAATTATAGAGATGGGAACATAATTATAGAGATGGGAACATAATTATAGAGCTGGGGATATAATTATAGAGATGGGAACATAATTATAGAGATGGGAACACATAGAGACGGGGGACACGATGACGGGGACACATGGACACGGGAGATTAATGGAGACGAGAACTCATAGACCTGGGGACATAATATAGAGACGGGGGCGCATCACATTGATCCCTCCACTTCATATAAAAATAAGGGCTTGGTGCTGGACCTTGTGTCATTGGCATCAGAAGACAGGGTCAGCCAGCAGTCCAATTACAATGGTTCCTCGGAATTCCTCAGTATTATGGACTGTTATTTTCTTTTGCTGATCGCCCTTAAAGCATTTTTTTCAAGTTACAAAATGAAAGCATTATAATAATATCGAGTCAGTATGACATTGTGTACTTAGACACAACAACAACAAATAATAGAGAATGAGCGTCAAAAGACTGATAATGTCAACTGTGACATTTGCACTCATGCTGACCATTTGAAAACAAATGCACCTAGTACAATGAATGACGCGGCTGTTGTTTAGATTTGAATCACGGAGAAGGTTGAAACATGGTTGACTAACGATCGACCAATGATGAACAAGACCAGAAGCAAATCAATTCTTCTCTTCCACTCCAAACATCACCACTCTTTATAGTAGATCTATAGCCTATAGTGTCTAAAATGTAAGGAAGGACAATCTGATCGATCTCAATGCTCCGAAACCACTGTAACTGGAGATTATTGCAATATAACAAAAATGCAGTTTTTCCAGTACCGAACACCAGTTTCTTTCAGATTGTTTCTTTGGATCGGTGCTTCTTTGATTTTCCTAAACGGAGAAATCACGGGAATGCCCGAACCGATGCGTCGAAATGAAGCTGAAAAGAGTCCTGATGATGGAAACGGTTGGATCTGGAGACCCGAGACAGAAACTGCCCAAGAGTATCAAGGCAGGTTGTACGAATTTCGCTGCAACGGGACTCAGAAAATCTACGCCCCTTCTTCTTTTTCTTCTTCTTATTCAGCTACCCCTCTCTCCTGTGTGGAACATTTTGTCTGCACGTGCAATGAGCGTTGTGAGGAAACGGGCACGTGCTGTCCCAGATTAGGAGACTCGTGGCGACCGGCGCCCGTTGAGCGAGCCACGTGCTCCTGGAACCGAGACGGTAAAACATGGAGCTTAGTCCGCATCGGCTGCGATTATGCCTACCCCCACGACCTTACCCGATCCTTATGCGAGGAAACGGAGCTGCATCCGAGAAGGAGCGACACAGTCCTTCCCGTTACCAACGCACACACTGGTATCACCTACCCTAACCAGCACTGCGCCCAATGTCACCGCAACGCTTCTTCGTCTTCCTTGCTGCACCAGTGGACTATGACCTGCGCTCACAATCAGTATCTTTATGACGTCACTTCCGATGCTGAGTATAACGACCGCGCCATCTTGCTGCCTGACATCTGCAAAGTGTCTGTCCCTGACACTGCCTCTTCCTCTTTTCATCGCTTTCGTGAGTTCTGCCTGCATAACGTCCTTGCGTTTTATAGGCTCGCCGACACCGACGTCATTTCCGCGTGTAATGTCACAGGTGATGTCATCTATTACAAGCCTTTTTTTTGTAAGCGGGGGATCGATAACTCTCTTTTTAATTACCCCCCCTCCACCGAAGTTGATTACGATATTTGTCTGTATGTCGTCCTCTGTCCTCTTCACCAATTGTTGATGTGCACTGTGTGGGTCAAGGGTCATTAAGGCGAACTTGGCACATTCTTTTTTTTATGAGAATGATGCTTTGTTTGCCTCCCTTTGGCTCTGATCCATTCATTGCTAGGTGATTTAGTATCCGTAATCAACTTTGGTGGATGGGAGTTAATTAAAAAGAGAGTTCTCCCCCTTTTGTTCAATTTCGTTATCTCCTCTCTTACCCTCACTATTTCATCCTTTTTGTAAAGCTTTTCAGTCAGTTTAACGAAACACAATCTTCATTACATTAAAACATTTATATTTGTAATGCTAAATACGTGGTCGAACTGTACGCGGTGACAGTCCTGAGATGACCATAGCTGTTGACGGGACTATAATAGACTAAGTAACTATAACCAAAGATATTCTAAAAGGGTAAGATGGATTACTTAAAAGCTCGGCGAACCGGGCTGATAGAGTTATCGTTAGTGCGGACGTGTACACTATTCACAGTGGAGGCTATCCAAAAACTCGGACTGGAACTTGAACGGAGAATTCAACTGGCCTATCGATGTGTAAAATGTGTCACGTTTCAAAGGGACATAACCAGTGTTTCTGTCCTCACTATTCATACAGGGAAAAGAGATCGGATGTTTATCTTCCCCTGTACAGTCTTTGCTATAGTAGACTAACTATAACCAGTTATTCACAATCATCAACATTTCATGGCCACTCGCACTGTGGGATGTACCACAAAAACCGCTGAAGCAAATTAGTTTATTTTAGGTGAACGTTTAATTAGACATCTCACTCTTAACGGTAAAAAAAACAATTAAGCGCGTAAAATGTGATTATTAGGATTAAGATGGATCACAAGAAGGTACCCCTGACGGATGAATTAGATATCTGTCGAAAACAAACCCATTCACCTCAGCAGTTTTTGTGGTACAACCCAGAAGGCAAGTGGCATAGGACTTTCGCGTGTTGTGATTTTCAGTTTTAAAGGGGCACCCTGACGGATGTGGTTTTGCAAGAAACACGTCGAGATCACCTGAAAACACCTTTACCACGATCGCAACACTCAGAAATCAGACAGTCAACTCGATGATTCCTCCTTGGCGGAGGTGCAGGAAGTCCAATTCTTTCAGAGCAAAGTGAGTGTTCCGATCCTTGTAAAAGGCTGTCTTTCTGGTGATCTCGACGTGTTTCTTGCAAAAACACATCCGTCAGGGTGCCCCTTTAAAACTGAAAATCACAACACGCGAAAGTCCTATGCCACTTGCCTTCTGGGTTGTACCACAAAAACTGCTGAGGTGAATGGGTTTGTTTTCGACAGATATCTAATTCAGTATCACATATGAAGACAAAATAAGCACATAACAATTGATTATTCAGGGGTTGGGGTCGATTAAAAGAAGGTACCCCTGTTTGAAACCAACGAATGTTGGCCCGTTTTGAGTGGCCGCGCTTTTTAACCCTTTCACCGCCAAAGTCGCATTTTAGCACCATAGTGATTTAACACCTATGTCACTAAAAGGCATCAAATTGGAGTCTATTATCCAAACACCCTATTGTCTTTGTTTTGGGAAGTGCGGATATACCTTATTTTACATATGTCACAGAAGAACCCCCAATACTGGAGATGGATTTTATTCTCTACCCAGGTACATTTAAAGGAAATTTGTGGCTGAAATATGGCTGGCGGTGAAAGGGTTAAACAATCTTTAAGTTGAGGTTGCGTTATTTGTCGAGCTATTGCTCCAAAACTGAAGCTCCTAATGCTGTGAAATTTTAGATTGAGGTATACAGGTAATTGAACTAATGATGTGTAAAATGTAAAATGATTTAATTGTGCCATTTTTGTTCTATACTGTTTGGTTCGGTTCTGCATAAATCTGTTCTGCTTTGGGGTTTTTTTTTCCTTTGCTTTATTCTGCTCTGTTTCGGTTGGTTCGGGTCTCATCTGTTCGGTTCTGCTGTCGACTCTATTAGGAATCCACTGTATTGTACCTAGAATAATTGACTGAAGTACAGATACGCTTTTGACTGGGTTTTTTAAACTGTTTTCTTACCTTTTTTTTAACGTTCAATGTAGAGATACGTTGCTCTGTGTGTGGGCCTTAAAACTCTTTCTATGCACATTTCACGTTTCTATCTGTTACCATTATTTAGAAAATTAGTGGTGATGATGAAAATGATGTTTTACGTCCTCTCGGTCATAGACACATATGGGACATTTGTAAATACAAAGATGTTGGGAACAGTACTGGCTGCAATGCCCGGAGGCAGTGCAACACCAGTAAAGTCCCGAGTTTTTAACAATATAGATAGGTGTAGTGGTAACCATGCCTCGGTTAAACCTCATCGGCCACATTGGACAACAAGCGAAAATTTAGATTTTAAATTATACACAAATCGGCCAGAATTATATTTTTTTGCTATATGAGTATGCTTGGCTTGACGAAACATGCATTTATTTTAAAATTCAACAAATTCAAAACAAATGACGTGGACGCTTTGACACTTTTGCATTTGTTAGTCCTGTATATTGTGTACATATTTCCAAAATGTCACGTTTGTATCTGTTGCCAGTATTTAGAAAACAATGTTTTGGTAACCTATACAAATAGAACGTTTGCAAGGGGAAGCAACTGGCCAGCTAGGATGAGGGGGGTCGAAGACTTTGACTAATTACGCTAATTACGGAGCGTGTTGCAAAATGTAATGTACCCTATGTTCACCAGGGGTCATCCATCTCGATACTGTGAAAATTTGGTGGCGATAAAACCACGCTAAATATGGTTTTATCCCGAATACACAGATACACAGATATACACACACACACGCTTCTCGCACATTATATATAGATTCTGCTGTTTTCTGTTCTGTTGTGTTTTTGGTGTTACGCTTAGCTCTCATTGGTTCTCAATGTCTCTCTCTCTCTGCGTGCGTGTGTGTGTGTGTGTGTGTGTGTGTGTGTGTGTGTGTGTGTGTGTGTGTGTGTGTGTGTGTGTGTGAAAAAAATGTTCCTACTGTTCTCTTTTGCTCTGTTCTGTTCTGCTTTGTTGCGGTTTTTGTTGTTGTTGTTCATTATATCGTGGCTTTGTCCTGTTCTATTCTATCGTATTTCCACTCCTCTCCTCTGTTCTCTTCTGCCATGTTCTGTTCTGTTCTCAACTCTTCTGTTCTGTTTTTTTTCTGCTCTGTGCTATTTTGTTCAGCCTTGTTCTGCTCTATTTCTGCTCCGCTATTCTCTTTTTTCTTCTATTCTCATCTATGCTGCTCTGTTGTATTTTGTGGGTTTTTTTTTGGTATTTGGTATTTGGTATATTCTAGTCACAGAGACTTGTCTCTGTGAATTTCGGGCTGCTGAGGAGAGGGGGTGTGGGGGTACACTTGGAAAACCTAGCTATCAATGTGTCCATACCAGGCAGCGGGATTTATCCCTGCTCTTACCGACTTTCAACTGCCGTGGGAGGTTTTGTCTGTTCGGCTCAGTTCTGCTCTGTTCCGTTTTGGCACTGCTCTGTTCTGCTCTACTCAGCTCTGTTTTGATCATTCTGTTCTACTTCTCTCTGCTTCATTCTGCCCCGCTCTGTTCTGTTCTGTTCTGTTCTGTTCTGTTCCTTTTCTCCACTCTGTGTAAATCTCCTCTGTTCTGTTCTGTTGTGCTCCGTTGTGCTCTGTTGTGCTCCTTTTCTCCACTCTGTGTAAATCTCCTCTGTTCTGTTCTGTTGTGTTCTGTTGTGCTCTGTTCTGTTCTGTTGTGCTCTGTTCTGTTCTGTTGTGCTCCTTTTCTCCACTCTGTGTAAATCTCCTCTGTTCTGTTCTGTTGTGTTCTGTTCTGTTCTGTTGTGTTCTGTTCTGTTGTGTTCTGTTCTGTTCTGTTGTGTTCTGTTCTGTTCTGCTCCTTTTCTCCACTCTGTGTAAATCTCCTCTGTTCTGTTCTGTTGTGTTCTGTTCTGTTCTGTTGTGTCCACTCTGTGTTCTGTTCTGTTCTGTTCTGTTCTGTTCTGTTCTGTTCTGTTCTGTTGTGCTCCTTTTCTCCACTCTGTGTAAATCTCCTCTGTTCTGTTCTGTTGTGCTCTGTTCTGTTCTGTTGTGCTCCGTTTCTCCACTCTGTGTAAATCTCCTCTGTTCTGTTCTGTTGTGTGTTTCTCTGTTCTGTGTCTGTTCTCCTCTGTTCTGTTCTGTTGTGCTCCTTTTCTCCACTCTGTGTAAATCTCCTCTGTTCTGTTCTGTTGTGCCCCGTTTCTCCACTCTGTGTAAATCTCCTCTGTTCTGTTCTGTTCTGTTGTGCTCCTTTTCTCCACTCTGTGTAAATCTCCTCTGTTCTGTTCTGTTCTGTTGTGTTCTGTTGTGCCTGTTTCTGTCTGTGTAAATCTCCTCTGTTCTGTTCTGTTGTGCTCCGTTTCTCCACTCTGTGTAAATCTCCTCTGTTCTGTTCTGTTGTGCTCCGTTTCTCCACTCTGTGTAAATCTCCTCTGTTCTGCTGCCCTGTTCTGTTCTGTTGTGCCCGTTTCTCCACTCTGTGTAAATCTCCTCTGTTCTGTTCTGTTGTGCCCCGTTTCTCCACTCTGTGTAAATCTCCTCTGTTCTGTTCTGTTGTGTTCTGTTCTGTTCTCCTTTTCTCCACTCTGTGTAAATCTCCTCTGTTCTGTTCTGTTGTGCCCTGTTCTGTTCTGTTGTGCTCCGTTTCTCCACTCTGTGTAAATCTCCTCTGTTCTGTTCTGTTGTGCTCTGTTCTGTTCTGTTGTGCCCCGTTTCTCTGTTCTGTGTTCTCCTCTGTTCTGTTCTGTTGTGCCCCGTTTCTCCACTCTGTGTAAATCTCCTCTGTTCTGTTCTGTTGTGCCCCGTTTCTCCATTCTGTGTAAATCTCCTCTATTCTGTTCTGTTGTGTTCCTTTTCTCCACTCTGTGTAAATCTCCCCTGTTCTGTTTCTGGGGTTGTTTTTTTAGGGGAATGGACTAACGAGCAGGAGCACGTGCGCAAGGCGTGCGAGGAATCTGGTTGGTCTACTAGAGGAGCACGCGTCACCGTGAAACAGTCAACGTATGCCAACATCTTCTGCGTCATGTGCAACCGACCCTATCTTTTGGATCCCGAGCTTCGCTGCAAGAAAATCCCCGTGAAGTCAGGGGGTGATCCCGTGGTCACCCACGCTGACCTGGCCTCGGCGGATTCTTATTCTGTGGAAAGCTTCGTTCCTGTGAGGATGGACTGCCCGGAAAACCAGTGGATGCACCCCGAGGTGATTCGGTCAACATCGATTGATTGTTGGCCTTTGCCCCGATTTTAGATCGGGCAAAGGAGTCTGAGTTTGTCGCTGTTTTTTTTTTGTTTTTTTTTTGTCTGTCCCAAAGATATTTGTCCAGGGATATCTCCCGAACCGCTTAACAGAATCGCTTCACATTTTGTGTGCCAATACCGTGAGTGCTAGAGGGTCATCTCATCACCAAAGAGATTTTCTCACAAAATCTCAACACGAAACGTGATGCAAAAGAAATGCAGATTATAATTAATTGTGATTGCGCCCGCTGTTGTCTTTGTTGCTGTTGCTACTGCTACTCTATGTTATGACGTGCAACGTTCCTGTTGACTGCAGACTCATGATTTATTGTGGATTCAGTTAGGATGACCTATTTGCAACAGAGTCAGAACTTATATATAGTTCAGAGGCAACAAAATATATGACCCTAGAAGAGTTTTCTACCGTAGTAAATTATGTTGAAATACCCATGAAGAACATGACTTGGTGTTTCTGAGTAACTCAGACTAGAAACCTTCTGGTTTGTTGCAGCATGGTTGTCAAATGCTGCAGTGCAGTGCAGGGAAGGTGCTGGGTCCTGGCTACACGTGCAGATCACCCGTGAAGCGAGTCAAAGGTCTGGGCTATCGCCTCCGTGTGTTGCTCCAGCCTGCGGCCTTGTTCCTGGACTGCTCTCCACGCGCTGCCACCACGCCTGCCAACGGTCGGTGCCACAGCTACGGTGAACTCATCAAGCAAAGCCTGGGTGACAAATTGCTGCCAGCGCGGGGCACCGAAATATCAGTCACTGTCACCACGGCACGAGGCAGCTGCTTCGCTGAAGACTACTGGACTCGGGTGAATAGATTGCTGCAGGATGGGCGTGGAAACAAGACGGATAACCTGCAAGATGATTATTGTGAACTGATTGTAAATGACACCAATCGTCACCTCGTGTCTTTCCTCTCTGCCGTTGTAGACATCAACATCAGGTCTTCACTGTATGAGACCCGTGATAATTTTGAAAAAATGGCACTGTCTAAAATTTTCAAAGATCCTTTGTCTCCTCCTTGGGTGACACTCGAAGCGGTTGATTTGAATTCTGGGTTCTATGGTGCTTTGGATGAGAATATGTATTTGTACGACGGGGTCCTTAGAGTTAGACGCATCTTTCCTTTCAACAGCGATCATCGTCATAAATTGTTTGGGTTGGAACATCTCTTCCTGCCAATGTCCAGATCCCTGCTCTGCCCACATGTCACGTTTGAGGATCACGAATTTCAAATAATTCAGTCTGGTTGGGATCTGCAGATAATATTTCCGTTCTATTTAGATTCGGATGACCCGCAACCCATATCCTTCAGCATAAAGGATTACCCAAACGATGTCTGGCTCCAAAAGGAACAGCGGTATCTCTCGATGTGTTTTGAGACGTTCCTAGAACTGTTTCCTTACAACGTGACAGTCAAGGTGCTTCACACGGTACCATCCAGGGCCCATGAGCTGCTGAGTGCAGTGTGCAATGCTGTGTCCATAGTCTGCCTGGCGATGACACTCCTCACCTACTGCCTGTTCCAGGAGATGCGGACTCTGCCGGGTCTCAACAACATGGGGCTGTGCTTCAGCCTGGCAGCTGCTCAGCTGTGCTTGCTGCTGGACTGGGTCCGGAATTCTGGCATCAAGCCGCTGTGTGTCTCACTGGGTGTGGTCACTCACTGGCTGTGGATGATGGCTTTGCTTTGGATGACTGTCTGCTGCGTGCACATGATGCGCGTCTTCATCTCTACAACGAGGCGTGAGTTGACCAAACGCGAGACCCAACACGCCTTCCTGCGCAACGTCTTGTTCACGGTATTGGGCTCTGCGGGCATTGTCCTCACCACTGCTGCCATCTCTGCCTCTCTGTCTAAAGGTTCCAGTATCGGCTACGGAGGCTGGAAGTGTTTCTTGGACACCAGCCAGCAACCCTTGCTGATCCTGGCTTTCGCGCTTCCACTAGCTCTGGTGGTTGTAACCGACCTCCTGTGTTTCTGCCTCACGGTCGGCGCCATAATGAGAGTGAAGCGTTCTGCTAAACGGAGCAGCATCGGCAGGGGCCCGGGGAGACGCGAGGTGCTGATCTACGCCAAGCTGTCCACGGTGACCGGGGCGGGCTGGGTGCTGGCTCTGCTGGTGCAGGTGACCTCCAGCACGTGGATGCTGGTGCTCACCGAGCTGTGCACGGCTCTGCAGGGTCTCCTCATCTTCCTGGCCTTTGTCTGCAACCGGCGAATCTTGGGCTTCTACCTTGCCAGGTTTTGCGGGCAACGCGTGCTCACCCTTGGGACTCCCTGCGGCAGTTAGACTCTTCTCAGGTAGACTCCTCAATCTAGGCGTGGAATCATGAGTGCGTCTTTAGACGGTCAGCACGGGTAGTAGTATATTAATTAGGCTAAACAGCCAATCGTTATGGGAGTTTAGGCTAGTTTTTATGCTACAACCCGTGTTGACTGTCTAAGACGTACTCATGATTACACGCCCTCCTGACGAGGAAAAAATAAAACGCTTTCTTTGATTTACTCTATGATACACTCCAACAGGTCTTGGGAGCAGACAGTTAACAAAAACGTCATGTAAGAAGAATATGAAACCATCTCTTTTAAAAATGGCAAGAAAATGGGAAGCAGAACATGGAATATGAGTTTTTTGTGTTCGTATTCTCTCTCTCTCTCTCTCTCTCTCTCTCTCTCTCTCTCTCTCTCTCTCTCTCTCTCTCTCTCTCTCTAAGGGGGAGGGTAGTGGGATGGGGGGTGAGGAATGCGATACATTTATCGACTGTTTAAGTGAGTAATGTTTTCAACACTGTCTGGTATATTGCTTGCCAAATTTTGCATGATTTGTTCGGCCTATTCTGAATTTACTTTGATTTATGTTCTTTTGGGCTCACGTCGTTTTTTAAAACAAAGAGAGTCTATTGTATCGTACATGTTCGGTTGTGTGTCTGTGTGTGTGTGTGTGTGTGTGTGTGTGTGTGTGTGTGCGTGTGCGTGTGCGTGTGCGTGCGTGTGCGCGTGTGTGTGTGTGTGTGTGTGTTGCGTCCGAGGCCCCGACCTTTAACCTTAACTCAAACCTTAACGTTGTCATTTTCTCTAAACATATAAGGCGTTAGAGGGTTAAAGTTAGCAGGATACTTGATTTTGGCGTGAGCCTTCAAGTCACGACGATCAAAGCAGTCAGATACATTGATAAAGAACAAATTAAAGATAATCATTTGTTGCAGACTGTTGTAGGGAAATACGAGACAGTCTTGTACAGGTTTGGCGAGTGTCCCGCGAAGTGTCTGTTAACTATGTAGAGGGAATTTAGCGGAAAGGTTTTTAGGATGTCTGATAGACTTCAGGACATTTCGGAAGCCAAGATAAACCTCAAAGAAGGAAGATAGAGTCTTGTAGCATAAAGTGGGAATGACAAAAATGAGGTTCTCCGTCAACATGGACTGTCTGCCTTTTGTATTCCTTTCGAAATAAACTGCAGGTGTATTTGCACCTGTGTGTTCGAACACACCACAAGAGACTAGGTATGCATGTTTTGGTATAGTTATAGGATAATTTATACTGTATGTTTTTGTGTGTGTGTGAGTACGTGAACGAGCTGTTCGTTTAAGCTTGAATTTTTTTCGCATGTTCTTCAATTTACTGTGAACATGCCTGTTGTTATTTTCTATTCTTTTTATGCATTTTTTCTTTTCTTTTTGTTTTCCTTTTCTTGTTAATTGGCTTCCCCCCCCCCCCTCGAGGGCATGGTGTAAAGAAGCTTGAGCTTATCCGTTTACCCTCATTAAACATTCGTATTCATTAAACATTCGTATTCGTAAACATTCGTATTCGTATTCGCAGTTTAACTCATTGCGGGAGAATTCCGAATATTCTCGGAACAGGAGAACGCCAGTCAGGGCCTAGTTCTGAGTAATCTCGGAACAGCGATTTCTGTGTCTAAATCCATGTTTTTTCCCCCAATCCAAACCACGTTTGTTGAGTTACGTCTCTTCATCACTCTTCCAGCTTTCGTTTCATTTATGTTTGGCACTTCTATTTTACTTTTTAATGCTAAAAATGTCGAAATAATCGGCCCTAGATGAACCTCAGAAAATACTCCAATACGTTTTCATTAACAGTGATAGCAATAAGGCGACTAATTATTCCTATTTTAATGCAAGTAACCACGATTTCAAAGTGGAACATTAAACTTGGATCAACCAGTAATGTTGTCAAAACGGAATCATTGACAGTGTGAGTTTTGTTGCGCTTCTTATTTGTTATCTATTTGTTCTAGGCAGCCTCAGGCCAGTAATAATGTTTGTCTAAGGCAGTGATGTCCTGAAAGGTTTAAAGAGGTAAGGTTCAAAACGGAATCCTTGACAGTGTGAGTTTCGTTGCGCTTCTTATTTGTTATCTATTTTTTCTAGGCAGCCCCAGGCCAGTAATAATGTTTGTCTAAGGCAGTGATGTCTTGAAAGGGTTAACCCTTTCACCGCCAGCTATTTTTCAGCCAAAAAATACCATTAAGCTTAACAGGGTAAAGAAAAAAAATCTGCAATATTGGGAATTCCTCTGTGACATGTTTAACATTAGGCCTATTCTGACCTCCCAAAATTAAGAAAATAGGGTCTTTGGATCACAGGTTCTGACCCATTGTGGTGCTAAAATGCGACATTGGCGGTGAAAGGGTTAAAGAGGTAAGGTTCAAAACGGAATCTGATTATAAAGACAAATGACGAGATCGAATGTTGTAGGAAATGGCTTTTTCTTTAAAAAAAAGGATGTTTTCGTAATATTGTGTGCATTCGTTTCGGTCTGATAAAAGGACGACAATGTGAAGGTTTTTATCAAATGAATGCAATGCATATAGTTCAACAAGCGCGGATTCGCAATCGTTTGTAGCAGCGGCCTATTTTTACCACTCCAATCATTACATACACTGAGTCACCTCCCCTGGCTTTTCAATAATTTTAATCTGTAAACCAGAATGTTATCTCTGCACCATTTCGTAGCTTTTTATATCTTTTGGAAAACATTTAAAACTATTTATCCTACTTATGCTCATCGAAAGAAGCACCGCATACTCGTCGTGTCTGTTGCAGTGTCTGTATTACGTACGTTTATTATTTTGTACGCTTTAAAATGAAAATTCATGTGATCTGTTCAGTATACAATGGTCGACTTATGGCGATATTTTTCACGCCAGAGGGCAATCAATGCACTAGGGGCTTATCACGCGATTTTCTTAGTTGGGAGTAGTGAGAGAGAGAGAGAAGGTAGGACTACTCACTCTCTCTCTCTCATTTTCTTTATCCCCAACTAAGAATATAGAGAGGATTAGCCCCACACGAGCGTCATGCCCTCTGGCGTGAACAAAATCCCACTAAGTCTCTCATTCTTTCCATACCTAAGGACTGTAGATATAACAACTGAAATGTTACTCTTTGCCCAAGTATGTTTTTTTCTCTTTTACAATATGTGCGACAATTTTGGACCGACAGACCGACCGACCGACAGACCGACCGACAGACCGACAGACCGACAATGTGAGTTATAGGCTTGTGGCTTGACCGACAATGTGAGTTATAGGCTTGTGGCTTGAGCCACAAACAAAAACGGACCAGCCAGCACCCCTCGCTGATCCTGGCTTTCGTTGTGGGAGTTTTGAGTGTGTCTTTGATCGGAATTGACAATCAACGGGGGCACACAAAAAACGCACACTATCCAAAGGCGCACGGCAAAATGCGCACAATTTTACCGTCCAAAGGCGCACACTTCAACCGTTCAAAACTTGAGCTCATTCTGCTGAGCATTTTGTATCATTGCAATTCTGCGTACCCAGGTATTCCTTGTTTTTTTCAGATAGGTTAGGGATAGGGTTAGGGACAGTTAGGGATATGTTTAGGGATAGGGTTAGGGTTAGGGTTACGATTAGGGTTAGGGTTAGGAATAGGGTTAGGGATAGGTTTAGTCCTAGTCCACCCGTCTCAAAAACAACTGTGCGCTTTCGGATTGTAAATATCGTGCGCTTTTCTACCATAAATATGTGCGCCTTTTGACGGCTGTGCGCGTTTGGGGAAAAGCAATATTGTGCGCTTTTTGTCTGTTGCCCAATCAACACGGGCTGTAGTAGTATGTAAATTAGCCTAAACTCCCACGACGATTGGCATGGGATTTCCAGAAAAACGGAACGAATTTGGATCGACAACATTAATATATTTTGTGTTCTAGGTACAATATTGTATGTGATTGTAACTTTCTCATTACCAGCCTGTACACACTATCAACATGTGTCTAATGGTATCAATACACGTGAACTTATTTTTCATATGTCACAGAAGAATCCCCATGGCAACGCAGTGATATTATGCAAGTGATCGTATGACTGGCTATCGCTGTGTTGCCATGGGGAAAGAGTGGAAAATGATCGCGTGTACAGAGACCTTAAACCTTGCTGTAAAATGTCGTGCTGATAGTTTTGAATGAGAGACTTAGTGCGATTTTTCTCACGCCAGAGGGCATGACGCTCGTGTGGGGCTAATCCTCTCTAGATTATTAGTTGGGGATAAAGAGAGAGAGAGAGACAGTGAGTGGTCCTACCATCACTCTCTCTCTCACTACGCCCAAGTAAGAAAATCGCGTGTTAAGCCCCTAGTGCATTGACTGCCCTCTGGCGTGAAAAATATCGCCATAGGTTGACCATTCCTTGCATGTATCATACCGTTTTTCTACTTCTTGGCATTACTTTTGTTGTTGTGTGCTATAGTCGTCAAGGACAATTTTGCTATTCTATTCTGTAGTTGTTTTTATGTAGTCCTACGTTTTGTTTGTTTGTAGAGAAAATACATACAACATGTTATTCACGTGTTTGATGTTTACTAGAGGTGGGGGGGAAAACCGGTTTGAACCGAAAAACCGGTGCTAAGCTTTCGCGGTTCGAAAAACCGGTTCGAGTTGCTGTGAACCGGTTTTTTAACTGCAAACTGAAAGTATTTTTTTCTTAGAATAACGCATTCTTTTAGAAGAATAACACTGATTCTCAGCGCAGATTGGGTGTTTGTAAACCAAGAGTAGCTGTTTCTAGTTTGTGGTGGCCTATGGCTTTGACTTTGACCGAGTGTTGAGTTGAGTGTGTGTGTGTGTGTGTGTGTGTGTGTGTGTGTGTGTGTGTGTGTGTGTGTGTGTCATGAATCATAAGTATTTTTCATTGTGCGTATGTGTGCGTATGTGTGCGCGTGCGTGCGTGTGTGTGAATATTCTGACAAATAAATATGTGTTTGCATAGGTGAAGCTAGTGATGCGAGTGTTGGTTTAAAAAAACACGGTTATATAACACCGGTTCGAAGAGGGAAAACCGGTATAAAACCGGTTCGGATTTTTTAACCGGTTCTCAACTCTAATGTTTACTGTGGTGACAGTCCCGAGAAGACCATTGCTGTTGACGGGACTGTAAACAATGTACAAATAAAAATAAAATAAATTATTTTTTCTTCAAGAAACGTTTTTTTTTAATATAATTATCGGAAACAATATTTACAGTGATTTGTATGGCAATATTGTTGTGCTTAAGCCTATGCAAATATTATGTATGTTTCAATGATCGCACTTTTAAGCTATATACTCGCTTTTTTTCCTCTGTTTTTGCTGTGTCAAGTGTGACTTTTAAAAAAAATGAAAACAATCTCCAAGTTGTGTGATGTTCATCAGAAAGTAGGCCTTTGTAAACGATTCCCATTGATAACCTTGCTTCATTTTGTTTCTATCCAACCTTTCCTGTAAAATAACACACACACACACACACACACACACACACACACACACACACACACACACACACACACACACACACACACACACACACACACGCCAACACACACACACACAGGCGCGCATACACAAATAAATGTGTACACACACACACTCGCAAGCACGTTTACACACAGACATATTGCACGCACACACACACACACGCGCGCGCGCGCGCACACACACACACACGCGCGCGCACACACACGCGCGCGCGCACACACACACGCGCACGCACACGCACACACACACACACACACCACATTTTAACACATCCATTCTTTCTTACAGCATGCATACTCACCCACGGAAATGAATAACACAAAACAAGAAGAGAGAAAAGAGAGAGAGAGAGAGAGAGAGAGAGAGAGAGAGAGAGAGAGAGAGAGAGAGAGAGAGAGAGAGAGAGAGAGAGAGAGAGAGGGGGGGGGGGGAAGAGAGAGAGATAGAGAGAGAGAGAATGAGGGGAAGACTGACAGACAGACAGACAGTCGGCTAACAGACAAAGAGACATCACATCACACCCAACGGGATGGATGTTGCTCTAAACTTTTCTCTAGAAAACAAGAGGAGAAAACATCTTCAACACCCGTTTCATCTAATAAACATAAATATGTCAGCAAAGGCCCATTGCACTGACAATGTTTCTAAAAAACACACCTTTCCCCCAAAAAACAAAACCCAGACAAATCTCATATAAATCGTTAGAAATAATCCAAGCTCAGACCTTCTTGCATTCCTCCTGGTAATAAATAAATCCAACCGTTCAGCATTGCAAAAATCGATTTTGTTAAAGTGCAAGCGTGTGTGCGTGTGTGCAGGTCTTCCCTCCCCTCCAAAGACTGTATAGGGGAAGATAAGCATCCGGTCTCTTTTCTCTATATGAGTAGTGAGGACAGAAACACTGGTTATGCCCCTTTTAAACAGGACACATTTTGCGCGTCGATAGGCCAGTTGAATTCGCCGTTCAAGTTCTAGTCTGAGTTTTTGGATAGCCGTCACTGTGAATGGTGTACTGTCGACACTAACGATAACTCTATCAGCCCGGTTCGCCGAGCTCTTAAGTAATCCATCTTACCCTTTTAGAATATCTTTGTCCCCTCTCTCTTCAAAGCTGCAATAACTCTCTCTCTCTCTCTCTCTCTCTCTCTCTCTCTCTCTCTCTCTCCCCCCCTCTCTCTCTCTCTCTCTCTCTCTCTCTCTCTCTCTCTCTCTCTGTCTCTCTCTTTGTCTCTCTCTCTATCTCTCTCTATATATATATTCACATCTTATCCTTTTTTTCTTTCTTGTTTCGTCTTCCTTAATTAAAAATGCTGTTATTCTGAAAAATTGTCATTTGTCTCAGAACTGTCCTTTTTTTTCAATCACCAATTCAAGTTCACCATCGCTCATTATTATCCATGTTTGCTTTTAATTCCCATTTTGATTCTCTGTCAGTTATTTCATGTGCCAATTGTTTGGCCTATCATTTTCTTGACTTGATTGTTTTTATGTGAATTTGTCTGTCATGCTAAAAGCAAGCTCTCAGCGCTCTAATAAACATTGATGAAACCATATAAAAATATATATAAAAAACCCAAATTGACACACCATGTTTCATAATAATGATATAGAATAATAGTAACATTATTTAATAACAACGTGTGTGTGTGTGTGTGTGTGTGTGTGTGTGTGTGTGTGTGTGAGAGAGAGAGAGAGAGAGAGAGAGAGAGAGAGAGAGAGAGAGAGAGAGAGAGATAGAAGGCAGAGGAGGTGTGTGTGTGGGGGGGGGTCAGGGTTAGAGAGGGGGTGGTGGTCAGGGTTGATGATGTGACCTGCCATCATACTAGCATACACACATTTCCATTTCGATCTCTACTTGTAGGCTACAATGTAAATAAGCATGTGTTAAACAAATCTGTGAAATATTACGTAATATACGGACTTACCTT
>CM065695.1:15373260-15380760 GCA_017654935.2 Phymorhynchus buccinoides | reverse complement strand
GTAAATTGTATAAAATAGGAAAAAAAGCATTTGTGGAACGATTGCGGCCAGCACCTCCGCCAAGGAGGAATCGCCGATTTGACGGTTTGATTTCTAGGAAACCAGAGCAAAATGAGTGTTGCTATCTCTGTAAAGGGTGTTTTCCTGGTGATCTCGACGTGTTTCTTGCAGAAACTAATCCGTCAGGGTGCCCCTTTTAAGAAAGTGGAACCATACAAACAACAACAACAACAACAACAACAACAACAACAACAACAACAACAACAACAACAACAGAAAGGCTTCAGTTCTTCTTCGATCGCTCAGACAGTTTCCTGTCAATTATGAGGGCAGATTCGTTATGCTGCCGTTATGCGCCTAACTAAAAATAAAACACAGTTGTCCATGACGTTCGTCGTCCGCTGGAGACAATCTTCGTTAAAAAAAAAAAATCTTCAAATAATTAAGAAGGCAGGAGAATTTTTCGACCGGTTAGGCAGGAGACAAAAAAAACAGATGACAGTAACGCGAAGGGAAAAGGCAGAGTCAAAAGGTGTGATTGATTGGAGGAAGCTACAAGCACAGAATTTCCAGAATGAGGAGGGATTATTTGTATGAAAGACGCCGGTAGTACACACAGGGAGACAGGCTGCAGTCAACCTACATTAATTATTTTAGGTGACACTTTTTCTTTTTTTTGGTCCAAGGGAAATAAACCCGGGAAGAAAAGACAATTTGATAAAACATGAGTTGTTTGCCCGCTTGAGAGAGAGAGAGAGAGAGAGAGAGCGAGAGAGAGAGTTGAGAGAGAGAGAGAGAGAAGCCGAGAGAGAGAGAGAGAGAGAGAGAGGAGAGAGAGAGAGAGAGAGAGAGAGAGAGAGAGAGAGAGAGAGAGAGAGAGAGAGAGAGAGAGAGAGAGAGAGAGAGAGAGAGAGAGGAGGATTTGCACACACATACACACACAACACACTCGCGCGCGCGCGCGCACACACACACACAATGAAGCACGCACGCACACACAAGCACGAACGCACGCACAAGCACGCACGCACGCACACACACACACACACACACACACGCACGCACGCGCACGCACACGCACACACACACACGCACACGCGCACACGCACGCACAGCACGCACACGCACGCACACGCACGCACGCACGCGCACGCACAACGCACACGCACGCACGCACACACACACACACACACACACACACACACACACACACACACACACACACACACACACACATGCGTGTAGATGTTTGTTTATGAGAGAGAGAGAGAGAGAGAGAGACGAGAGGGGTGAGAGAGAGTGGAGAGAGAGAGAGAGAGAGAGAGAGAGAGAGAGAGAGAGAGAGAGAGAGAGAGAGGTATACGAGTACTCGGGGGGTGCGTGCATGGACTTATTAATGGGCTTTGGGGTGTTTTTTTGTTTGGTTTGTGTGTGTGTGTGTGTGGGGGGGGGGGTCTCATGTTTATTTCTTTCTTGTGTTATAGATGGCTTGATGTAAAAAAGCAAACCATTATTGCTTATTCAATGTTCCATCTGAAAAATAAAAAAATTGACTTTGACTTTCACACACACACACACACACACACACACACACACACACACACACCACACACACACACACACACATACACACAACACACACACACACACACACACCACACACACACACACACACACAGCACACAACACACACGCACGCGCACACATACACACACACAAGCACGCACATGCACTCACACGCACGATTCACACGCAACACATTCACACACACACACACACACACACACACACACACACACACCACCACACACAACACACACACACACACACACATATATATATATATATATGTACACACTCAAGCTTCACGCATTCACGCATCCACGCACACACACGCACGCACGCACGCACACGCACGCGCACGCACGCACGCACACACACACACACAAACACACAATGCAAACACAACAATAATGCAATGACAAAGCCTCGTTTGTTTGTACGAGTTGTTGGTGGGTTTTTTTAACACATTTTGACGAGCAAAATACAACCAAAAAAACCAACAACAAGAAAAATCCACACAACTACAACAATAACAACAGTAAATTAATAACAGCAGCAACAACACCACCACCACCACCAACATTTCGCACAATTCAACAGCATAATAATATGCATTTTGTAGCCTAATACAGTTCCCCCACCAAAGTACCGTTTACTTTTTGTGTTTGTTTTTGCTGTCCCATATTCTGGGTCGCACAGTGGCGTTGCTCCCACGCCGCTCATTCCGAATCCTAATTCGCAGCTACACCCCGGCTTGTTCAGGTCGCAGAATCCGAGACCAGCCGTCCAAGGGGGGCGAATCTATGTTAGGCCGTCATGAGGGAGGCTACCAACCGAGATTATTTTAAATGTAGCATGGTTGCTATATTAGCTTAATGCAGTGTCCATGATTTTTAGCAATCTTATAGTATAATGAAGTCAAACGTCACATTTTTATTTTATTTTTTGGTAAAGGTCAAGATGTGCCACCCTGCAGCCAACCCCCCTCCCCCCCCCCCCCCCCCCCCCCCCCATTTCTCGGTTAGCAATGTCACAGTAAATTAATCACCCCCACCCCCCCCCCCCCCCCCCCCAAAGTACCCCCCCGCATTTCTCGCCGCTCGTTCCGAATCCCAATTTAATTCCATTCTAGGCCGTCATGAGGGAGGCTACCAACCGAGATTATTTTTTGCCTTTCTTACCAAACATAAAGCTTATTTTATTAACCTTTTCAGCCAATAACCTTTTTGGAATACTAACCCTATCCCTAACCCTAGGCCATTATCTAATAGGCCCACCCCCCCCCCCCCCCCCCCCCCATGTATTGCAGTACACGGCGCCATTTGTCACAGTCGTGGTTCATTGCGTTTTCCCGTCTTATAGGGGGGGGGGGGGGGTAGGGTTGTTATGGCTAGGGTTAGGGATAGGGTTAGTATTCCAAAAAGGTTATTAGCTACAAAGGTTCATAAAATACAGCAAAAACGGAAAATTGCAATTAACCGAGAAATGCGGCAGCTCCCCCCCTCGACCATTCCCGGTGTGGCATTCTCTAAATGGATTTGTTCTCAGCATGTCTGCGCATGTGCAGAAATCGATCATGACGTCGTACCATCACATTTTTATCTCTTGTGTATTCGACACTAAATTGACGTTAAGCCTATCCCGAAACCTGTCCCTAACCCTATTCCTAACCCCAAACCTATCCCTAACCCTAACATTAACCCTAAACCTATCCCTAACTCTTCGCACATGCGCAGACATGTTGAGAACAAATCCATTTTGAGAACGCCGGCCACACCGGTCAAGGGGGATACCAGTGAGTGAGCGAGCGAGTGAGTGAGTGAGTGAGTGAGTGAATAATAAGTGATGAAAAGTATTTCCCGCTGACCGTTCGGAAAAAAAATATACTCGGTCGCCCCTCCCCCCAACCCTCCCCCCCCCCACCCCCCCAACCTCCCACCCCCCCTGCTTCCCATCGCCTGCTCCCATTCCTCCCTTTCTCTCTGGACTACTCCGAACTAAACTTTCCAGATTAAATAATTATCCTCCCCCCCCCCCCCCCCCCCCCCCCCCCCCCCCCCCCCCCCCCCCCCTCCCCCCCCCCCCCCCCCCCCTCCCCCTCCCCCCCTCCCCCCCCCCCCCCCCCCTCCCCCCCCCCCCCCCCCCGACTTCTAAAGCAGCCAACGAAGGGCAGACATACATACCGGGAGTGAAAAGGAAAACAAACAAACAATAATAATATTTATTTATTTTTTAAACAGGAGGGTGAGTGAGGGGGAGGAGTAGGGGAGGGTGGGGTGGGGTGAGAGGACGAGAGAAAACTGAACGGGAGATTTTCATCAGACTGGAAGTACTTCCAATACACGCAGACAGGTTATACACCCCCCTTCACACACATACACATACACGTACGAACGCGCACAAACACACACACACACACACACACACACACACACACACACACATGCATCGCATCACATCACAGTTTTTACAAATGAAAAACAGAACAGCCAAGGGAAAGAACCGTACCAATCGCAAAGCGCTACTAAACTACTGCAAAACCGGAGTTATTCAACTTTGATTATCATCAACAATAACTACAACAAGAATGCTCTCTCTCTCTCTCTCTCTCTCTCTCTCTCTCTCTCTCTCTCTCTCTCTCTCTCTCTCTCTCTCTCTCTCTCTCTCTCTCTCTCTCTCTCTCCAGTTTCATGACATACATGTTTGTCCCATATATAACGATATTAGAAACAAATATTTAAGTGGAATTAAAAAGCAGTATGCTAATAATTCTTCTTCTGAATGGCTACATGACACTAATTCGTACATTTTCTATGCAATACTTTGTGGCGGTATCATAGCCGATGAGGTTTAACCGAGGCGTGGCTACCACTACACCTATCTGTATTGTTAAAAAAATCGGGACTTTACTGGAGTTCCACTGCCTCCGGGCATTGCCTCCAGTATTGTTCCCACCATCTTTGTATTTACAAATGTCCCATATGTGTCTGTTCCAGACCGAGAGGACGTAAAGCACCATGTTGTTGTTTTTGTTGTTGTTTCTATGCAATTCGACAAAGAAATGTGATTGAGAATTTAGACAAATAATAAGTTGGGAGAATGTTGTTATGTAGAGAAGAAAAGAAAATATGTCTATATGGTGCTGTTAACAGATGTTGGTTTGCCTAGTATACGTTTGGTGTTATCATTTTGCGCTCACCAACATGATAGTATGTCTCCATAATGATGTTGTTATCTAATTGAGATGTGTTGTAAATATCGTATGGCGGTTTTTTGTGTTCCTTGACCCTGTTTCTAGGGGCTAGCGACCTAAAGAAAATAAACCGTTGTTCATTTTTCACTGTTCATGATCCGGTTTTCACGATGACGTGTTGTTTCTTCCGGTACTTTCGGGGGTTTTCGCGCGCAGCAGGGTTTTCCCCGCTGTACGTCTGGCGCCAATTAATGTCGGCAACACACTTCCGGTTTTTCTGCTGCAGACATTCCTGCAGATTACAACCATAAGTACATTTTCGGCCCTCCAGAAAAGTTGAACTGTCACACTTTCTTTTGATGTATCCTTATCGACTTTTTAACTGCTGTGCAGAAGAATGTTTCAGGCATATGATGGATCATTCACTCTGTGTGTTTAGTCAGACATTTTTAATAAATGTCGACTTGTTTCCACTTACCTAGTGTGGGGCAGGGTGAAACGGGGCAGGGTGAAACAGTTACACCAGTTTAATTTTGGCCACAGTCATGTTTCATGATCATGTGAGTTTACTGCCTAGGCTTTGTTTCTCAACAGCTGAAAGTCTGTCGACCATTTCCTAGAAAATACTTATAATTTCACACGTCTTCATGAAATGTTGTGCTGAAACTTGAATGATCTTTGCCATATTCACTATAGTAAATGATAAAACAGTGTTTCACCCTGCCCCATGATATGTTTCACCCTGCCCCAAATTGGTCTCACCCTGCCCCATACTTTTAAACGTCTATTTTTACAATACATTTGAGCGAATTTCTTGTGTGTCACGTTAGCGCTACTGCATGTTCAATTAATTTCATTATGATACCAATTTTGTGTTTGAATCTTTAAAACTGCTCGAAAAAATGCAAACATTGCTTCTGCCGGTACACCCTGCCCCTGTCTCCCCTACTGTTTAATTGTTATTTTCTGTACTGTTTGCAGACTATTTTTTTTATTCCATGTATCTATCTATGTCATTAGAGCTGTGACGTTAAATCGTCAATCTCTCTCTCTCTCTCTCTCTCTCTCTCTCTCTCTCTCTCTCTCTCTCTCTCTCTCTCTCTCTCTCTCTCTCTCTCTCTCTCTCTCTCTCTCTCTCTCTCTCTCTCTCTCTCTCTCTCTCTCTCTCCCTCTCTCTCTCTCTCTCTCTCTCTCTCTCTCTCTCTCTCTCTCTCTCTCTCTCTCTCTCTCTCTCTCTCTCTCTCTCTCTCTCTCTCTCTATCTATCTCTCTTGTGTTTGCATCTTTAAAACTGCTCGAAAAAATGCAAAAATTGCCCAAGGACAGAATGGAAGACTAGGCCCAGCCTAAATTCTTTTCCTTGTAAAATAAAGTTTCTGAGTTCTGAGTTCTCTCTCTCTCTCTCTCTCTCTCTCTCTCTCTCTCTCTCTCTCTCTCTCTCTCTCTCTCTCTCTCTCTCTCTCTCTCTCATGATATAATGTAGACATATAAACTGTAAGCATAAGCATTTAGAATCATGTAAATACACTCGACTTAATCACACAAAGGATGGATTGCCATGCTTAAACTTCCGTAATGGATACGCGAGGGAATAAACTCAATCGCCAGAATCTGATAGCTATGAGATAGATAAAAACCAACAGTGATATATAAATCAAATAATCATCATCATCATCATCATCATCATCATCATCATCATCATCATCAGTCATCATCATCATCATCATCATCATCATCATCATCATATCATCATCATCATCATCATCATCATCATCATCATCATCATCACCGCCATCATATTTCATCATCATCATCCATTATCATCATCATCATCATTCATCAAAATCCATCTGCATCATCATTCTTCTGTCATCATATAAAATCATCTATCATCATCAAAACTAAGACAGGGTCATCATCATCATCATCACCCCATCATCATCATCCTTTTCATCATCATCATCATCATCACCACCACTGTGGTGCTAAAATAGCGTCACCTTATATATAAATTTTTAAAGTCAAATTCACTGAGAAGGGCCGCGAGGCCTATAAACAGCCCTATATCTACCTACCTACCCACCTACCTACCTACCCACTTACCTACCTACATCACCACTATTGGGAGGTCGAAATTATATTGGGATATGTTATTATGGACATTAGCAACAGGCCGAGAACACAACGAAACAAAAACGGTAAAATACACACATTTTCAGACATTGAATACAAAATGTATGCTATTTCCTATGATGTTTTCAAATAACATGAGATAATTTTTGTCAGTGGTTTCTACTTCGCCAACCCACTTTTACAACCACCATTATCATAATACTGTATTGATATTATTAAAACTCAGCAAAATATGTCGGTTTTTTCCTTCTTTTAATTTCACCGCCAATGTCGCATTTTCCCACCACAATGGTTTAACCCTTTCACCGCCAATGTCGCATTATTGCACCACAACGATTTTAACACCCATGTCATAAAACCCCTTGAAATCAGGGTCTGTTATTCAATGATATTGGGTTCCTAAATTTGGGCAGTAAGGATTGACCCTATTCTAAATGTGTCACAGAGAAATCCAACACTATTGCAGACACAATCTTTTCTGTAGCCAAGTAGCTTTAACGGAAATGTTTTGGCTCAAAGATGGCTGGCGGTGAAAGGGTTAAAACCTATGTCACTAAAAAAAAACCCATCAAATCAGGGCCTTTTATTTGAAGACCCTATTTCGTAATTTTG
>CM065695.1:15353260-15370760 GCA_017654935.2 Phymorhynchus buccinoides | reverse complement strand
CACACATGCTCAGTGAGAACACATAGAGACAGGGACACCTGCAAGAGACGGAGACATACAGAGACAGGAGGCATAATCCTGTCGCGATCACCTCAAATAGACACCCCCCACCCACCCCCACCCCCACCCCCACCCCCGTGAGAGGCGGTGCATCACGACTATCGGGCAAACGGCCGTCACATGTGCCCTGTATGCTGAGATGTACTGATGTAAACTTAGCCTCTTTGATTGTTGGTTTATAGTGTACTTAGTATGTGGTATTTTGCAACACCATCCCCATTCTTCGTTTTGTTTTCTTTTCTTGTTTTTCTTCTTTCCTTTTTCTTTTTTTTTGTTCTTTTTTGTTTGTGGCTCAAGCCACAAACCTATAACTCACTTTGTCGGTCTGTCTGTCTGTCTGTCGGTCCAAAATTGTCGCACACTTTGACAAAATTGTCGCACTTAAAATCGAGGCGAATTAATGAAATATAGAGTTTTACGTCCTCTCGGCCCGGCAGGGCACATATGGGACATTTGTAATGGGTTAGTTATTTATCAAATAACATAAAACAGACACAACAAAAAATGGACGAGTTCAAATCGAGGCTACACTTCAAATTGAGGCCGCTCTTTAAAATGATGTATTTTAAAAGCGTACAAAATAATAAGCATACGTAATACAGACACTACAACAGACACGACGAGTATGCGGTGCTTCTTTCGATGAGCATAAGTAGGATACATAGTTTTAAATGTTTTCCAAAAGATATAAAAAGTTACTAAATGGTGCAGAGATAACATTCTGGTTTACAGATTAAAATTATTGAAAAGCCAGGGGAGGTGACTCATGATTTCGCGCTTGTTTACTTCTATTGTTGTTGTTTTTTCTAGTTATAAATGGGTGCATGGTGCATTGTTATCTTTGCTAGTAGTTTATTTTTCTTATTCCAATGTGATTTTCTCTTAGCTATTCAAGCACATTCATGATGCAGCCTTAATAATGTTTGTAGCTGAAACGTTGTTGAGTGCGCTTATAAGCTTATAGCTTGTTGTGCTCATGAAATAATTTGTGTACACTGCAATGTATTATGGCAATATTAATGTTAGTATTGAATGGGTTTTTCTGTGCTGTTATCTTAGCATATTGGGGAACTGTGTTGATATCGCGTATGTTTTATGTAGCGTTGGTATCTTAGCATGTCTGGAAATGATTTGATCGATTGATTCTGCATACTCATGTTTTCTTTTTTGTTACTTTCGAGATCTCACAAATGTTGTGTTTTCATGTGATTAACCCTCTTGCTTTTATTCCGCCCCAAACCGCCCAACCGGAAGTTGCCTCTGTGTATTCAAGCCGCCCAAAACCGCCCTTAGCTTGCCCCTACTCTGAGGCCCCCTCTGATGGCATTTCCATCACGCACTACGTTCTGGCTTGTTATGCACACATTATGAAGAAGCTTCTCACTTGCAGTGAAGTGATAGCAAACTGTATGGCGCTCTGTGTGCTTCAAAAGACAGATTATCCCGAAAATGTGTGAAAGAATCTGAACACTAGAAGAAGTTTTGCCAGTAATAAATGTGAATGCAAGAGGGTTAAATCGCAGGCGTTGCCACAATTTAATTTCTCAGTCTTGAGACAATAAAGTTCTTTGAAATTGAAGTTGAATAAACTTTGTTTAAACCAAACGGCCGTCAGAGGAGTCTCACCGATCTTCCCGAGGCCTCCCTATAAACTTTGTTTAAACCAAACGGCCATCAGAGGAGTCTCACCGATCTTCCTGAGGCCTCCCTATAAACTTTGTTTAAACCAAACGGCCATCAGAGGATTCTCACCGATCTTCCCGAGGCCTCCCTATAAACTTTGTTTAAACCAAACGGCCATCAGCGGAGTCTCACCGATCTTCCCGAGGCCTCCCTATAAACTTTGTTTAAACCAAACGGCCATCAGAGGAGTCTCACCGATCTTCCCGAGGCCTCCCTATAAACTTTGTTTAAACCAAACGGCCATCAGAGGAGTCTCACCGATCTTCCCGAGGCCTCCCTATAAACTTTGTTTAAACCAAACGGCCATCAGCGGAGTCTCACCGATCTTCCCGAGGCCTCCCTATAAACTTTGTTTAAACCAAACGGCCATCAGAGGACTCCTCACCGATCTTCCCGAGGCCTCCCTATAAACTTTGTTTAAAACCCAACGGCCATCAGCGGAGTCTCACCGATCTTCCCGAGGCCTCCCTATAAACTTTGTTTAAACCCAACGGCCATCAGAGGAGTCTCACCGACCTTCCCGAGGCCTCCCTAAACCCAACGGCCATAAACTTTGTTTAAACCCAACGGCCATCAGCGGAGTCTCACCGATCTTCCCGAGGCCTCCCTATAAACTTTGTTTAAACCAAACGGCCATCAGAGGAGTCTCACCGATCTTCCCGAGGCCTCCCTATAAACTTTGTTTAAACCCAACGGCCATCAGAGGAGTCTCACCGATCTTCCCGAGGCCTCCCTATAAACTTTGTTTAAACCAAACGGCCATCAGAGGATTCTCACCGATCTTCCCGAGGCCTCCCTATAAACTTTGTTTAAACCAAACGGCCATCAGCGGAGTCTCACCGATCTTCCCGAGGCCTCCCTATAAACTTTGTTTAAACCAAACGGCCATCAGAGGAGTCTCACCGATCTTCCCGAGGCCTCCCTATAAACTTTGTTTAAACCAAACGGCCATCAGAGGAGTCTCACCGATCTTCCCGAGGCCTCCCTATAAACTTTGTTTAAACCAAACGGCCATCAGCGAGGGAGTCTCACCGATCTTCCCGAGGCCTCCCTATAAACTTTGTTTAAACCAAACGGCCATCAGAGGACTCCTCACCGATCTTCCCGAGGCCTCCCTATAAACTTTGTTTAAAACCCAACGGCCATCAGCGGAGTCTCACCGATCTTCCCGAGGCCTCCCTATAAACTTTGTTTAAACCCAACGGCCATCAGAGGAGTCTCACCGACCTTCCCGAGGCCTCCCTTTAAACTTTGTTTAAACCCAACGGCCATCAGCGGAGTCTCACCGATCCTCCCGAGGCCTCCCTATAAACTTTGTTTAAACCCAACGGCCATCAGAGGAGTCTCACCGATCTTCCCGAGGCCTCCCTATAAACTTTGTTTAAACCCAACGGCCATCAGCGGAGTCTCACCGATCTTCCCGAGGCCTCCCTATAAACTTTGTTTAAACCCAACGGCCATCAGAGGAGTCTCACCGATCTTCCCGAGGCCTCCCTGTAAACTTTGTTTAAACCCAACGGCCATCAGAGGAGTCTCACCGATCTTCCCGAGGCCTCCCTGTAAACTTTGTTTAAACCTAACGGCCATCAGCGGAGTCTCACCGATCTTCCCGAGGCCTCCCTATAAACTTTGTTTAAACCCAACGGCCATCAGAGGAGTCTCACCGATCTTCCCGAGGCCTCCCTGTAAACTTTGTTTAAACCAAACGGCCATCAGAGGAGTCTCACCGATCTTCCCGAGGCCTCCCTGTAAACTTTGTTTAACCCTAACGGCCATCAGAGGACTCCTCACCGATCTTCCAGAGGCCTCCCTATAAACTTTGTTTAAACCCAACGGCCATCAGAGGAGTCTCACCGATCTTCCCGAGGCCTCCCTGTAAACTTTGTTTAAACCCAACGGCCATCAGAGGAGTCTCACCGATCTTCCCGAGGCCTCCCTATAAACTTTGTTTAAACCAAACGGCCATCAGAGGACTCCTCACCGATCTTCCCGAGGCCTCCCTGTAAACTTTGTTTAAACCCAACGGCCATCAGCGGAGTCTCACCGATCTTCCCGAGGCCTCCCTATAAACTTTGTTTAAACCCAACGGCCATCAGAGGACTCCTCACCGATCTTCCCGAGGCCTCCCTGTAAACTTTGTTTAAACCAAACGGCCATCAGAGGAGTCTCACCGATCTTCCCGAGGCCTCCCTATAAACTTTGTTTAAACCAAACGGCCATCAGCGGAGTCTCACCGATCTTCCCGAGGCCTCCCTATAAACTTTGTTTAAACCAAACGGCCATCAGAGGACTCCTCACCGATCTTCCCGAGGCCTCCCGATAAACCTTGTTTAAACCAAACGACCATCAGAGGAGTCTCACCAATCTTCCCGAGGCCTCCCTATAAACTTTGTTTAAACCAAACAGCCATCAGAGGAGTCTCACCGATCTTCCCAAGGCCTCCCTATAAACTTTGTTTAAACCAAACGGCCATCAGCGGAGTCTCACCGATCTTCCCGAGGCCTCCCTATAAACTTTGTTTAAACCAAACGACCATCAGAGGAGTCTCACCGATCTTCCCGAGGCCTCCCTATAAACTTTGTATAAACCCAACGGTCATCAGAGGACTCCTCACCGATCTTCCCGAGGCCTCCCTGAAGGCCCTCTTGCTGCGCACGGTGCGGAGGAGGAGCACGTTGAGCACCACCATGGTGATCCAGGGCAGGACGTACATCAGGGCCAGCTGGCAGTACTGCTTGTACACCGTGGAGTAGGCCTGGGTCCCCCCGAACTCGCTCAGCGGGTAGCCTCCCGGCTGGTTAGCCTGCAATAATTTATGAAGTCAAGTCTAGTCAAGTCAAGTACGCTTTATCATAATATGTCATAGCAGTGGAGTAGGCCCGGGAACCCCCGAACTCGCTCAGCGGGTAGCCTCCCGGCTGGTTGGCCTGCGATAATTTATGAAGTCAAGTGGATACTTTACCCTCACGTCAAGTACGCTTTATCATAATATGTCATAGCAGTGGAGTCGGCCCGGGAACCCCCGAACTCGCTCAGCGGGTAGCCTCCCAGCTGGTTGGCCTGCAATAATTTATGAAGTCAAGTCTAGTCAAGTCAAGTACGCTTTATCATAATATGTCATAGCAGTGGAGTAGGCCCGGGAACCCCCGAACTCGCTCAGCGGGTAGCCTCCAGGCTGGTTAGCCTGCGATAATTTATGAAGTCAAGTCAAGTCAAGTGCGCTTTGTCATATCTCATAGCAACGTAGTAGGCCCGGGACTACTGAACCCGCTCAGCGGGTAACCTCCCGGCTGGTTAGCCTGCGATAATTATGAAGTCAAGTCAAGTCAAGTCAAGTCAAGTACACGTTATCATAAAATTATCTCATAGCAGCGGAGTAGGCCCGGGTGTGGCATTCTCAAAATGGAATTGTTCTCAACATGATTGTCTGCGCATGTGCGGAATCGATCATGACGTACCATCAACTTTTATCTTTTTGTGTATTCGACACTAAATTGACCCTAAACCTATCCCTAACCCTATCCCTAACCCTAACCCTATCCCTAAACCTATCCCTAATCCTAACCCTATGCCTATACCTAACTCGTCGCACATGCGCAGACATGTTGAGAACAAATCCACTTTGAGAATGCTACACCGGGACCCCCCCGAACTCGCTCAGCGGGTAGCCTCCCGGCTGGTTGGCCTGCAATACGAGGTGGTTTAACCCCCGAGGGAATACGGGGGCGTCTTCCGTACAGATAGTTCCCCCACATTCTGGAAGTTCTGTGCTTGCAACTTCCTTTAATCTGTCACTCTCTTTGACTCTGCCTTTTCCCTTTGCTTTCCGTCATCTACTATCTGTCTGACTTATTGGCCCATTTTCTCCCTGCCTTTTTACCCCCCCCCCCCCTCCCCCCCAAAAAGGAGCTCCTCCGAAATCGGAATGTGTCGGCTGTACGCATACGCAGCGGGGGAGAGACCAGTGAAAACTGAAAACCGGACACATACGTACCTTACCCATTGTTGCCATATGGCCTGGGAACGCAGAAGAAGAAGAGGACGAAGAAGAAGAAGAAGAAAGAAGAAGAAGAAGAAGAAGAAGAAGAAGAAGAAGAAGAAGAAGAAGAAGAAGAAGAAGAAGAAGAAGAAGCCCAAACCAAACCCACCTAAGCCCCCCGTGGAGATACCGGGGAGGGGGGGGGGGGCATTTGTATAAATAGTTTCCCCACCTTCTGGAAGTTATGTGCTTGTAACTTCCTCTAATCTGCCACTCTCTCCCTCTCTTACTCCGCCTTTTCCCTTTTGCTTACTGTAATCTACTATCTTCCTCTGCATTACCCGGTCCATTCTCCTCCTGCCTTTTCTTCTCCAAGAAACACTTTCAAAAACATTTTCTCCAGCCCGAAGTCGGACTTGCTGGGGCCTAACTATTTCTTAGTTAGACGCATAACGGCAGCATGACGCATCTGCGCTCATAATTGACAGGAAAGTCCGATGGCTTGGAGTCAAAAACGGACTGTCTTTAGATAGTCCATTGATGTATTATTGAAGCTATTTGGAAATCTAATAACTTGTACCAACACAAGACTGCTTAAATATAAAAAGTTTAATCCCCACTTTATATTATTTTATAGTCTTTTTTTTTTAAAACAATTAGTATTTTTTGCAATAACATCAATAACAAGTCAATGGACCATCTAAAGATAGTCCGTTTTGACTCAGGAGGTGCCAACAGAAGCCATCTGTGACTGTGGGGCGGAACAGACAGTTCACCATATCCTCCAGGACTGTCCCTTGCTGGCGGTGTGGAGGGAGCAGATTTGGCTGCAGGAGGTGCCAACCGCCAGCAAGCTGTGGGGAACGGCAGAAGACCTGCGCCGCACTGTCCAGTTTACGACCTCATGTGGACTAAGACCTTAGCACTGCCAGATTGATCGCATGTGGAGAGAGAGAGAGAGAGAGAGAGAGAGAGAGAGAGAGAGAGAGAGAGAGAGAGAGAGAGAGAGAGAGAGAGAGAGAGAGAGAGAGAGAGAGAGAGAGAGAGAGAGAGAGAGAGAGAGAGAGAGAGAGAGAGAGAGAGAGAGAGAGAGAGAGAGAGAGACTAAGCCATCGATTAACTGTCTGAGCGATCGAAGAAGAAGAAGAAGAAGAAGAAGTTTATGTCCCATATGATCTCTTACGATCGGAAGAAGAAGAAGAAGAAGAAGAAGAAGAAGAAGAAGAAGAAGAAGAAGAAGAAGAAGAAGAAGAAGAAGAAGAAGAAGAGAAGAAGAAGAAGAAGAAAAAGAAGAAGAAAAAGTCCCAAAAAGAAGAAAAGAAGAAGAAGAAAAAAAAAGAAAAAGAAGAAGAAAAAAAAAGAAGAAGAAGAAGAAGAAAAAGAAGAAGAAGAAGAAGAAAAAGAAGAAGAAGAAGAAGAAGAAGAAGAAGAAGAAGAAGAAGAAGAAGAAGAAGAAGAAGAAGAAAAGAAGAAGAAGAAAAAGAAGAAGAAGAAGACACTCACCTCGTAAGTGTAGACATACGCGAACCAGTGCGGCACGTTGTACAGCACGGAACCGACGAAGACGAAGAGCGAGATCCAGCGGGCGGCTCGCAGCGAAAAGATGATGCGGGAGCGAAGCGGAGCCGTGACGGCGACGAAACGCTCCACGGTGACCATCAGGGTCATGTAGATCGTGCCCGTGGTGGCCGTCCACTTGATAGGGGCGAACACGATGGTTTGTAGAATCTGGAGGAAGGAATTAGAGGAGAAGAGAAGAAGAATAAGACGGGTGAATGAAGGAAGGAAGGAAGGAAGGAAGGGAATAAAGGGAATTGATTGAAAGAAGGAAAAACAAGGTACACCATAATAGTCATAAGTCGGAGTGTGGCTGCCCATGTGACGGGGTAATAAAAACAACGGTCACACACGTAATGTCTCTCACCCCTAGCTGGTGCTAATGGATACAACTAAAACAAGGCCTACCGATCTCCCGGACCTTGATCGGTATGCCATCATCAGAACGGCCATAAGCCAAAGTACCTACATGCCAAATTTGAAGACTCTAAGACCAACGGTGTGGAAGTTATGGCCCCTTAAAGATGTTCAGTTTTCAAGGTCGTACGCCAAGGTCACGACGGTGGTAATTTATGCGCGGATGCCTTCCTCTCATGGTGACACACCACCACAGAAATTTTGAAGCGATTCGGTCAAGCAGTTCGGGAGATATCCTTGGGACAGACAGAAAAAGAAGAAAAAAAGCGGTTCGGGAGATATCCTTGGGACAGACAGAAAAAACAACAACAAATAAACAAACAAAAAAAGTTACATACACGAACGAAAACATACTCCTTTGCAATCGTAGGTCGGCAAAGGACAAAAAGTTACATACACGAACGAAAACATACTCCTTTGCGATCGTAGATCGGCAAAGGACAAAAAAATAAAAAGTGCCCGTGCTGAGAATCGGACCCTGAACCATTGGCATGAGAGACAGAAGCTCTACGCAATGAGCTCTCGAGGCTTTCACTGCGGAATACTTTCTTAACTCATGTTGCCTGTTGAATACTCTCTGACCCACTAATCTAAACTGTTATTAGTTTGCTATCTGTTTACATTGTTGTTTTAATTATTTAATTATCAATATCATTATTGATTGACAGCTTGCATAGACATATACATGTGTGCAAAGTTTGAACAATGCATGCCTTCTATTTCTCGAGAAAATGCCAACATTAAAGTTTGGAGATTAGACCACGGACGCAACACACACACACACACACACACACACACACACACACACACACGTACACGCACACGCGCGCGCACGCACGCACACGCACGCACACGCACGCACACACACACACACACACACACACACACACACACACACACACACAACACACGTACACGCACGCGCACGCACACACACACGCACACGCACACGCACACGCACACACACACACACACACACACACACACACACACACACGCGCGCGCGCGCGCGCGCGCGCGCGCGCGCGCGCGTGAACAACATCATACTATAGATTTACTTCGTGTTAACATGCACGAGTGATAACAAACAACAACAACTGTACTCGCTTGCTTTATGAAAATGCATTCTATTAACGTTCACACAGACCCGGCCCTTGAGAACATAATAAAGCTCCTTGACGTTGATAATCGTCTGTAGAGTATGGTTAATCAATGAGCCGCAAAGCGAAAACTGGTTCATGTTTTCAGGGCTTTCTGTTTATTCCTGACTATCTGTCTGCCTATATGTCTGCCTATCTATCTATCTATCTATCTATCTATCTATCTATCTATCTATCTATCTATCTATCTATCTATCTATCTATCTATCTATCTATCTATCTATCTATCTATCTATCTATCTATCTATCTATCTATCTATCTATCTATCTATCTATCTATCTGTCTATCTATCTATCTATCTGTCTGACTACCTATCTATCTATCTATCTATCTATATCTATCTATCTATCTATCTATCTATCTATCTATCTATCTATCTATCTATCTATCTCTATCTATCTATCTATCTATCTATCTATCTATCTATCTATCTATCTATCTGACCATCTGACTATGTGAACAGGATGACGTTTGAACGGACGGACCTAGGAGGCTAAAATGTCGCACGCGGATAGGTATTTAAGACATCTAGGCCAAGTTCGAAAATGAAGGTCGTTGGTCAAAAGGTCAAGGTCACTGGAACCGAAAAATGCTACCGTGCACCTGCTTTTTCTCTAGGCTGTCTCAATAATAGCTACAGATGAGATCCTCGCTTGGCGCAGGGGGTACTTTAAAGACCCCCCACGTCACGTGTCACATTCCCTCTTGTGCTAGGAAGATTTCTTAAGATTTCTTACCAGCTGTAAGAGGGAAAACACGTGAAAACCGTGATTTTGACACGTGCCGTGGTGGGTCTTTAAAGTGCAGGTGTACACTGTTTGATCGGACTTTTGTTTCCTGAACGGGGGGGGGGGGGGGGGGGGGGTTTGTCTGCGTGTTCCTGTATTTCAGGGTCACTGGACCCGCAAAATGCTGCCGTGCTGCTGGTTGATCTAGCGGGTTTTTTCTTCATGCTCCGGTTGTTTGTAGTCGGCGTATCCTTTGTTAATAAAGACCCACCAGATCACGTGTCAAAATCACGTGTTTCACGTGTTTTCCCTCTTATCGCTGGTACGAAATCTTGTTTTGACTTACAGGTTTGACTCCTCCCATACAAATGCCCCCAAATTGAAAACGAAACATCATTTTTAAAGAGCAGCCTCACTCAATTTCAAATTGGTTGCCAGTTTTATTTGAGTCACAGCTTCCCAGAAAAAAATCAGAACATGGGGCTCAATCGTGGTGGGTCACTGTGTCTTTAAAGGGACACCCTGACGGGTGAGTATTTGCAAGAAACACGTCGAGAACACCACAAAAACACCCTTTACAGAGATCGCAACACTCACTTTGCTCTGGTTTCCTAGAAAGCAAACCGTCAAATCGGCGAATCCTCCTTGGCGGAGGTGCTGGAAGTCAAATTCTTTCACCCAAAGAGAAGGCGTGTTGCCGTCTCTTTTCTAATGGCCGCCTGCGTTTAGACCAAATCGTTTGCACGGAACTTTCGCAATACAAGCATTTTTATTTATTTATTTTAAATTTTATACGGTTTGTCTAAAAGAGTTTCGCTCACAACAAAGGAAATAGTTCCATTTTTTTGTTACTGCACTACCAAAAAACCCACAACAAACTCAACCACAATGTGTGACCTCCACTCACCCCCATCCAAAATGGCTACCCTCTCCAGCACCACCGCCAAGGAGGATTCGCCGTTTGGACGGTTTGATTTCTAGGAAACCAGAGCAAAGTGAGTGTTGCATATCTCTCTGTAAAGGGTGTTTTCCTGGTGATCTGGACGTGTTCTCTCAACAACAAAAAACTCATTTAAAAAACAACCACCATTTTACGCCCTCTGCGGTCTTTCGACCATGTGGGGCATTTTTAAATACAAAGATGGTGGGAACAATACTGGAGGCAATGCCCGGAGGCAGTGCAACACCAGTAAAGTCCCGATTATTTGTTTTATCAATACAGATATGTGTAGCAGTAACCACGCCTCGATTAAACCTCATCGGCTATGGTACCGTGCTGACAAAAAACTCATCCGTCAGGGTGCCACCTTTAATGAAGTACCTTGACGGCCGGCGTCAGCTCGGAGTTGTCGAAGACCTTGTAGATGTGAAGCACCAGGATGACGTCGTCGTAGACGGCCAGGATGACCAGGAGGTAGGCCGTGGAGCACCACATGCGTCGGTGGCACAGCACGAAGATGGCCAGGGTGTTCCCTGGTAAGGCAGCGACAACAGCGGAATGAATCAGGAGCGAGGTAAAGTTAGTAAAGGGAGAAGAAAATAGCACGTGCACGTGTAACACGCACACACGCACGGACACACCCGCGCACACGCGCGCACGTACTCACGCAAGCACGCACGCACGCACACGCACAGAGAGAGAGAGAGAGAGAGAGAGAGAGAGAGAGAGAGAGAGAGAGAGAGAGAGAGAGAGAGAGAGAGAGAGAGAGAGAGAGAGAGAGAGAGAGAGAGAGAGAGAGAGAGAGAGAGAGAGAGAGAGAGTGAGAGAGAGAGAGAGAGAGAGAGAGAGAGAGAGAGAGAGAGAGAGAGAGAGAGAGAGAGAGAGAGAGAAAGAGAGAGAGTGATTAGTTTTGCGTATGCAGCCCTTACTGTGCAACTCAAGTATTGGAGTACCCTGTATAAGCTCTTAGCTTGTTGTACTCGAAGTTTATAAATGTATTGCTGCTTTCGGTATGATTTTCTATTCGTGAATAAATTCTTGTTCAAACCACAGAGAGAGAGAGAGAGAGAGAGAGAGAGAGAGAGAGAGAGAGAGAGAGAGAGGGAGAGAGAGAGAGAGGGGGGGGGGAGAATGATAATGAACCTTTATTTTACAACGGTAAAAGTATTGACATAGAGTAGCCATTTTCACACTTGCCGTTAGCACAAACAAACAAATAGATCATACAAATTTAAAGCGAACTAAAACTAATAAAATATGGTCTTAACAGACACCATCAATTGAAAATGCATTAATAGAGAAAAACAATGAGGAAACAAGTGGAAAGATACACACAGACACACAGACACACAGACACACACACACACGCAGGCGCACGCACGCACGCGCACGCACGCACGCGCACGCACGCACGCGCACGTACGCACGAACGCACGCACGCGCGCGCGCGCGCACACACACACACATTACATAGCACATGAGAGAGAGAGAGAGAGAGAGAGAGAGAGAGAGAGAGAGAGAGAGAGAGAGAGAGAGAGAGAGAGAGAGAGAGAGAGAGAGAGAGAGAGAGAGAGAGATGAGAGAGAGACGGACTCAAAGAGACAGACAGAGAGATGAGAGAGATTGAGAGAAACAGACCATCAACTACTGACCAATTAACCCAAACACAGCGATGCCAGCCGTGGCCAGGCGGAAATCCTCGGTGGTTCTGATAATCCACGGCATGCTGCCTCCTCCGCCTCCTGACGTCATATTGACGTCAGAGCCGTTGAGAAACAGGTCGTCAGCGGCCGGATCGTCTGACGTCATGTTGAAGAGAACGTCATCGCTGTAATGGTCATCCAGCATATTCTGTGCCTCCATCTTCTTTTTAGTTTATTTTTTGGGTCTCTTGAAATTGAAATGGTGACGATGAAGTAAAAATGCAAAGAACACATATAAGAAGAATCCTAAAGGTTAGTTTTCAAATGATGAAGAGCTATGCTGGAAACTTGTCACCCAGCAATTTACCTCCTTATAGGATCCTTCTTCAACACACCACTGCAAATTCAGTCTGACGACGAGCTATGCTCGAAACTTGTCACCCAGCAATTTACCTCCTGGGATCCTCCATCAACACACCACTGCGAATTCAGTCTGACGAAGAGCTATGCTGGAAACTTGTCACCCAGCAATTTACCTCCTAGGATCCTCCATCAACACACCACTGCAAATTCAGTCTGACGAAGAGCTATGCTGGAAACTTGTCACCCAGCAATTTACCTCCTAGGATCCTTCTTCAACCCACCCACCCAGGTTAGTGTCAGTTTTCAAAATGTTGTGGATTGATGATAATCGTGGGGTTATATTCTGTAGTTGGCTAATGATGATACCCACAGATACCCACCCACGTGGGTTGTTGTTGAAGGATTCGCCAGTCTAAAACCTACCCAATGGATAACGCTATAAACGTGTCCGATTCTGCGTTTTACATTTACGAAGCAAGAAGTCCGAAGAATTAGACCTCACACTTTTTAATGTTTGGTTAAATGTTTGATCATGTGAAACATTTAAAGAATTTTATGCGAAGTGTTTCTAAAGAAAATGCGTTGGTTGCGTTTCAATTTTGCTGTTGGATGAAGATGAAATGTCGTTTATACGTTTGCTTTGGGTTGGGTTTTTTTGTTTCGTTTTCATTTCATCTCCATCGTGTGTGGTCTAGCCTACCTCGTTTTATACTTATGTTACTCGACAAAGTCTGTAGACTGTTTGGAAGTCATACTACTGGAAGTCATACTACTGGACGTCATACTACCAAACCGCTGCAACCATTACAGGGAACCTTTAAAAGGAACAAAAAAGAAGAAGTTCCATACCTCTCATATGTAATCATATTATCAAGAAGAAGTAAGTTTCCTAATAAGAGCTGTTTGCCGTCTTTGGTCTCGTGCGGATGCTGAAGCTGGGTTTCTCGCACAGTCACTGTGTGTATAAGTAGCAGTTAGGGTTATGTTGACTACTACTACTGCGTTAACTTAATTCAATCTGCCTTGTTTATGTCCTCTCTAAAAACACACTCAACATTCCAGAATGCCTCGTGTTAATGTTGGTACTTCAGAAATTCTGAAAACGATGCCGCGCTGGTCTTCGAATGCTGGCTGATTCGCGAACGAAGAACTGTTTAGCACCAGCACTTTATCAGCAGGCTATGTTTCTTTGAAGCCCAAATATCTAAGATAAAAAAAACCACGTTGCAATTACACAGTATCACACGTATAATATGTCAGCTTCCCTCCTGGAATGACTATAATGTCTGATAATAGGCCTAAGCACCGCTGTATTGCTTATAAACAAACTTCAAAGATACACTGACGCACCACGATTAAGTCCCTTGGTTTTTTTCTGGGTAGCTGTGACCTAGATAGAAATGTCCCCAAGTTCAAATTGAGGCTGCTCTTTAAAATGGTGTTTCGCTTTGAATTTGGGGGTATTTGTTTGCAGCTAAGATTTGTTTGCAGCTATAAGAGGGAAAACACGTGAAACCCGTGATTTTGACACGTGATCTGGTGGCTCTTTAACTAAGTACCAGGTAAGTTAGACACACTGTGCTTATTTACACATGCTTACGTGTAATCTATTTTGTATATCTGGAATACACCCAAATGGTCTTACACCCAAATGGTCTCTGATTTTGTTGTTTGAGGTTTGAAATAAACACGAAATAGCCTATTATTTGATCAGAGAAAAGCTTTTAAATTCTCAACTATAGTATCTCTATGGTTATCTTACTTATGACACGTTATCCACGAAACTCTTGGCGTTTCAACTAAATAAACGACGTCGTGGAATTTCAAGCAGTCACTCACGTCTCCAAAATACTACGAATACTTCAGCACCAGTTAACAGCACAATCTGGGATACTCAGTAAACCTTTATACATGTAATTGATCCCTAGAACGCATCCTTAGCTTAGTAGAAGAAAAAAATAACGGGGAAAAATCACCTTAAACAGTACAGACTGCAACGTCACTGGAACATGCAAAAAACAAAGGCACACAAGTTCAACAATAATTGATACACTTCACAGACACAGTTTTTAGTCCCCGAGCCGAAGGTTCGGGGAGCTATTGTTTTTGTCTGGTCCGTCCGGTGTCCGTCCGGCGTGCCTCCGTCCGTCCGGCTATTCGTCCGTTTTTCTCAAAAACTATTCAGTCTATCATCATCAAATTTGGCATACGAGTTTGCCAAGATGCAAGCTATCCACTGATGCATTTAGTTTTACATTAAGGTCAAGGTCGCGCCAGTTACAGGGTTCAAACCCCAAAACACATAATCGCTAATATCTCGCGAAGTTTTGCATGCAGTGTTTTTCACAACATTTCTTGATGAATGCTCTATAACACAGTTGTCATGAATGTTTCTGTGCGCGCGTGTGCGCATTATCACGCGCGCTCAGATCACGGGTCCGAACCCTAAGGCTATATACAAAACAAACTATTCAGTTACGTGCTGTTTTGATGCGTTTTTATGTAGTTACGTGCTGTTTTGATGCGGTTTTATGTATGTGTACAGCCGACACATTCCGATTTCGGAGTAGCTCGGCGATGCTGCGAGGGGACTTTGCAGCCGCTCGGCGTTGCACTTGTTTTAATTATCCTTATCCCCACTACCAATCACTACCTATCTTCTAAACGAAGATGCGGCTTAATATCGTGGTCATACCTTTGAAGACTTGATGACAATATGAACAAGCTTTGCTTTAGCTCATCTCCTCGTCGCTGTATTATCTAGATGACTAGCAGTCCAGCTCTTTACGCTTCGCATGCGCGCGCACACACACACCCTCTCTCTGTTTCACACTCTCTCTCTCTTTCGCCTCTTCCCCCTCTTTCACTCAGATGCATAATGCATGGGGAAAACCAGTCTAGAGGATTAGATAATGTTGTTGAAAATTATCCACAGCCTGTCAGATGCTGTAAGCTTTACAATGATGATGTCAACGATGATGATGACGATGATGGGGAGATTCCAAGAGTTGCACAGGCTGTCGTAATCTCCAGTGTCCAATGAAGCTGACCGGTTGACTTCTTCGTTGAGTTGGTGGTTCGGTTGGCGTCAGTTTACGGGTGTAGATTTGGGGGCAACACTGTCAGGAAGATAAAAGACCAAAAAAATAAATATATGCGTGTATGTATGCCTTTGCATTAATCTAATCGGTGAACATTACTTGTGAACACAAAGATCACACACACACACACACACACACACACACACGCACGCGCGCACGCACACACACACGCACGCACGCACGCACGCGCACACGCACACGCACACGCACACGCACACGCACACGCACGCACACGCACGCGCGCGCACGCACACACACACACACACGCACACACACACACACACACACACACACACACATGAAAGGATTGTTAAAGAGGCACCCTGACGGATGAGTATTTTGCAAACACGTCGAGATCGCAAGGAAAGCACCCTTTACAGAGATCGCAACACTCACTTTGCTCTGGTTTCCTAGAAATCAAACCGTCAAATCGGCGATTCCTCCTTGGCGGAGGTGCTGGACGTCAGATTCTTTCAGTGAAAGGGATACATTCTCTTTTTCTAATGGCCGCCTGAGTTTAGACCAACTTGTTTGCACGAAATGTCCACAATACAAGCCTGTTTATACACTTTACCAAAAGTAGTTTCGCTCTGAACAAAATAAATAATTTCTTTTTTAAATACACTTTCATTAGAAGAAAAAGCTTCAACCACTCTCAGTGGCCTCCACCCACCCCGTCCAATATGGCTTCTCTCTCCGGCATCTCCGCCAAGGAGGAATCGCCGTTTTGACGGTTTGGTTTCTAGGAAACCAGAGCAAAGTGAGTGTTCCGATCCTTGAAAAAGGCTGTCTTTCTGGCGACCTCGGCGTGTTTCTTGCAAAAAACTCATCCGTCAGGGTGCCCCTTTAAAGGCTTCCTCGACGTAGGCCTAAGCTTGCCACTGCCTGGCATAGACTGGAGTATCATATCTTCTACACAACACAACCTCATAAAGACAAAAACGATTTGTTGGACAAACCGTCAATTCAGTTTCTCCTCAGGCGCGAGGTGAACACCAGAGAAACAGAGTAAAAATGTCAGAATCTTTCAGTGAAGAGACAATACCAGTAACCTCTTTTTCTAATGGCCGCCTGAGTTAGACCAACTTGTTTGCACGAAATGTCCACAATACAAGCCTGTTTATACACTTTACCAAAAGTAGTTTCGCTCTGAAAACAAATATGGGGAAATAGCTACCATTTCTAGCCACACATACTGCACTACAAAGAAGAAAAAAGCTTCAACCACTCTCAGTGGCCTCCACCCACCCCGTCCAAAATGACGTATCTCTCCGGCAACTCCGCCAAGGAGGAATCGCCGTTTTGACGGTTTGGTTTCTAGGAAACCAGAGCAAAGTGAGTGTTCCGATCCTTGAAAAAGGCTGTCTTTCTGGCGACCTCGGCGTGTTTCTTGCAACAAAACTCATCCGTCAGGGTGCCCCTTTAAAGGCTTCCTCGACGTAGGCCTAAGCTTGCCACTGCCTGGCATAGACTGGAGTATCATATCTTCTACACAAAGAAGCATAAAACAACATTAGTTTGGTTACCAAATCTATGCAGTTTTTTGTATTACTTAAAGACAAGATATCAAATTGAAAAATGCATTGCATATATGAATATGGAATACTAAGCGTTTTCTGAGAAGTGGCGGTTATATCTGCCATTAACGGATTTATAGTTAATATTAAAAAAAAACTGCTTTTTTGTTCCTGTTTCTGTAGGGAAAGCTTTGGGAATAAAAAATGCTTTTCTCTGTGACAAACCTATATGTCCCCTGCCTTAATTATTTGTTTACTCAGGTTATTCTATCATTAATAATTACATTTATTCATATTCATAATACTGTTTCTTAATATTCCTTTGTTAAAGCAACATTCTATTCCTTTGTT
>CM065695.1:15325760-15330760 GCA_017654935.2 Phymorhynchus buccinoides | reverse complement strand
GACGGCCGGGGGGGGGGGGGACGGGCATGGGGGGGGGGGAGGGGGTGGGGGGAGAGGTAATTAGTTTATTATAGCGGAGATGCCTTGCCCAGGCTACATCATCACTCACTCTCTCTCGAGCCCAAGAGATTTGAGGACGAGAGTTGGCTCGTTGTTGGGGAAGTCCCCAAAGGCCAACCAACCAATCCCTTCGGCAGCAGCAGCAACCAGAGCCGGTGCAAAGGGCCCCCCACCCTCGTTCGAGAGTCATAGTCTTCCACGAGAGACTAAGCTGTAGCATGATATTCAAAATACTGTAGAATATCATGTATAGTACAGCTCTCGTTTACTATTGGCCCTTTTCTACAGGCTAATGTCAACCAGTGATTAAAAAAAAAAAAAAAGCATTTGAGAAAAAATGGCCCCCCAAAGGAAAAGCTAAGCCCCAGTTAAAAACTCAGACGCGAAGGGTGGTGATGGAAGGATCATATTTGGTATTTGGTATTATTTGGTATATTCTAGTCACACAGAAACTTACCTCTGTGAAATCCCGGGCTGCTCTCTACCCCCCCGGCCAGAGCGCGTCGCGCGCAAGTGCAGCGCCTACCCAACTGTTTTTTTTTTTTTTTTTTCCGGTGGGGGTGGGGGGTGGTGAGGAGGGGGGGGGGACCTGGGCACACACTTGGGAAAACCTAGAAGAGAAAGGAAGAAGGAAGAAAAGACAAAGAAAGAAGAAAAGAAAGAAGAAGAAGAAAAGAAGAAGAAAGAAGAAGAAGAAGAAGAAAAAAAGAAGAAGAAGAAGAAGAAGAAGAAGAAGTAAGAAAGAAGAAGGAGAGGAGGAGGGAGCAGAGGAGGAGGTAGGAGGAGGAGTGAGGAGGAGGAGGAGGATGAAGGAGAGAAAGAGGGGAAAGCGAGAGGAGGGAGAAAGAAAGAGAGAGAAAGAAGGAAGAAGGAAGAAGGTAAGTAAGGAAGAAGAAGAGAGAAGAGGAGGAAGGAAGGAAGGGAAGGAGAGGAGGGGAGATGGAGGAAGGCCAAGGGAAAAGAAGAAGAAGAAGAAGAAGGAAGAAGAGAAGAGAGAGAAGAAGAAGGATATACTGTGAAAGTCTCTTTCAGAAGAGAAAAATCGAATTTACGATTTTCGAGTAATTGTGCCACTTAATTATAAAGGAAAAACGACGAGAAGAGACATAGAATAATTTATTAATTTAGCTCATCCCCTATCATTTATTAAGTCAGTTCCCCGTGCGATTCATTCCTGTCTGAATTAATCAAATGGATTAGGACCAGGAAAGGGAACGGAATTGATCAAAACAGCACAGTTATGATTTGCCTCCCTTAGAGAGAAAGCCTCATGGTTCTGTCGGCGATTGATTCAGGCGATTGATCAGAGAGAGAGAGAGAGAGAGAGAGGAGAGAGAGAGAGAGTTTCAGAGAGAGAGAGAGAGAGAGAGAGAGAGAGAGAGATAGAGAGAGTAGAGAGAGAAGATGAGAGAGAGAGAGAGAGATGGGAGAGAGAGAGAGATGGAGAGAGAGAGAGAGAGGTAGAGAGGAGGAGATTTGAGCAGAGAGAGAGAGAGAGAGAGATGAAGATAGAGAAGAGAGAGGATAGAGAGAGAGAGAGAGAGAGAGAGGAGAGAGATAGAGAGAGAGAGAGAGAGAACTCGAACTCGAAATTTTTAATGAGGATAAACTGAGTAAGCAAAAATAACAGCTTATTTTCATCAGGTCCCTCTAAAAATAATGACATATGAAATTGAATAAATAAATAAATTAATAAATAAAATCAAATAACCTACAAAAACTCAAAGAGAAGAGACAAAAAAAGAGAGCAGAACTCAGAGGATAGAGAGAGGAGGGAGGACGGAGAGATGAGAGAGAGAGAGGAGAGAGGAGAGAGAGTGAGGAGAGAGAGAGAGTAGTGAGAGAGAGAGATGAGAGAGAGAGAGAACCGAACTGAACTGAACAAAGTTTTAATTCCTTTAGGCCATTAGCCCATAGAAACAGGGTCAAGGTACAACAATTCAAAATAACACTAGACTAGAAACATGGTTAACCTTCCAAATACTCATCCATACGTTTCCGTATACGAAGGGAATAGAAAATATATAAAGCTAATTTACGAATTTGAAACACAGATCCGTTACACAAAATATCAGTATACGATTGACCAAGTTCACTCAAATACCAACCGTTTACCAACCGCGATCGTAGAGAGCGGATTGGTAATGTTTTTCACTCGTGTCTGAGGCGGACTATGGTATGTATCCTCTCTAGCGTTTGAACGGATGGACTTAGGATACTCAAATTGTGCATGCGGGTAGGTAATAGGAAGATCTATCCCAAGTTCGATAATGAAGGTCATGGGTCAAAGGTCAAGGTCACTGGAGCCGAAAACGCTGCCGCGCGGTTGGTGATTTAGCGTCTTAACGCTCTAGTTCAGTCTCATATCATTATATAACGGGCAGACATATATAAAGTGGTTTCCATCCTCTTTTACCTTACACACAGGACATAGAAAATGAATATCTTCACTGAATGTTGTTCTAATAGAAGTGCCATTGATAGGTAATACTCCTATTCTAAGCTTAACAATTCCATCACGAAAACATCTTAAATCAAGAATCTGAAAATACGGTTCACATTCCAAAGACTGTTTAAAAAGACGTTATGTGCTATATGTATCTTTGTACTTTACAGAGCTATCCCATTCCTGAGAATAGTGATATTTTAGTCGCTGCTTAAACAAGGACAAAAATGCTACTTCACACCCCACATCCTGGTTAACCCTTTCGCCGCCAGCTATTTTTCAGCCAAAAGATACCATTAAACTTAACTGGGTATAGAAAAAACCAAATATCATGCAATATTGCAAATTCCTCTGTGACATATATAACATTAGGCCTATCCTTACCTCCCAAAATTAAGAAATTAGGGTATTTGAATAACAGGCCCTGATTTGATGCTTTTTAGTGACATGGGTGGTAAACCATTGTGGTGCAAAAATGCGACATTGGAGAGTGAAAGGGTTAAAAACAATGCATAATCCAAATCCCAAACTGAGAGAGTTGTTTTGTGTGTGTTGTGAGTGCATGTGTTTGTTTGTGTGTGGATGTGTGTGTATGTGTGTGCTGTGCATGTGTGCATATGCATGTGTATACGTACATATGTGTATGATTGTGTAGAAGTTTGTATGCGTACAAGTCTCTGTGTGTGTGTGTGTTTGTATGTGTACGCGCGTGCGCATGTGCGTATGTGTGTATGTATGTGTTGGTGCGCGCGCATGTGTGTGCGTGTGTTGTGTGTGTGTGGTGTGTGTGTGTGTGTGTGCGTGTGCGTGTTGCGTGTTGCGTGCGTGCGTGTTGTGCGTGCGTACGTGCAAGGAGCGTGAGCATATGCGTGTGTGTGTGCGTTGTGTGCGTGCGCTGCGCGCGTGTGTGTGTGTGTGTTCTAAGAACTTCTCGCTCATATACAAACAAATTGTGAATGCCTGGTTGTCTGTCTATCTTTATTTCTATTTCTTCGTCTTTTTGTCTGATGATCTGACTCTTCCTTTCTTTGATTTATTTCTCTCTCTCACTCTTGCTGTGCCTCAACCTACTCTCTCTCGTCTCTCTTCTCTCGTCTCTCTCTCTCTCTCTCTACTCTCTCTCTTTCTCTCTCTCGTCTCCCTCAACTCTCTCTCTCTCTCTCTCTTCTCACAATCTCTCTCTCTCTCTGCCTCTGCCCCCCCCCTCCTCTCTGTCTGTCCTCTCTCTGTCCTCTCTCTGTCTGTCTCTCTCTCTGTGCCCCCCCCCCCCCTCCTCTCTCTCTGTGTCTGTCTCTCTATGTTTCTCTCTCTTTCTCTCTCTGTCCCCCCCTCTAACCTCTCTCTCTCTTTATCTGTCTCTCTCTTTGTCTATCTCTCTGTCTCCCCTCTCTCTCTCTCTTTCTCTCTCTCTCTCTCCTCTCTCCCTGTCTTTCTGTCTCTCCCCCCCCTCTCTCTCTCTGTGTTCTCGCTGTGTCCCTCTCTCTCTCTTTCTTTTCTCTGCCCCCCCTCTCTCTCTCTCTCTCTCTCTCATCTCTCTCTCTGTCTGTCTCTCTCCATCTCTCTCTCTGTCTCCCTCTCTGTCTCTGTCTGTCTCTCTCTGTCTCTTTCTGTCTCCCTCTCTCTCCTCTCTCTTTGTCTGTTCCCTTCTCTCTCTGTCTCTCTCTCCTCTCTCTCTCTCTCTCTCTGTCTCTGTCTCTGTCTGTCTGTCTGTCTGTCTGTCTGTCTCTCTGCCTCCTCTCTCTCTCTCTCTCTCTCAACCGCCTCTCACTCAATTTCTCTCTCTCTCTCTCTCTCCTCTCTCTCTCTCTCATGCTCTTTGTCTCTTTCTATCTCTATTTACCCCCATCTATTTCTCTCTTTCCCATCGTTCCCCCACCGCTCTCTCTCTCTCCTCTCTCTCTCTCTCTCTCCCTCTCTCTCTCTCTCTCTGCCCCCCCCTCTCTCTCTCTCTCTCCGGCACGCATCTCTCTCTCTCTCTCTCTCTCCATCCCTCTCTCCTTAACGATTGGACTCCTGACAATCATTTTGGTCAACCAAATTACCAGAAGAACCCCGTATATAGCATGGGTTCCTATTACAGCTTTTGCCTAAGGCCGTGTACACATACACGCGGAGATTCCGTGCGAAAACCCGTGGGCAATCCGTAAAGAAGTAAAAGAAAGAAGGGGAAAGTTTTGCGAGCGTGTCCGAATTCCCCCCCCCCCCTCTCTCTCTCTCTCTCTCTCTCTCTCTCGCTCTCTCTCTCCCCCCCAAAAAACTCTCTCTCTCTTTCTCTCTCGTCTCTCTCTCTCTCTCTCTTATTTCCCTCTCTCTCTCTCTCTATGCTCTTTGCCTCTTTCCCTATCTCTATTTATCCCATCTCTTTTCTCACTTTCCCACCGTTTCCCCCCCCCACCCCTTATTTCTCTTGCGCCTTGCTGCCATTGGAAACGCAGGATGCATTCCCGGATGAACTATTGGCTGCGTGCAATGCTATGTAATTAGCAGCTTTGAT
>CM065695.1:15310760-15313260 GCA_017654935.2 Phymorhynchus buccinoides | reverse complement strand
TGATATCTAAAATATATTAAAAAAAAGCCAACATGGACCCGTTTGCTACCATGGACGCTTGAAGACTGCGTTCTGAAAAGCATGATAAAAAACATATTTTCGCCAAGGAAGTTTATTGCGGTGTTTATGCGTGTATTTGGAATAGAAAAGGCAGAGGCTCGGGGTACGGGCCCGTACCTCACATTCTCCAGGCTACGGGTACGGCGCTCAATCACGCGGGGACGCATAAATTGTGCGCAAATGTCTTCAAAAAACTAATAACATGAACTCTGACATGTTCCTAACCTGATCCCTAACCCTATCCCTTTACCAAGATGCTTTATATAATGAGAAATAAGAAAATGCATTCGTTGACGAAAGATTCGACGAGGAAGAGTGTTACGATGCAACGTGTAGATTTTATATATTTAGACTTGTCTGGAAGTTTCCAGAGACCACAAGATTTGGTGAAAATGATGTTTTACGTCCTCTCGGTCACAGACACATATGGGACATTTGTAAATACAAAGATAGTGGGAACAATACTGGGTGCAATGCCCGGAGGCAGTGCAACACCAGCAAAGTCCCGAGTTTTTAACGATATAGATAGGTGTAGCGGTAACCACGCCCCAGTTAAGCCTCATCGGCTATGGTACCGCCACAGTTTTATTTTGTTCCTTTGTATATATATATATATATTATATATATTAAAAAAAATGTTGATGGATGATAGTACAAAGTGTGTGTGAATGAAGGAACTGTGGAGAGGAAGAATGGAAGAGGAAGGAATAAAAATGTGTTAAAGACCCACCACGTCACGTGTCACAATCACGGTTTTCACGTGTTTTCCCTCTTATAGCTGGTAAGAAATCTTAAGAAATCTTCCTAGCATAAGAGGGAATGTGACACGTGACGTGGGGGGTCTTTAAGAAAGTCGGTTCACTACAACAATATACGATCCTGCAATCGTAGCAAAGAGTCACTATCCCCGAACATGGTCTGAGTGTTGCATGAATGCCGTAGACCTACCCCCAGCCACTGTGAATAGAAAACAGCAAAACGTCCAAGAAAATTGAGAACAAAAAAATTGTCCTCTGTCAGAAACGGGTTAAAACACACGAGGAAAATCCAGTTAAATCAACACATTTAACACATCTGTATTGCTAAAGAATCGGGACATTCCTGGTGTTGCACTGCCTCCGGGCATTGCCTCCAGGACCGTTCCCACCGTCTTTATATCTACTGAATGTCCCATACGTGTCTGTTCCAGACCGGAGGACGTTAAGCAGAATTTCCTCCTACGCGAGGAATGGAACTGTCTCGGCGAGGGTCCACACTCTGTGATTACTTTCGAATTCTGCTAATGCAATCAATTTGGGATTCCATCTCGCAATCCGCAGGGTGCCGCGTGTCATTTGATGGTCGGCGACACGGATCCTAATGAATAACGACCATGTTTGTTCCACTTTTATTTTTGGTGGTTTGCTTCAGAAAAGAACGTTTCTGATACTTGTGATTTGGGGTTGTGATGAGGGCTTTTTTCTCTCGTCTATGCTGGTGGAATGAAACTTGTTAACCCTTTCACCGCCAATGTCGCATTTATGCACCACAATGGTTTAAACACCCATGTCACTAAAGGGCATCAAATCAGGGTCTGTTATCCAAAGACCCTATTTTCTTAACTTTGGGAGGTAAGGATAGGCCTAATGTTGTGCATGTCACAGAGGAATTCGCAATATTGCAGATGAAAATGTTCACTACCCAGTTAAGTTTAATCGTATTTTTTGGGCTGAAAAATGGCTGGCAGCGAAAGGGTTAATGATTTGATGCGTTTGTATTTTTCTCGTTTTCTCGTCTCTCTCTCTTTCTTTGGTTATTAGTTTTCCAAATTTGTAGCTAGCGCCTGAGTGAGTCTGTTTGTTTGTTTGTTTGTTTGTTTAAAGGCACACTGACGCACCACGATTAAGTCCCTGGTTTGTTTGTTTTTTTCACCACGATTAAGTCCCTGGTTTGTTTGTTTTTTCTGGGTGGCTGTGACCCACATACAAACGTCCCCAACTTCAAATTGAGGCTGCTCTTTAAAATTATGTTTCGTTTAATATTTGGGGACATTTGTATGGGAGTTAAACCTGGTCGAAACAAGATTTCTTGCCAGCTATAAGAGGGAAAACACGTGAAAGCCGTGATTTTGACACGTGATCTGGTGGATCTTTAAACGTCTCGCTCGTTTGTTCCTCTTGATCTCTTATCTTGGTCTAATTTGTGACCCCAGCCCCCGTCCCGCCCCGCGGGCAAACTTTCAGATATGCACCACATACACTGCTCAAAAAGTTGCTCCGGTTATTTTTTGGAGGCGGTCAAGAGACCGCCTCCCCTTTATCGTCGGGCAGGGTATCACATGACTTTTTACTCTGGATGGTCACGTGCTTTTTTGGCCAGTTCTATAGTATGTGGAGGAGCACGTGACCTGCTGGGCGCATCAGAGTTGTCTTCCCTTTGTCATGGAAGTTGTCTGCCCTTT
>CM065695.1:15300760-15308260 GCA_017654935.2 Phymorhynchus buccinoides | reverse complement strand
TCTCTCTGCCTGTCTCTCTCTCTGCCTGTCTCTCTCTCTCTGCCTGTCTCTCTCTCTCTCTCTCTCTCTTCTGTGTCTCACTCTCTCTCTGTCTGTCTGTCTCTCTCTCTGTTTGTCTCTCTCTGTCTGTCTGTCTGTCTGTCTATCTCTTTGTCTGTCTCTCGATCTCTCTCTCTCTGGCTGCGACCCGCTATCCAGGTGGGAGCAACCCGAATTTCACAGTGACGCCTTTGTGACTATAAAGTACCTAATACCTAATACCTTCACCCACCCTATTCAAAATGGCTTCTCTCCGGTACATCTGCTTAGGAGGAATCACGCTGTTTTGACAGATTAATGTCTAGGAAACCACAGCGAAGTGAGTTTTCTAAGCCTTAAAAGGCTGTCTTTCTGGTGATCTCGACGTGTTTCTTGCAAAAACTCATCCGTCAGGGTCCACCTTTAAACATTCTTGCTACCCCCCCTCCCTCCACTCGTTGCTAATCGCTAACTATACTACTGTCGGCTATGCTCCACCCCACCCTACCCCTTCACTCCACTGACGTTCGTGTTGTCTGCTTAAACCTTTGCAAAATCACGGAAGTGCCTTGCCAAACTTTTGCTATTTCACAGCAAGTGCATTGTCAAAAGAGATAAAAATGCATTCTTCATAATAATAACAAAAACAAAAATAAAATGACTGCACACTTAACATTTTTATTTTTCGCCGTTTTGGCAGGATAATCCTTTACAGGGCCTCAAAACAAAGCGAAATGTGTCATGTTAAATGGATTTCATTTAGCAGACAATATTCGCTTGGGAAGGTGTGGTGTGTGTGTGGGGGGGGGGGGGGGGGGTGGTACTGTGAAGGAAGGCTGTTCATTTTGCTATTACTCGGATATTAGAAACAAAACGTTTTCTTTCTATATTGCTTGGCATTGTAAATTCATCAAACCCTTTATTTTCAAGAAAGACTTACGGATTGATTTTATATTCTTCTGTCCTCACGTTCATTTATCATTTGACTATTCCTTGACCCCCCCCCCCCCCCCCTTTCTTTTTCATTGATGCACACACTACCATTGAGAGACTCATGAATATGCGTTAGCCTAGCAACTGATCGAAACCGTTAGGTAGGCCTAGTGCTGCGACTCTCTCTGTGCTGTGGTGTTGAGCTATGGAAGCAGGGTCAGTCTCTATAGGCCTAGGCCTAGTACAAAGGTTAGCAGACGGACACAATCAGTTGACAGTGAAAGATGAATATGAGCCAAGTTGGTTCTTTTCAATTTTATTCACACAACCGTAGGCTGAGCCTAACCCTACTCTCTTTGTGTTTATGACTCTCTATCTCAAAAGTCTGGTTTCTTTCAGTTTCATGACAACAACCATAGGCTGATCTTAACCCTATTCTCTTCAGACTCTCGATATCAAAGTCTGATTATTTTCAGTTTCATGACAACCCGAGGCTGATCCTAACCCTATCCTCTTCGTGTTTATGATTCTCGATCTCAAAGTCTGTTCTTTTCAGTTTAATGACACAATTGTAGGCTGATCCTAATCTTATCCTCTTCGTGTTTATGACTCTCGATCTCGAAGTCTGTTTTATTTTCAGTTTTCTAACAATAACGCTAGGCTGATCCTGGCCCTATCATATTCATGTTATGGCTCTCAGTGTCAAAGTCCGGTTCTTTACAATTTCACAACAACCCTAGGCTGATCCTAACCATATCCTCTTCATATTTATGACTCGATCTCAAACTCTGGCTTATTTCAGTTTCATAACAACATGCATAGGCTGATCCTACCTTATCATCTTCATGTTTGCGACTCTCGATCTCAAAGTCTGGTTCTTTTCAGTTTCATGACAACTCTAAGCTGATCCTAACTCTATCCCCTACATGTTTTATGATTCTTGATATCAAAATCTGGTTCTTTTCAGTTTAATGACAAAAACCCAGGCTGATCCTAGCCCTATCCACTTCGTGTTTACGGTTATTGATGTCAAAGTCTGGTTTCTTTTAGTTTTCATGGCAATAACCCTAGGCTGATCCTAACCCAATCTTCTTCGTGTTTATGACTCTCGATCTCAAAGTCTGGTTCTTTTCAGTTTCGTTACAACAACCCTCCCTGTCAACAACTTAAGGCTGATACTACCCTTATTCTCTTCATGTTTATGACCATCAATCTCAAACTCTGGCTTCCTTTCAGCTTCATGGCAATAAACCCTTCGCTGATCCTAACCCTATCCTCTTCATGTTTATGATTATCGATCTCAAAGTCTGGTTCTTTTCAGTTTTATTACAACAACCCTAGGCTGATCCTAGCCCTATCCTCTTCATGTTTAAGACTCTCGATCTCAAAGTCTCGTTCTTTTCAGTTTCATGACAACAAACTTAAGCTGATCCTAACCATATCACCTACGTGTTTACGACTCTCGATCTCAAAGTCTGGTTCTTTTTTAGTTTCATGACACATAACCCTAGGCTGATCCTAGCCCTATCCTATTCAATTTTATAGCTCTCAATCACTCAAAATCTGGTTCTTTTCAGTTTCACAACAACCCTAGGCTGATCCTAACCATATCTTCTTCATGTTTATATGACACCTCGATCTCAAAGTCTGGTTTCTTTCAATTTCATGACAACCCTAGGCTGATCCTATCCTTGTCATGTTTATGACTCCCGATCTCAAAGTCTGATTCTTTTCTGTTTCACAACAACAACTAAACTTTCATTTGCAGCAATATGATCTCACTTTACTGTATTGAACTTCTTTTTTGTTCTTGTCTGAGCAGTCGATGACGAACGTATTTTATGACACGTTCATATTTTATGTAACTTTTTTCTTCTTCTCTAAAGTAGCCAACTGCATCACGTTGAAGATATTTTGAAAAGACATATATGTTCATACACTTTTGAAGTGCAATACACTCTTCTACATAATGTTAACACTGTTTGGCCTCCATTAGTTGATATCTATCAACTGAATTTCTTGTATAGCCTTGCTTGGAGTAATGAGGCGTCATACTACTCCTCGCCGACACGAAAGGGTGATTATTTTAGGCCCGAACTGCCGAACTGCCGATGCCCCCTGGTGACGAGTCAGGAGCAGAAAATTTTCTGTGGCTATATACTACTAGTTCCTGACAGGCAAGGGCGATAATCTTAAGTAGGTGGCGTTCGCATATCAGGTCACGAGACAGGGGCACGAGAATGTTCGGTATAAAGTCTCATTGTAAGCAATGGATATTATCTGACTGGAACGCGTAATCATCCGTTCACTCAGACTTGTGCGGGCCAACTTCCTGTTCACGTGCATCCTGCTCTTTCCAGCTCATAAGCAGCACTGCCTTTGGGGAGTCCAGAACCACGTCATCTGGGCATTATGAAACTGGACGTGAATTCTTCTTCTTCTTCTGCCAATAATAATAATAATAATAATAATAATTGGCACTTATATAGCGCACATATCTAGAACATTCTATTCATGGCGCTTTACAAAGAAATAAAACTACAAACATTCACACACACACACACATTCACACACACACACACACACACACACACACACACACACACACACACACACACACAAACACACACACACACACACACACACACACACAAACACACACACACACACACACACACACAAAAGAAAAGACGATGAAGGGGAGAGGGTGGGAAGGGGGGTGACGCGGGGGGGGGGGGGGGGTGGCGTCTACACACACATACACGCTGCATGCACACACACACATACACACACACGCATCGCACGCACGCACGCACACGCGCGCGCGCGCGCACGCACGCACACACACACACACACACACACACACACACACACACAAAACACCAACACCACTCAATTTCCATACGGCACAATCAACACACACACACTGCATACACACACCACACTGCACACGCATGCGCACTCGCACACGCCCACGCACACGCACACGCACACGCACACGCACACGCACAATTACACACGCACACAAACACACGCACACGCACACGCACACGCACACACACACCACTCAATGTCCACACTGCACAATCAACCTATGCATGTCAGCTACAACTTGGAAAAGAGATGAGTTTTTAGACCGGCCTTGAACGCGTCCAGAGAGTCGGAGTGTCTGAGAGACAGGGGTAAGTTGTTCCACACAGATGGAGCCTGGAACGAAAAGGACCTTTCACCATAGGTTTTGGTTTTGACAGTGGCTGGTTGCAGGAGGCGTGTGTCAGAGGAAGAGCGGAGGACACGAGAAGGTGTGTAGAGATGAAGTAGGTCAGACAGGTAATCAGGGGCAGAACCAGAGATGACAGGGGGGGGGGGGGGGGGGGCGAAGGAAAGAGTGGAGAGTTTATAGTCAATCCTATCAGAGATTTTTAACCAGTGCAGAGAGTGCAGAAGTGGCGTGACATGTTCATACTTAGAAGACTTAAGGACTAATCGGGCAGCATTGTTTTGAATTCTTTGGAGGCGACTGAGAATATACTTTGGAAGGCCAGCAAGGAGAGAGTTGCAGTAATCGATTTTAGACAAAACAAAAGCACAGACCAAAGTTTTCGTGGCGTCAGTAGATAGATAGTGGCGAACATAACTTATTTTGCGGAGCTGAAGGTATGCAGATCGACAAACATTTGAGACATGTTGTTGGAGAGAGAGGGTCTGATCTAACGTGACTCCGAGACTGCGAACAGAGGGGGACAGAGAGACAGGAGTGTTGCTGATTGTAACAGAATCTGGAAGAGATGGATGGCCAAGTAATCTCTTTGGACAGGCTAACATAAGTTCAGTCTTGTCTTCGTTCAACTGCAGTTTATTAACAGTCATCCATGTTTTTGATATCTGCTATACAGTTCTGTGTCCTTGATACTAGCCCATCAACTTCGGCAAGAGAGGCTGACTGATTGATCTGAGTATCGTCAGCAAAACTCTCGTGGGACAATGCATGCTTACTAACGACATCAGAAACAGGAGCAGCATACAGTACAAAAAGAATGGGCCCCAAGACAGAGCCCTGGGGAACACCAAAGGAGAGGTCGGAAGGCCCTGAGTATCTGCCATTCACACAGACAGTCTGTATGCGATGTTTCAGGTAGGACTCAATAATGTCGACTTACCGTAACCGGCAATTACTGACATGTACTGGGGTTCAAAGAATTATGCAGCGCGGATAAAATAAAAAAAAAAACAAAAACAAAAATAAACCTAGACAGATAAGAGGGCGTGCACGACCGAGCACCCCTGGCTAGTCCGAGAACACCCAGCCGCACATGGGGGAAGAAAAAAAGTAGAGGGGGGGGGGTAGTAGTTGTTTTTAGTCAGGGAGTTTCAGCACCTTCGAGATGAAGGAGCTGAGCGTGGGGGATTGGACTGTTCAGGGGAAGAAAGAGTTGTTGCGGTAGTCGGTTCTAGCGGGGAGTTTTTGGAACTGTTTCACCGAGTTCAGGATCAGTCTTTATTTCACTGATTCCGCATGGTCTTGCCAGGGTGTGGAGGTTCTCAAGAAAGCGTTACCAGGAAACGTGAGTCAGAGAGCATGAGATATCTTGGGGTGGGTCTTTGACGGTTTGGGCCTTTGACGGTTTGGGCCTGTATCAGCACGGTCGAGAAAGCAGTGTCACAAACTCTTCAAAATGAATCTCTGATAGCTGTTCACTACAGGGATGAGTTCCTCGATATATCCACGTCAAACCTTCCGCTGGCACGGTCCGAGATTACCACATTTCCATGGATGATAATGCGCCTTTTTATCGAGCAAGGGTCGTTTACACGTACCTGCAACAAGAGACCATCGTCCATATGAGGTAGGTTGTCCGATCCAGAGACCTCAGTCTCATATTAAAATGTTGGAGCATGCTCCAGGCAGCCGTTAGAAGCCGTTTACAGCAACTCAGAACTGTACAGGACCCAGAACAGTGCCTGGTAGAGGAGTGGAACACCCTGGATCAGCAGGAGCTTCAAAAGCTCCTCCAGAACACGAAATGACGTTTCCAAGCTGAAATCGCAGTGAGGAGGTCTCGCACATGCTTATCCATGACTTTTCTTGGCACAAAAAAACAAACAAATCTAAAAAATCAAAATTTCGCTCCATTCGGTTGTTTTATGCATTTTCTAGGGGTAAAACGAACTATCCTTGAGGAAAGCAAATCAAAACGCTCTGGGACCTCGGTTTTTTGTTTTTGTTTTATTTTAATATCAAAATGTGAAGATGGAAATTTAATGTCAATTAAATTAAATAAATGAGGGGGGGAAACGTAATGGCTTTATATTTATATTTTGATAACCTGACATGTTTAAGATAATATCCTAAGCCAATTTTGAGCAGTATACGTTCGCTAATAGGCTCAAACACAAAACTCCAAAACTCAAAACTCAAAGAAAAACTTCAGGTGCGCGCGCACGCACGCAACGCACGCGCGCGCACACGCACGCACGCGCACGCACGCACGCACGCACACCCACGCACGCACGCACGCACCCCACACACGCACGCACGCACTCTCGCACGCGCACGCACTCACGCACTCACACACACACACACACCCACACACACACGCGCGCGCGCGCGCGCACTAACACACACACACACACACACACACACACACACGCACACACACACACACACACACACACACACACACACACACACACACACACTCACACACACACACACACTCTCACACACTCTCATCTCTCTAACACACACACACACACACACACACAAAACACACACACACACACACACTCTCTCTCTCTCTCTCTCTCTCTCTCTCTCTCTTCTCTCTCTCTCTCTCTCTCGACTAACACACACACACACACACACACACACACACACACACATGAACATACTCTCTCTCTCTCTCTCTCTCTCTCTCTCTCTCTCTCTCTCTCCTCTCTCTCTCTCTCTCTCTCCACTCTCTCTAGCACACACACACACACACACACACACACACGCACGCACGCACACACGCACACATCACTCGCTCACGCACACTCTCTCACTCTCACTCGCACATGCACACTCCACACTCACACGCACACGCACACCACCACACACACACACACATACATGAACTCCTCTCTCTATCTCTCTCTCTCTCTCTAACTCTCTCTCAGCACACACACACACACACACACACACACACACACACACACACACACACACATACATGAACTATTCTCTCTCTCTCTCTCTCTCTCTCTCTCTCTCTTCTCTCTCTCCTCTCTCTCTCTCTCTCTCTCTCACACACACACACACACACACACACACACACACACACACACACACACACACACACACACACACACACACACACACACACACACACCACACATGAAACTTGGTTGGTTTGTTGCCCATTATAGACAGATTTTATAAAAAATAAAAAAATAAACTTGTCATTGGCTTTAACGTTTGCATTACACAGAAAGAAATGAAACGATTTGATTTGATTGATTGATTTGATTTAAACCCTGTTCACAACAATGACGATAATTATTAGACTT
>CM065695.1:15278260-15288260 GCA_017654935.2 Phymorhynchus buccinoides | reverse complement strand
CTTTGACCCGAACGCACCAAGGCATAGACTGGATCGGAAACCGAAACTGAGTTCACCATGAGAGCAGGGCATGCAAAGCCACATGATTTGAAACATTTTTCTTTCTTTTAAATGATTGATAGAACTGAGGCGGATCATACTATGATGATGATGATGATGATGCTATGGAGTTCCGTATCGGTCTGAGACTGCATGACAGGGCTGTATTCTACGCTTCCTTTCATAATGATATCCCGGCATTAACCAGGCCCGAGAACTACAGACACCTGCAGTGTTGGTCTTGAAATTAGAGCAACACTCTCAGAATCGCATGAATCGGATGAAGCTCGACTGTGTGGCTTCAGTCTTCCCATTGAGCCCATAGCCACTCACTCTGGGTAGGAGTAGGTCCAGGACCGAAAATACCCTCGCCTCTGGTGGGATTCGAACCCGATACCTCCCGGCCAATAGTCCGCGACACTAACCGCTACGCCACGGCGGCTGGTCTCTCTCTCTCTCTCTCTCTCTCTCTCTCTCTCTCTCTCTCTCTCTCTCTCTCTCTCTCTCTCTCTTCTCCTCTCTCTCTCTCTCTCTCTCTCTCTCTCTCTCTCTCTCTCTCTCTCTCTCTCTCTCTCTCTCTCTCTCTCTCTCTAACCGTTTTGATAACTTATATGTATGCTATTTATTGCTTTTTTTCTTCTCTTTTAAAAAACAATGTATTCCCCTCCCCCCTTTCCCTATATGACATGGGCAGATGGCCTTGATCATTAAATTTTCGTTGATCGTTGATCTCTCTCTCTCTCTCTCTCTCTCTCTCTCTCTCTCGCTCTCTCTCTCTCTCTCTCTCTCTCTCTCTCTCTCTCTCTCTCTCTCTCTCTCTCTCTCTCTCTCTCTCTCTCTCTCTCTCTCTCTCTCTCTCTCTCTCTCTCTCTCTCTCTCTCTGTTACCGTTTTGATAACTTATATGTATGCTATTTATTGCTTTTTTTCTTCTCTTTTAAAAAACAATGTATTCCCCTCCCCCTTTTCCCTATATGACATGGGCAGATGGCCTTGATCATTACATTTTCGTTGATCGTTGATCGTTGATCTCTCTCTCTCTCTCTCTCTCTCTCTCTCTCTCTCTCTCTCTCTCTCTCTCTCTCTCTCTCTCTCTCTCTCTCTCTCTCTCTCTCTTTTTCATCACCATATATTTGTTGTTATCTTTACCCCCCCCCTTTTTGTCCCTACTTGATACGGGCAGAAAGGCCTAATCAATAAAAGTTTTTGGATTTGGATTGGATTGGATTTGGATTCTCTCTCTCTCTCTCTCTTCCCCCTCTTTCCCCATTCTTTCCCGTTGATGAATCCTATACAGAGCCTTTCATACTTCTTCGACCTCCTATGCTATAGCAAAGACTGTATAGGGGAAGACAAGCATCCTGTCTCTTTTCCCTATATGAGTAGTGAGGACAGAAACACTGGCTATGTCCCTTTTAAACGTGACACATTTACACGTCGATAGGCCAGTTGAATTCTCCGTTCAAATTCCAGTCTGAGTGTTTGGATAGCCGCCGCTGTGAATGGTGTATAACTACCCCACTAACGATAACTCTATCAGCCCGGAAGTTCAGTTTAACGTCGCGTATCGGCTTTGGCCATGTACGACGGGCTGAACAAACCAACCAGGGTATAAACAAAAAATTATGTTCCTGAATCACTGTCTTAGCCAAAAGACCGAGAAGCGATCAGAAATTTAAAATTATCAGCCCGGTTCGCTGTAACCCTTGAGTAGTCCATCTTACCCTTTTAGAATCTTTGGCTATAGTATGGTGTCGGACCCTATCTCTTCCCCAACAATGCCATCCCTGTGGAGGCTTCAACTTGGCGGACAGACAGACGAGTCTTTGATACAAAACTGTCATTAGCATCGATCCGCTCAGCTGAAGCCAGAATTAATGATGACGGTGCGTATAAGGTGATTCGTCTACCATCTGCCTGTACCTCCTAAAATGGATATATCAGTCCTGTCCTCCCCCCCCCTCTCCCCCCCCTACCCCCCCCCCCCCCCCCCCCCCTCCCCCCGCCTTCCCCTCAGACTGACAGAGTCTGCGACGAGTATTGTTTTCGGTCTGTTTGTCTGTCTGAAGGAGGGAGGGAGGGAATGAATGAATTTTATTTATAGAGGGTAATAGAGTAAGCAATAACATGCTTTTTTACATCCAGCCCTCTGGACAAAATATATATATATATATATATAAAAGTAGAAAATGGAAAACGAAAATAAGCACAGACAAAGTAATATAAAGCATGCAAAATACATCCCCATATTGTAACACATCAATAACAAAATCAAACCTATTATTATTGACTATACTCAGGGGGAGAGAGAGGGAGGGAGGGAGAGGGAGAGAGAGAGAGAGAGAAAGAGAGAGGGGGGAGAGAGAGAGGGGGAGGGGAGAGACAGAGAGAGAGAGGGAGAGAGAGAGAGAGAGAGAGAGAGAGAGAGAGAGAGAGGGAGAGAAGAGAGAGAGGGAGGGAGAGAGAGAGAGAGAGAGAGAGAGAGAGAGAGAGAGAAAGAGAGAGAGAGGGGGGGAGGGAGAGAGAGAGAGAGAGAAAGAGAGGGGGAGAGAGAGAAAAAAAACTTGAAAACTTGAACTTTATTTTTCAAGGATAAAGATTTTTAGAGAGAGAGAGAAACAGAGACAGAGACAGACAGACGGAGAGGAGGATGAGTAATCCTGCATGGCCAAGAACAAAATAATGCACGTCAGAAAAATGAAGTGTTCTTCCCCTCTGTTCTCCTATCATGGGCGACTGCAGGCAGGGTTGAGAGGCTACGATCTGAGTTGTGTGCTTCTCACGAGGTGACCACATGGAATCGAACGAATCTCTGATCTCCATTAAAAAAAAAACAATAAAAAAAACATTGCTTATCAATTGCACTATCTTTATCGATTAAAACTCCGGGACTTTCCTGGTATTGCAGTACCTCCAGGATCGTCCCACCATCTGTATATATCTATTATTGAATTCTTTAATGTATTCATTTTCATAGAGATGTGTGGTGAGGATACGTGAACCAGTCTGTTATAAAAATGTTTGTACGAATGGTGAGTGAAAAGCGCATTGAGTTTCTTAGCAAGATTATGCGCGAAATAAGCATTATTAATTATTATTATTTATTATTATTACTAGTAACGGTAACGCCAAGTACTGGTAACGCTGAGTACAGCAAATTTGAAGCGATTCGCTTAATAAACGGCGGAGTTATAAGGCCCCGTTTCCCGTTGGCGCTGCTCTGAGAGTGACGCGCTCTCCCGATTCTCTGCAAATTTGCTGCCAGGCTTTGCCCCGGCCACAGCAAGCCTGACAGCAAATTTGAAGCGATTCGGCTAAGACACGGCGGAGTTATAAGGCCCCGTTTCCCGTTGGCGCTGCTCTGAGAGCGACGCGCTCTCTCGATTCTCTTCCAATTTGCTGCCAGGCTTTGCCCCGACCACAGCAAGCCTGACAGCAAATGTGAAGCAATTCGGTCGAAAAACGGCGGAGTTATAAGGCCCGTTTTGTTTTTCAGAGAGAGACACACACACACACACAGAGACACACACTTGCCTTTTTATTAATAAATATGATTAATGTCCGGTACGTGCATGTTCCAGGCCGGAGGACGTTAATCGCAGTTTCTTCATTACAGCCTCAACAAACCTCAAAAAGAAACCTTGACACCAGAAAACCAGGACAAAGTTTTACGCATTTTAAGAGAAGACGATGAACGTTCTACAGCACAAAATACTTAAAGATCCACCACGTCACGTGTCAAAATCACGGTTTTCACGTGTTTTCCCTCTTATAGCTGGTAAGAAATCTTAACAAATCTTCCTAGCATAAGAGGGAATGTGGCACGTGACATGGGGGGTCTTTAAAGTGGCACACCCTGACGGATGTGTTTTTTTGTTGCAAGAAACACTTCGAGATCACCAGAAAAACACCCTTTACAGAGATCGCAACACTCAGTTTGCTCTGTTTTCCTAGAAATCAAACCGTCAAATCGGCGATTCCTCCTTGGCGGAGGTGCTGGAAGTCAAATTCTTGCAGTGAACGAGGAGACATGTGCCTTATCTTTTCTAATGGCCGCCTGAGTTTAGACCAAATCGTTTGCACGGAATTTCCACAATACAAGCCTTTTTAATTTTTTTTTATTTTTTTTTTAGTATTTTATACAGTTTACCTAAAGGAGTTTCGCTCACAACAAAGGAATTATCTCTTCTTCTTTTTTTTACTGCACTACAAAGAAGAAAAAGCTTCAACCACAACGAGTGGCCTCCACCCACCTTGTCCAAAATGGCTTATCTCTCCGGCATCTCGATCCGCCAAGGAGGAATCGCCGTTTTGACGGTTTGATTTCTAGGAAACCAGAGCAAAGCGAGTGCTCCGATCCTTGAAAAGTCTGTCTTTCTGCTGATCTCGACGCGTTTCTTGCAACAACAAAACACTAACCCGTCAGGGTGCCCCTTTAACCTCCTTAACCCTTTCACCGCCAGCCATTTTTTCGGCCAAAAAATACCCTTAAACCTAACTGGGTAGAGAAAAAAATTCTCTGCAATATTGAGAATCCTCTGTGACATATGTAACATCAGGCCCATCCCCACCTCCCCAAATCAAGAAAACAGGGTCTCCAGACAACAGGCTCTGACCTGATGCCCTCTAGTGACATGGGTGTAAAACCAATGTGGTGACAAAAGTCGACATTGGCGCTGAAAGGGTTAATGCACGGGGAAACACTCACTGGGGCACGAACGAACCCACACAGGATGATATTCTTTTTTCACGTGCCAGGCAACCACTTTCCTCTCAAGTCCAGCAACAGTCCTGCAGTCCAGAGGCGTTCGGCCCCCATTCCCTAGGGTCAGATGACCACCGTCAGTTCTTTGATCATGCTGGTATCATCATCATCATCATCGTTTTCTTTCCCGACCGTGCGTTTTCTGCAGAACTGCGCTTCTACCCCAAAACCAAAACAGTTCTGGAGTGTTGCATGCCTCGTTGTTGCATAGTGTGACCCAGCACCACGAAAGGGACATTAAGTCGCTGGGCTAGTTTCTCACAACAGGCTTGGATGGTAAAAAAGAAAAAACCGAATTTTTGTGGGTCAATTTTGAGTTATGGGTATTTTCTCGGTGTTGTAAAATGTGACCCAGCACCACGAAAGGGACATTAAGTCGCTGGGCTAGTTTCTCACAACAGGCTTGGAAAGTCAAAAATCTATTTGTGTGTGTGTCAATTTTGAGTTACGGGTATTTTCTCGTTGTTGTAAATTGTGGCCCAGCACCTCGAAAGGGACATTAAGTCGCTGGGCTAGTTTCTCACAACAGGCTTGGAAAGTCAAAAATATATTTTTATGTGTGTCAATTTTGAGTTATGGGTATTTTCTCGTTGTTGTAAAATGTGACCCAGCACCACGAAAGGGACATTAAGTCGCGGGGCTAGTTTCTCACAACAGGCTTGGAAAGTCAAAAATCTATTTTTTTGGGGGGTCAATTTTGAGTTATGCGTATTTTCTCGTTGTTGTAAAATGTGGCCCAGCAGCATGAAAGGGACATTAAGTTGCGGGGCTAGTTTCTCACAACAGGCTTGGATGGTAAAAAAAAATCTAATTTTTGGGGGGTCAGCTTTGAGCTATGGATATTTTCATGTTCTCTAACATCTTATCTTTCATATTTATGAAGGATGATCTTTAATGTGGTCTCTTAATGGTCTTATAAGTGCTTTAAAACGAGTAGGTCAATGCATTTTCTTCAGCTAGGCTTTACTTTAGACTGGGGTTTTTTTTCAAAATGGCCGACGTTCATCCTACTAAGTGTAAATGCTCATAACTCTGGAACGGAAAAAGATACAAGACTGGTTCTTGTATCATTAGAAAGAGAATTGTCCGAAGATTGCAAATGTATAATTTTCTCAGAATGGACCGTTTGACACTTAATGTCCCTTTCGTGGTGCTGGGTCACAATTGTTTGGCGTTTTGTTGTTTAAAATACATAAATCGTGTTTTTAATGATAGAGGATATAATGTGTGTGTTTGTGTGGGGGGGGGGGTGTTGGGGGGAGTTACAAAAGAGAGAGAGAGAGAGAGAGAGAGAGAGAGAGAGAGAGAGAGAGAGAGAGAGAGAGAGAGAGAGAGAGAGACAGAGACAGAGACAGAGACAGAGACAGCGAGATAATTGATTTGTCACTGAAAGAGAGCAAGCTAAGACCCATAGTACAGAGACAGAGAGAGAGAGAGACAGAGAAAGACAGACAGATAGACAGAGAGAGAGAGACAGAGAGAGACAGGCACAGAGAGAGAGAGAGAGAGAGAGAGAGAGAGAGAGAGAGAGAGAGAGAGAGAGAGAGAGAGAGAGAGAGAGAAAGACAGACAGAGAGACAGACAAAGAACAAACCAAGCTAACCACACAGATGGAGAAGTGGATACTAAGATACCAACCCCCCACCCCCTCCTTCCCTCATCCCCACCCCCACCACCACCACCACCAACAACAACAACAACCACCTCCATTTTAATCTCACAGACACCGACGGTAAATGGTTTTATTTATTTATTTATTTATTTTTTGTATATATATATTCTCATCAGGAAACCAACTAATCTAAGGAAGGAAACAGTAAGTCAAAGAAGGTTTCAGTTTCGATCTTGCCCTGCCCACCCCACCCCCATCCCTACCCCCATCAAATTGACTGGCACCTGATGGTCTGGAGGAACCAATTCAGATTACGTAGTGTGATGTCCCCGTCCCTTTGTGTCCCCGTCTCTGTGTGTCACCAATTTTGTCTCTATGTGTCCCCCCCCCCCCTCCACCCTCCCCCCCGTCTTTGTGAGTTCCACTTCTCTATAGAGAAGAGTGTAGAGTGGCACAGTGGGGTAGCGCGTTCGCCTCGTGCCAAGTAAACCCGAGCTCGAACCTGGGTACAGGGGATTTTCCCTCTCACTTTGCACTAGGCCTTACCGCGGTCTGAACGTGGAGTCTGTCGGATGAGACGATGAACCGAGGTCCCGTGTGCTCATGCACTTAGCACACGTTAAACTCAGTGGCAACGAAACATTTGTCGTTTGGTCAAAATGTACCCACCACTCCCCCCTTTCCTTTCTCATCAGTCACACAAAGATCGCATACACACACGAAAACAAATAATAATAATAATAATAATAATTTCACTTATATAGCGCGATACAAATCATGCTAAAAGCAAGCTCTCAGCGCTTTACAAACATTGATAAAACCATGTAAAAATATAAATTAAAAATTAACGCATTGACACACCATGTTTCATAACAATGATATAGAATAATAGTAACATTATTTAATAACACATGAGAGAGAGAGAGAGAGAGAGAGAGAGAGAGAGAGAGAGAGAGAGAGAGAGAGAGAGAGAGAGAGAGAGAGAGAGAGAGAGAGAGAGAGAGAGAGGAGGCAGGGAGGAGGTGGTGCGCCTCTGTTTGCGACGCGCTCTCCAGGTGGGAGCAACCCGAATTTCACAGAGACGCCTCCGTGACTATAATGTACCTAACCTAACCTATAATGTCCCCGTTTCTATGTGTTCCCAAATTGTGTCTTTACGTGTCTCCCGTCTCTGTGTGTCACCGATTGTGTCTCTATTATTAGGTGACCCGTCGACACAAAATCTGTCGCGTTGTCCCTGGCTCGCTACCCCCCCTAGGGGCAATTTTAGGTGGAAGGGGGTCAACTGATCAAATAATCAATTATCAGATTTTGACTTATTCTGGAACAATAGGCCCTTATCTACCTCACACGGAAGTATCGAAGCGTACAAACGATCCTTTTCGCCTTGTTGTTGTTGATCCCTGGCTTAACGACTCCAGGGATCATCCCAACAGCCAGAGCACTTGAACAATTCAGTGCAAATGCACCAGCTAGGGATGAGAACATTACGTGTGTGACCGTTTTTTATTACCCCGCCATGTGGGCAGCCACACTCCGTCTGCGGGGGATTTTAGACCGATGATGTTATGCTGGGAGCTTGTCATGGCTTAAGACAATCCCCGCACAACCATTTTTGCCTTGAAAGCGCGTTTATATCAGAAACATCTGGTTGGTTTGTAACACATGTTGAAGCTTTCCGGCTGCATTTTCTCATTTCGCCGATTCCCTGAGTATACGACTTCAAATCGTCATGACTTTGCAACAAATGGTCCGATTTACATAATGTTTGGTTTGTAGGAAAGCGGTTTGTGACGACGGGTCACATGTCCCCGTCTTTGGGTGCTCCCGTCTCTACAGCGCTCTCCAGGTGGGCGCATCCCGAATTTCACAGAGACGCCTCTGTGACTATAATGTGCCTAACCTAATCTATAATGTCCCAGTTTCTAGCGATGTGTCAGCAGTTTTGTCTCTGTGTGTCCCCCGTCTCTATGTGCCACCGTTTCTATGTGACCCTGTCTCCATAATGTCCCCATCTGAACTGCATGTCCTCGTCTCTCTGTGTGTGTCCCCGTCTCTATATCATGCAATCCCCGTTGCTATGTGTTCCCGACTCTATGTGTCCTCGTTTCTATGTGTCCTCGTCTCTATGTGTCCCGGTTTCTATGTGTCCCGGTTTCTCTGCGTGTCCCCTTCTCTATATTGTCCCAGTTTCTATGTGTCCCCTTCTCTGTGTGTCCCCGTCTGTATAATTATGCCCCCCAACATATAATTATATTTCCCACAGCACCCCGTTACACCTGCTTTTAGTTTGTGCCTATTTTTTTAGAACTCGTCACCGGTATGAACCAATCCAAAGTGTGTATCCCTTCGTTTTGTTGTAGTGTGCCATTTGTAAAGTCTTTCCCTAGCCCTAGCAACATTCATTGAAAAGAATGCTTGCATTATGTGTGAAAGGAAACAACGTGAAACAAATAGCTCTATGAGTAAAACTACAAGCAGTCAGAATGTGGGGAATTGATGTGCTGGTATACCGTCTGTATGTGACAAACAAACCCTACCCTAACCCCAGCCCAAACCCTCAAGCTAACTCTGAAACCCAATCCCTATCCGTAACACTAACCAAAAACCCTAATGGTATCCCTACCCATAACCCTATCCATAACCCGACGGGACACATAGAGACGGGGTACGTAGAGACAGAGGCATATAGAGAAGGGGACATATTGTAGAGACGGGTGCACAATGAGGGTGACACATATTGTGCACCCTTCAATACAATACAGCCCCATCTACTGGCCCAGAAACTATTAGACCTGAATGTTAACCCCGAGCTCATTCTCTGGATAACCAATTCCCTACGCAATAGAACTCAGTCTGCCCGCTTTCAATCTGCAATCTCCTCAAAACGTTCCACTTCTACAGGTGCCCCCCAAGGTACAGCTTTGTCCCCAGTTCTTTTTACATTGTACACAAATGACTGTAGAGGCACTGAAGAAACACCTGTCATTAAATACTCAGATGATTCTGCCATCGAAGATTTGTCAAACTCTGATTCTGTGTACTTCAGTGAAGTCAAAAGGTTTTGTCATGGTGCAAAGGTAATTATCTAGATTTAAATGTTGTTGAAACAAAACAACTGCTTGTAGATTTTCGTAGAAACCCAGTGCCAGTGCCACATTTGGAAATTGATGGTGAAACGGTTGAAAGAATTGATGAGTACAAATACCTAGGCACAGTTTTAGACAAGAAACGTAGCTACGGAGTCACATAGAGAAGGGAACATAAAATAGAGACGGGGGCAAAATGAGGGTGACGCATAGAGACTTCTTCTTTTTTTTAATTGTAGAGACAGGGGGCACAATGAGGGTGACACACAGAGACGGGGACACATCGAACTGATTTAACGAATTCGGTTTCAGACTAATGGCATAATCAATCATGTGTCTGATTACGTATCCCCAGCAAAACACTCGGATGTTTTTTTAGCCCCCTACTGATTAGTCTATTTCGTGGCTTCGATTGATTTCTTCTTCTTCTTCTTCTTCTTCTTCTTCTGCGATCGCTCAGACGGTTCCCTGTCAATTATGAGCGCAGATGCGTCGT
>CM065695.1:15263260-15268260 GCA_017654935.2 Phymorhynchus buccinoides | reverse complement strand
ATCCAACCCTCCTTTTTTTTAAATTTATTATTATTATCCTTAGTTTTTCCACCAACATTGCATGTTCTAGCTTCAAATCATCTCGAGCGGTATTTCTATATAATAGCTCAGTCTGCCTGTGAATGTCTGTGTCTGTCCGTTTGTGTGTATATTTGTTTTTCGTCTCTTTCCCTATGTCTAGCTGTCTCTTTCCCTCTGTCTATCTGTCTCTTTCCCTCTGTCTATCTGTCTCTTTCCCTCTGTCTATCTGTCTCTTTCCCTCTGTCTATCTGTGTTTCAATGTTCAGTGTCGCAGGGTATGTATATGTGACCCCGCACCACGAAAGGGACATTAAGCGTCAAACTGACCATTCTGAGAGAATTATACATTTGAAAACGTCAGACAATGCTCTTTCTAATGATACAAGAACCATTCTTGTATCTATTTTCCGTGCCAGAGTTATGAGCATTTAAAGGTAGCAGGGTGAGCACTGGCCATTTTGAGAAAACACAGTCTAAAATCTAGCCTATTTCAAGAAAATGCATTGACATACTAGTTTTAAAGCACTTATAAGACCATTTAGAGACCATATTAAAGATTGTCCTTTATAAATATGAAAGATAAGATGTTAGAGAACACGAAAATACCCATAACTCAAAATTGAAAAAAAATGAGATTTTCGACTTTCCAAGTCTATTGTGAGAAACTAGCCCATCGACTTAATGTCCCTTTCGTGGTGCTGGGTCACTTATGTTTGTCTAATGTCTCTCAGAGTTATGTATAAGCGTCCTGCCAGTCTGTCTGTTTCTGCATCTCTCTCCGCTACCCCACTCTCACCCCCCATCTTTCTGGTTGTTTCCCATTTCAATGCCGCCACAAAAAGCTTGACCAGGAGAGAAAGCAATGATTTCACAACTATTATGGGCATCACCAATCAAGCTACTGCGCATTGAATCCCTATTCCCCGTGGGGATACCGGGGGGGGGGTCTTTCGTGAAAATAGTTCCCCCACCTTCTGGACGTTCTGTGCTTGTAACTTCCTCTAATCCGCCACTCTCTTTGACTCTGCCTTTTTCCTTTGCTTTCTGTCAACTGCTATCTTTCTGACTTAGTGGCCCCTTCTCCTGCCTTTTTTCAAAGAAATCTTCCAAATAATTGTCTCTTGAGCTCCTCCGAAATCGGAATGTGTCGGCTGTACGCAGCGGGGAGACCAGTGAAAACTGGAAACCGGACACATATGTACCTTACCCATTATGGCCATATGGCCTGGGAACGCAGAAGAGGAAGTAGAAGAATCCCTATAACGCACCCTGATTGAAGGAGCTACAACAGAATAGCGCGCAGCATGTCAATGTAGCGCACACCAACCATTCTTCCTACAACACAGAATGTCACTACAACACTCAATGTAGCGCGCAGCATGTCAATGTAGCGCACACCAACCATTCTTCCTACATCACAGAATGTCACTACAACACTCACGGTCCTTCAATACGTGACCCAGCATCACCAAACAACCCTTTCACCGCCAATGTCGCATTTTAGCACCACAGTGATTTAGCACCTATGTCACTAAAAGGCATCAAATTGGGGTCTATTATCCAAAGACCCTGTTGTCTTAGTTTTGAGAAGTAAGAATAGACCTTAATATGTTACATATATATATATATATATATATCACAGAGGAGTCCCCAATACTACAGATGGATTTTGTTCTCTACCTAGGTACATTTAATGGAAATGTTTGGCTGACATGTGGCTGGCGGTGAAAGGGTTAAGTATGAAAATGACCATTAGGAGCAAATGATACAGTTGAAAACTTCAGACAATGCTTTTTCAAATGATGTAAGAACCAATCTTGTAAAAAAAAAAATCCATTTAAGAGTTATGAGCATTTAAAGTTGGTAGGGTGATTGTTGGCCATTTTGAGAAGCCACTGTCTAAAGATCAGCCTAGCTGCAGAAAATGCATCAACCTACTCATTTTAAAGACCTACTCATTTTAAAGCACTTTTGGGAGTATTTAGAGACTATAACAAAGATTGTCCTTTATAAATATGAACGATGATATGTTAGAGAGCACGAAAATACCCATAACTCAAAATTGATTTTTAAAAAATAAGATTTTTGACTTTGCAAGCCTGTTGTGAGAAGAAACTAGCCCAGCGACTTAATGTCCCTTTCGTGGTGCTGGGTCACACATGATATCGCATGTTGCTACAGCACAGTCCTACCAGTCACACAATACACATCATGACATCAACATAACATTATATATCAAACAAACCAGGGCCTGTATTCACGTTGAGATAGCATGAGACTTAGCATGATGCTAACTTAGAAGCTCTTCCAATGTCCTATAGGATTTAATAGGACTTTTGGAAGAGCTTCTAAGTTAGCATCATGCTAAGTCTCATGCTATCTCAACGTGAATACAGGCCCAGGCTTTCAACTACAGCACAGCAACACATCTGTCACTTTGCCCTGGACAAGAAAGGGGAGCTGAAACGTGTGGCAGTTGTAGGGCAAACGGCATCCCTGATGCTGAATTAATTGTCGATTACTTGTCGATGCCGAGTGACGACTCGTGGCATGCAAGGTTGCAATGTGTCAGTGGTCTGTCAATAATAATCCTTTTGTCAGGAACGCAGTGGGTTTAATGCTGCTGGCTTGGTGTGTCTATAAGCCGAGCAGAGAATAATTGTGACCCAGCACCACGAAAGGGACATTAAGTCGCTGGGCTAGTTTCTCACAACAGGCTTGGAAAGTCAACAATCTCATTTTTTTTGTCAATTTTGAGTTATGGGTATTTTCTTGTTCTGTAACATCTTATCTTTCATATTTATAAAGGGCAATTTTAATATGGTCTTTAAATGGTCTTATAAGTGTTTTAAAAGGAATAGGTCAATGCATTTTCTGCGGCTAGGCTAGACTTGAGACTGTTTTCTCAAAATGGCCGGCGCTCACCCTACTAACTTTAAATTGCTCCTAACTCTGGAACGGAAAAAGATACAAGAATGGTTCTTGTATCATTAGAAAGAGAATGATCTGAACTTTTCAAATGTATAATTTTCTCAGAATGGTCAGTTTGACACTTAATGTCCCTTTTGTGGTGCTGGGTCACATATTATTCTATCCTGAGGTGAATGTCCTCTCGAGTATACCTCCCAAAAAACGTCTTTGTCAATACGAAGAAACGTTCGTTGCCCCTATTGAATGACTGTCACAGTCGTTTTTTTCATTTAAAGGGGCACACTGACGGATGAGGTTTTTTTGCAAGAAACCCGTCGAGATCACCAAGAAAACAGAATTGTTTCATTCTAAGGTGAATGGCCTCTGGGCTTAACTTTCATAAAGGGCCAGCCACACGTCCACTACAAATAGTACGACTGTACGATGCGGTTCGATCACGCGGTCTCCAAGAACAAAATGCGATTCGCGCTTCGAGATCACGTGATCGAATCGTACTGTACAGTCGTGCGATTTTAGTTGAAGTGTGGCTGGAGCACGCACAGGCATAAACACACACCTACAATACATATACACATAAGCACACATAATTACGCGCATGTGCACTTTTCACTGTCTTCTTGTGCCGAATTGTTTTTATATATTACTGGGCCTGTATTCACGTTGAGATAGCATGAGACTTAGCATGATGCTAACTTAGAAGCTCTTCCAATGTCCTATAGGATTTAATAGGACTTTTGGAAGAGCTTCTAAGTTAGCATCATGCTAAGTTAAGTCTCATGCTATCTCAACGTGAATACAGGCCCTGGTCATTAGTTAGATGGCGGCCTATGGCCTGTAAAGGTCTCTGTATACACGTAAACATTTTTCACTTTTCCCAATGGCAACACAGTTGATCTGTAAGTCATATTATGACTGGACTATCATCGTGTTGCCATGGGGAAGGAGGGAAAAATGTTAACGAGTATTAAGACCTTTAGGCCGTGTACACACATAAGCGGATATTCCATGCGGAAACCCGTGCGCAATCCATAAATAAGAGAAACAAAGAAGGGAAAAGATTTGCGCACGTGTCCGAATTTCCCCTATATGCGTAAACTTTTATCCTTCTTTCTTCCACTTATTTAAGGTTTTCCGTACGGAACTTACGCGTCTAATGTGAACCCGGGTGTGAAGAGAATATTCTACCTCATCATATATCTACCCATTTTGATTTCGCGCTTGCGCACTCCGAGTTTTGAGTTTTTGCGCATGCGCATTGAGCCAATCGTCAGCTTACGCTAGCCTACTTCCTGTTTAAGCCATGACTTATTTACCTCCCTCTCTCTCTCTCTCTCTCTCTCTCTCTCTCTCTCTCTCTCTCTCTCTCTCTCTCTCTCTCTCTCTCTCTCTCTCTCTCTCTCTCTCTAAAACATGTTCGATTCGATTTCGATTATTGCTGTTTTATTTGTGCCCCACCCCCCCCCACCCTCTTTCCCTCCCATGTGAATGGGCCAATCGCCAGACGCTTTAGAATTTCTGTTCTAATGCGCATGCGCAAGGGTAAATATTTCATAGGACTACTTATTTCTCATGACACCGGCCTTAGGCTCTATCTCTTATTGGTCTGTCGTTGACGGTTTTGTTGGGAAAGCAAGGGTTCTGTCTATTGCTGCTGGCTTCATGTATCTTAGCCGAGAAGGAAAAAAAGAATCATGTTATTCTGAGGGTGAATGTCCTTCCCGCTTTCACCTCCATAATAAGTCTTAGTAATGTGTAGTATTAATAATAGTTTCAGTTCTTATAGCCCTTTATTATTGATTATCATATTCATTTTCTCTGCTTCAGTGACATGCGCGTGCACGCAGGTACAACACACGCGCGGCGCACACACGTGCGTATGCACGTGGGAGAGGGAGAGAGAGAGAGAGAGAGAGAGAGAGAGAGAGAGAGAGAGAGAGAGAGAGAGAGAGAGAGAGAGAGAGAGAGACACACACACACACACACACACACACACACACACACACACACACACACACACAGAGACAGAGAGAGGGAGACTGAGAGAGAGA
>CM065695.1:15250760-15253260 GCA_017654935.2 Phymorhynchus buccinoides | reverse complement strand
TAGGATACATAGTTTTAAATGTTTTCCAAAAGATATAAAAAGTTACGAAATGGTGCAGAGATAACATTCTGGTTTACAGATTAAAATTATTGAAAAGCCAGGGGAGGTAACTCATGATTGGAGTGGTAAAAATAGACCGCGTGCCCCAAACTATTGCGATTTCGCGCTTGTTTTCTTTTTGGTTTGACAATGTTTGTTTTCTTGTAGTCTATGCTGTGTATGTGTGAGAGTGTGTGTGAGAGAAAGCGGTTTGTTTAAGTGTATAAGTTCTATAGTTTATAGTCCACCTATAAATGTGGTTGTATTCAATTAATCCACAACTGGACTTATGGAAACAAAACTGTGTTTGTACTCGTCCAAGGAACTCACTTTTAAACGTGTCTACGATCGCTAAAGACACTCTGACGCACTACGATTAAGTCCCTTGTTGGGGTTTTCTGGGTAGCTGTGACCCACATACAAATGACCCCCAAATTCAAATTGAGACTGCTCTTTAAAATGGTGCTTCATTTTCAATTTGGGGATATTTGTATGGGAGTCAAACCTGGTCAAAACAAGATTTCTTACCAGTTATAAGAGGGAAAACACGTGAAAGCCGTGATTTTGACACGTGACGTGGTGGGTCTTTAAGTTGCCTATTGTATCGTGTTCGAGCGTATTAACCCTTTCACCGCCAGCCATACTTCAGCCAAAAATGACCATTCAATTTACCTGGGTAGAGAACAAAATCCATCTGCAGTATTGGGGATTCTTCTGTGACATAAATAAAATAAGGTCTATCCTTACTTCCCCACACTAAGACAATAGGGTCTTTGGGTAACAGACCCCAATTTGATGCCTTTTAGTGATATAGGTGTTAAATCACTGTGGTGCTAAAATGCGACTTTGGCGGTGAAAGGGTTAAAGGCAAAACAAAATAAATGCAAGCACCCCCAAGCTTTCACCTTTCACGGACAAGTGTGGTATAATAAGGTTGAAGATGAAGGAGGAGGAGGAGGAGGAGGAGGGGGAGGAGGAGGAGGAGGAGGAGGAGGAGGAGAAGGAGGAGGAGGAGAAGGAGGAAGAAGAAGGAGGAGGTGAGGAGGAGGAGGAGGGAGGAGGAGAAAAGAAGGAGGAGGAGAAGGAGGAGGAGGAGGAGAAGGAGAAGAAGAAGAAGGAGGAGGAGGAGGACGGAGGAGGAGGAGGAGGAGAAAGCAGCAGGAGGAGGAGGAGGAGGAGGAGGAGGAGAAGGAGAAGAAGAAGAAGAAGAAGGAGGAGGAGGAGGAGGAGGAGGAGGAGGAGGAGGAGGAGGAGGAGGAGGAGGAGGAGGAGAAGAAGAAGAAGAAGAAGAAGAAGAAGGAGGAGGAGGAGGAGGAGGAGGAGGAGGAGGAGGAGGAGGAGGCAAACAAAAACAATACTAGAAAAAGAGGAAGAAAGTGCAGTGCACTTATTGATGCCACTTACTCCCAGCCACAAGGACTTTTTACGTTCGGTAGGTATTAGGTTAGTTATTACTTTATTGTCACAGAGGCATCTCTGTGCTGCTCCCACCTAAAGAGCGCGTCGCAGCCAGAGGCGCACCACCCTTTTTTTTCTTCTTTTTTTTTGCATGCGAGTTTTTGTGTGACTAACGAAGAAGGTAAGGAGAGGGGTACATTTTGACCAAAATGACAACTTTTTCGTTGCCACTGGGTTTGACGTGTGCTAAGTGCATGGGCACACGGGACCTCGGTTTATCGTCTCATCCGAAAGACTCCACGTTCAGAACGTAAGGCCTAGTGCAAAGTGAGAGGGAAAATCCCCTGTACCCTAGGTTCGAACTCGGGTTTACTTGACACGAGGCGAACGCGTTACCACTGTGCCACTCTACACTACATTTTGATGATGACGCTAATGAACTGGAGCCAAAAAGTTAAGCAACCTTTTTTGCAAAACACTGCAAAAAATATTTCTCTGAATGATTGGCACAGATATTTTGTTGGTGTGTGAATCAGTACAAATTTAGCCTTTCTATCTATCTATCTGCTGACCTGCAGTACTACTTTCTCTTTGTTTGACACGCAAATGACATCGTGGGTAACGCCCACGCCCACGTCAATGTCCGGGGTTGCTTAACTTTTTGTCCCCCAGTTTAGCTTCGTTGTCGTATCATTATAGACCACCGTTGTTAACCCTTTCGGCGCCAGCCATTTTTCAGCAAAAAAATGTCCATTAAACTTACCTGGGTAGAGAAAAAAATATCATCTGCAATAGTGGGGGATTCCTCTGTGACATGCATAAAGTAAGGCCTATCCTTACCTCCCAAAATTATGAAAACAGGCTCTTTGGATAACAGACCCTGGTTTGAGGCCTTCAAGTTTTCGTGACATGGGTGCTAAAATCATTGTGGTGCTAAAATGCGACATTGGCGGTGAAAGGGTTAATCAACAAGGCTTTGTGAGCTGACTCCCGTTTCGGATGGAAGTTCAGTTTAACGTCGCGTATCGGCTTTCGCCATGTACGACGGGCTGAACAAACCAAC
>CM065695.1:15240760-15243260 GCA_017654935.2 Phymorhynchus buccinoides | reverse complement strand
GAGAGATATAGAGAGTGACAGACAGAGAGAGAGAGAGAGAGAGAGAGAGAGAGAGAGAGAGAGAGAGAGAGAGAGAGAGAGAGAGAGAGAGAGAGACAGAGACAGAGACAGAAACAGAGACAGACAGAGATACACAGAGAGAGAGGGAGAAAGAGGGAGAACAAGAGGGAAGGGAATAGTTAGAAACATTTGATTTGATTCGTGTATTGGGGTCTACTCGAAAATAGTGGGATTATTTTCAGACGGAAGGAAGTATTTCACGTGAATCACGACTCACAGATATCGTCACAATCCGATGGCATGGTGGTCGAAATCGTACGTGTTGTAGCGATCCTTCTAGTTCCACCATAACCCATTTCTTCTTCTTCGTCTTCTTCTTCTGCGTTCCCGGGCTATATGGCCATAATGGGTAAGATACGTATGTGTCCGGTTTTTGAGTTTTTGAGTTTTCACTGGTCTCCCCGCTGCGTACAGCCCTCCGATTTCGGAGGAGCTCAAAGGAGAAACATTATTTTGAAGATTGTTGGTTTTTTTTAAAAAGGCAGGTGAATAGAGCCAATAAGTCCGAAAAATAGTAGATGATAGAAAGCAAAGGGAAAAGGCAGAGTCAAAGAGAGTGGCAGATTAGAGGAAGTTACAAGCACAGAACTTCCAGAAGGTGGGGGAACTATTCTTACAAAAGACACCCCGGTATCCCCACGGGGAGAGACTCGTGGAGGGGGGCGGGGTCGGGGTCGTCCAGCTCTCCGAAAGGAGGCACGAGGCATCCACCCATGCCCTGATACCCCATTTCTTATCAATGGCACTGGACTTGATAACCGTATATAATTATATTTCCAACATTTTTACTATGATTTTTTTTGGGGGAAGCGGGGGCTTAAAGTTAATCTGATTAGAAGATGCCATCACTTATGCACTGACATACCTCCTATATTCCATCACCTTTAGATGCAATCTCTATCCATCATGCCTGTCAGTGTCCATTCGATGTCGATCTTAGTTAACGTCTCGAGTCGATCTACTTCATCCAAATGATAAAAAAAAAGTTTCTGATCATTTGTAACAGGGAATAAATATATTGCATAATATAGTTCGGGAGGGTTTTTTCCGAGCGTTCTGGCGTTTCTTTAGTTCTTAGCTAAATAACGAGATATCGACATGTTCCAGGGGCACCCTGACGGATATGTTTTTGCTACGAAACACATCGAGATCACCAGGAAAACGCCCTTTACAGAGATGGCAACACTCACTTTGCTCTGGTTTCCTAGAAATCAAACCGTCAAATCGGCGATTCCTCCTTGGCGGAGGTGCTGGAAGTCAGATTCTGTCAGTGAAAGAGAAGGCATGTGTCTTCTCTTTTATAATGGCCGCCTGAGTCTCTTAGACCAAATCACGAAATATACAGAAAGTACTGGCACATTCGAATATTAATGGTACCACATATTACATCAATAAAAGTCAAACTCTGTAAGTCTCTCTGTATGCGTGTATCTCTCTCTCTCTCTCTCTCTCTCTCTCTCTCTCTCTCTCTCTCTCTCTCTCTCTCTCTCTCTCTCTCTCTCTCTCTCTCTCTCTCTCTCTCTCTCTCTCTCATTAGTTATGTATTGCATGCTTTGACCCAAGGACAGAATGGAGGACTAGGCCCAGCCTAAATTCTTATCCTTGTAAAATAAAGTGTCCGAACTCTCTCTCTCTCTCTCTCTCTCTCTCTCTCTCTCTCTCTCTCTCTCTCTCTCTCTCTCTCTCTCTCTCTCTCTCTCTCTCTCTCTCTCTCTCTCTCTCTCTCCCCCGGACTGGTGGGGAAGTGTGACAGCGGGACAAAGTGACCAAAGCATGGGGCTAGCCGCTCGCCGCAAGCAGAGCCAAATCCCATCAGTCTCAAGAACAATCGACAAGCTCACTGGATGTGCAACTAGTATGGTTTGCCCTTCTTTTTTTGGGGGGAAGAGCCACCTTTCTTGTTGTTGCTGCGCTTATATACCCTTTTTTTGCAGGTGGCTCCAATTCCTTACCTCCTGACATTTAGTAAATGCATCACTCAATCCTGGCGGGTCAACAACAGATCCATCTAAGAAAAGAAAAATATGCAAGATTGGTTTTGTGAGGTGAAATTTAAAAGAAACCCAATCTCGATGAAAACAAAACAACGAGGGGATGGAAAAGCTCTGACCTTTTTGCACCCGCCCACCCCAACAACAACAAAAAATAAAAAATAAAATCCTTTCTTCTTTACACTCTCATTTCGATGGCTTAGAGTCAAAACGGACTATCTTTATATAGTCCATTGAATTATTATTGATGCTATTGCAAAAACTAATAACTTGTATTACAAAAGACTACAAATAGTATAAAATGGGGATTATGCTTTTTATATTTCTGCAGTCTTGGTTTGGTACAATTTATTAGTTTTTGAAATAGCTTCAATAATGCATCAATGGACTATCTAAAGATAGTCCGTTTTGACTCCAAGCCATCGAATTTTGGTAGTTCTGTCCATATA
>CM065695.1:15225760-15233260 GCA_017654935.2 Phymorhynchus buccinoides | reverse complement strand
TTCTCTCTCCTCCTCTCTCTCTCTCGTCTCTCCTTCCTCGTTCTCTCTCCACCAACCCTCTCTCACCACACCTTCTCTCTTTTTATCTCTCTATTTCTCCGCTCGCTTTATCTCTCTACTCTCACCGTTGTTTTCTCCTAGTTCCTCTCTCTTCTTCTGTCTCCCTTTCTCTACCCCCCCCCCCTCTCTCTCTCAGACTCTCTCTCTCTCTCTTGTTTGTCTCTCTGTATTCTCTCTGTCTCTATCTCTATCTCTATCTCTCTCTCTATATATATCTCTCTCTCTCGTCCCCCTCTCTCTCTTTCTGTGTTGGCTCTCTCTCTGTAATCTCTCTGTAATCTCTCTGTATCTCTCTCCGCCATCTATCTCTATCTCTCCCTCTATATAATATATCTCTCTCTCGTCCCCTCTCTCTCTTTTTGTTTCTTTCTCTCTTCGTATCTCTCTGTCTCTCTCTCTCTATTCTCTATCTCTATCTCTATATATATATATATATCTCGCCCCCCTCTCTCTCTTTCTGTGTTGTCTCTCTGTATTCTCTCTGTATCTCTCTGTATCTCTCTCTCGTCTCTATCTCTATCTCTCTTCTATATATATATGTTCTCTCTCTCGTCCCCCTCTCCTCTCTTTCTGTGTTTCTCTCTCTCTGTATCTCTCTCTCTATATCTCTATCTCTCTCTCTATATATATCTCTCTCTCGTCCCCCTCTCTCTCTTTCTGTGTTTTCTCTCTCTGTATCTCTCTGTATCTCTCTGTTATCTCTCTCTCTCTCTATCTCTCTATCTCTCTCTCTATATATATCTCGTCCCCTTTTCTCTCTTTCTGTGTTTCTCTCTCTGTATCTCTCTCTATATCTCTCTCTCTCTCTATCTCTCTCTCTATATATATATCTCGTCCCACTCTCTCTCTTTCTGTGTTCTCTCTCTCTGTATCTCTCTCTCTCTCTCTCTATCTATATCTCTCTATATATCTCGCCGCCGCTCTCTCTCTTTCTGTGTTTCTCTCTCTGTATCTCTCTCTCATCTCTCTCTCTCTCCTCTATATATATATATATCTCGTCCCCCTCTCTCTCTTTCTGTGTCTTCTCTCTCTGTATCTCTCTCTCTCTCTCTGTCTCTCTCTGCCTCTCTCTATATATATATCGTCCCCTCTCTCTCTCTTTCTGTGTTTCTCTCTCTCTGTATCTCTCTCTCTCTATTTCTATCTCTCTCTATATATATATCTCGCCCCCCTCTCTCTCTTTCTGTGTTTCTATCTCTGTATCTCTCTCTCTCTCTATCTCTATCTCTCTCCCCCTATATATATACTCTCTCTCCCCCACCCTCTCTCTGTCTCTGTGTTTCTCTCTCTGTATCTCTCTCTCTCTCTCTTTCTGTCTCTATCTCTCTCTCTATATATATCTCGCCCCCCTCTCTCTCTTTCTGTGTTTCTCTCTCTGTATCTCTCTCTCTCTCTATCTCTCTCTATATATATATCTCGTCCCCCTCTCTCTCTTTCTCTGTCTTGTTTCTCTCTCTGTCTCTCTCTCTCTCTCTCTCTCTCTCTATCTCTCTCTATATATATATCTCGCCCCCCTCTCTCTCTTTCTGTGTTTCTCTCTCTGTATCTCTCTCTCTCTCTATCTCTCTCTATATATATATATCTCGTCCCCCTCTCTCTCTTTCTGTGTTTCTCTCTCTGTCTCTCCTCTCTCTCTCTCTATCTCTCTCTATATATATATCTCGTCCCCCCTCTCTCTCTTTCTGTGTTTTCTCTCTCTGTTATCTCTCTCTCTCTCTCTCTGTCTCTATCTCTCTCTATATATATATCTCGCCCCCCTCTCTCTCTTTCTGTGTTTCTTTCTCTCTGTATCTCTCTCTCTCTCTCTCTATCTCTCTCTATATATATATCTCGCCCCCCTCTCTCTCTCTTTCTGTGTTTCTCTCTCTCTATCTCTCTCTCTCTCTATCTCTCTCTATATATATATATATCTCGTCCCCCTTGTCTCTCTTTCTGTGTTTCTCTCTCTGTCTCTCTCTCTCTCTCTCTCTCTCTCTATCTCTCTCTATATATATATCTCGTCCCCCTCTCTCTCTTTCTGTGTTTCTCTCTCTGTATCTCTCTCTATCTCTATCTCTCTCTATATATATATCTCGTCCCCCTCTCTCTCTTTTTCTGTGTTTCTCTCTCTGTATCTCTCTCTCTCTCTATCTCTCTCTATATATATATCTCGTCCCCCTCTCTCTCTTTCTGTGTTTCTCTCTCTGTCTCATATCTCTCTCTCTCTCTATCTCTCTCTATATATATATCTCGTCCCCCTCTCTCTCTTTCTGTGTTTCTCTCTCTGTATCTCTCTCTCTCTCTCTCTGTCTCTATCTCTCTCTCTCTATATCTATATCTCGCCCAAAACCCTCTCTCTCTTTCCTGTGTTCTCTCTCTGTATCTCTCTCTCTCTCTATCTCTCTCTATATATATATCTCGCCCCCCTCTCTCTCTTTCTGTGTTTCTCTCTCTGTATCTCTCTCTCTCTCTATCTCTCTCTATATATATATCTCGTCCCCCTCTCTCTCTTTCTGTGCTTTTCTCTCTCTGTATCTCTCTCTCTCTCTATCTCTCTCTATATATATATCTCGTCCCCCTCTCTCTCTTTCTGTGTTTCTCTCTCTGTATCTCTCTCTATCTCTATCTCTCTCTCTATATATATCTCGCCCCCCTCTCTCTCTTTCTGTGTTTCTCTCTCTGTATCTCTCTCTCTCTCTATCTCTCTCTATATATATATCTCGTCCCCCTCTCTCTCTTTCTGTGTTTCTCTCTCTGTATCTCTCTCTCTCTCTATCTCTATCTCTCTCTATATATATATCTCGTCCCCCTCTCTCTCTTTCTGTGTTTCTCTCTCTGTATCTCTCTCTCTCTCTATCTATCTCTATCTCTCTCTATATATATATATATATCCTCGTCCCCCTCTCTCTCTTTCTTTCTGTGTTGCTCTCTCTGTATCTCTCTGTATCTCTCTCTCTCTCTATCTCTATCTCTCTATATATATATCTATCTCGTCCCCCTCTCTCTCTTTCTGTGTTTCTCTCTCTGTATCTCTCTCTCTCTCTGTCTCTATCTCTCTCTATATATATCTCGTCCCCCTCTCTCTCTTTCTCTGTCTCTCTCTCTATCTCTCTCTCTCTCTATCTCTATCTCTCTCTATATATATATATCTCGTCCCCCTCTCTCTCTTTCTGTGTTTTCTCTCTCTATATCTCTCTCTCTCTATCTCTATCTCTCTATATATATATATCTCTATATATATATATATCTCTCGTCCCCCTCTCTCTCTTTCTGTGTTTCTCTCTCTGTATCTCTCTCTCTCTATCTCTATCTCTCTCTATATATATCTCGTCCCCCCTCTCTCTTTCTGTGTTTCTCTCTCTGTATCTCTCTCTCTCTCTCTCTCTCTCTCTCTCTCTCTCTCTCTATCTCTATCTCTCTATATATATCATCTCGTCCCCCTCTCTCTCTTTCTGGCACTAACCCAGGCTACGTTGTGCCAGAAAGACCCCATTGATCACTGATGATCATCCAAAGTTTTCCCATTTCTCTGTCCTCACTGACCCGGCTCTCGTGGTGACCACTGCGTTGACTTTTCTCCCGACCCTATCCCTCCCCACCCACACCACCTACAACACCCCCACCACCCCCACCCCACCCACCCACCCCCACACCACACACACACCAATCCTTACACTGATGGGATTCCGTGGTAAAGTCTGCAGTATGCCAGAGGTCTTGGGAGAAGAGGTGTTGGTAAGATCAAAGTGGCTGCAATTCTTGTGTGAGAGACACTGGGAGAGAGAGAGAGAGAGATTTGAGAGAGCGAGAGAGAGAGAGAGAGAGAGAGAGAGAGAGAGAGAGAGAGAGAGAGAGAGACGAGGGGGGTGTGGGGGGTGGAGAGAGAGACGCATTGACTGACATATATAGACTACTTCTTGTCCTTTATAAATATGAAAGATAATATGCTATAGAGCATGAATATACCCTTAACTCAAACTTGACAAACAAATGAAATTTTTGACTGTTGTGAGAAACTAGCCCAGCGACTTAATGTCCCTTTCGTGGTGCTGGGTCACACAAAAAATGTAAAATGAGACTATGCAAATCGAGGTAAGAATGCAAAGAGTGAGTGAGAGGGACAGACAGACAGACAGACACACGGAAAGATAGAGAACCATACACTCAGACAGACAGACAGACAGACGGAGTAAAAGAAAGAAGTAAAGATTGGATGGTGACACAAGAAAAAGGGAGAAGGGGAATAATTGCTCGGGTGCTTCATAAACAGGAATGCACAGACAACTGGTGGAACAAGAAGCAGGGAGAGAGAGAGAGAGAGAGAGAGAGAGAGAGAGAGAGAGAGAGAGAGAGAGAGAGAGAGAGAGAGAGAGAGAGAGAGAGAGAGAGAGAGAGCACTGAACACTGAATGGACACTGAATGGTTTACTGTACATTGTGCTTGGGCCACAATACATGGATAAGGAGCAATGAGAATGAAATAAACAAAATCACATCATTCACGCAAAAGAAGTAGTAGTAGTAGTAGTAGTAGTAGTAGTAGTAGTAGTAGTAGTAGTAGTAGTAGTAGTAGTAGTAGTAGTAGTAGTAGTAGTAGTAGTAGTAGTAGTAGTAGTAGTAGAAGAGGGACTGGCTTCTGCCTAAGCCTCGCGGCTTATATAATATGTCCCATCCAGAATGTTTTCTCTAATGAGGTTGCATTTGCATGCGAAAAACAATCACACTATGATTGCAATATCAATCATCATAATTATAAAACATTTCACTAAAAGTTTCATTTTTGTCAAGTAGATTTTTGAAGGCGTTAGTAGATGGTGCATTTTTTAGTTCAGGTGGCAGTGAGTTCCAGGAGTTAGCAACTCTGTTACTAAAACAATGCTTTCGTTTGTTAGTATTAAACCGTTGAACTTGTACTTTCCCCTCTTGGTTTCTAGTTGTGTCAGACAAGGATGGTGAGAAGAGAGACTCAAAACTGATATCAACTAAGTTGTGAAAATTTGTGTACATTTGAATGAGGTCACCTCTTATCCGCCTACCCTTTAGTGAATGTAAAAGAAAAAAGAAAAAAAAGAAAAAAAAAGAAGTGCAACGCCAGGCGGCTGCAATGTCCCCTCGCAGCATCGCCGAGCTACTCCGAAATCGGAATGTGTCGGCTGTACACACAGCGGGGAGACCATTGAGAACTGAAAACAGGACGCACGCACGGACGGATGGACGGCCGGAAAGAAGTGGGACATATCGGGCCTGTGACACAAAGGGCCTAGGCACGGCCACCTATGCACTATCGTGAAACCCACTCACCTCCTCCCCTAATGCATCTCCTTCCCCCATCCAGCCAGTCACTGAGGCAAGCAAGACTCGGCGATGCCAGCAGGCCACGCGCGCAGGAACTCAGTAGTCAAGTGTGAGCCACAGTGTTACAGCCAACTGTTTGCTAACCCCCCCTCTCTCTCTCTCTCCCTCTCTCTCTCTCTCTCTCTCTCACCGCTCTCTCTCTTTCTGTGTCTCTGTCTCTCTCCCTCACTCTCTCTCTTTCTATCTCTGTCTCTGTCTCTGGGTGTTTCCAGCTGCGTTGGTGGAGTCTAGGCTTACGGGTTCAATTGTAATATTTACATGCGCGCGATCATGCGCACACGAGCGCACAGAAAAATTAATGACAACTGTATTATAGACCATTCATCAAGAAATGTTGTGAAAAAAACTGCATTGAAATACATGCAAAACTTCGCGAGATATTAGCGATTATGTGTTTCGGGGTTTGAACCCCGTAACTGGCGCGACCTTGACCTTAATGTAAAACTAAATACATCAGTGGATAGCTTGCATCTTGGCAAACCAGTATACCAAATTTGATGATGATAGACTGAATAGTTTTTTGAGAAAAACGGACGAATAGCTGGACGGACGGACGTACGGACGGACGGACGGACGGACGGAGGCACGAACGGCCGGACGGACCAGACAGAAACAATAGTACCCGAACCTTCGGCTCGGGGGCTAAAAATCAATACATATTATATGCGTCATCCCAATAAGTTCTGATAATGCACTTTAACATTCTAAATGTTAATAATTAAATCTGTAAGAAACATGTTAGTACAATACATTGTTCATTCAAAAGAGAGAGAGAGAGAGAGAGAGAGAGAGAGAGAGAGAGAGAGAGAGAGAGAGAGAGAGAGAGAGAGAGAGCGAGAGCGACAGAGAGAGAGAGAGAGAGAGAGAGAGAGCGAGAGAGAGAGAGAGAGAGAGAGAGAGAGAGAGAGAGAGAGAGAGAGAGAGAGAGAGAGAGAGAGAGAGAGAGAGAGAGAGAGAGAGAGAGAGACAGAGACAGAGACAGAGACAGAGACAGAGACAGAGACAGAGACAGAGGGAGAGAGAGAGAGATAACTTGAAAACTGACTTGAAAACGTAAACTTTATTTTCCAAGGGTATATAGATTTTAGGCAACGCCTATTCTTCCTATCTGAGAGAGAGAGAGAGAGAGAGGGGGGGAGGATGGGAGAGAGAGAGAGAGAGAGAGAGAGAGAGAGAGAGGAGAAGAGAGAGAGAGGAGAGAGAGAGAGAGAGAGAGAGAGAGAGAGAGAGAGTTAGAGAGAGAGAGAGAAAACTTGAAAACTTGAAAACTTAAACTTTATTTTCCAAGGATATGTAGATTTTAGGCAACGCCTGTTCTTCCTATCTGAGAGAGAGAGAGAGAGAGAGAGAGAGAGAGAGAGAGAGAGAGAGAGAGAGAGAGAGAGAGAGAGAGAGAGGAGAGAGAGAGGGAGAGGGAGAGGGAGGGAGAGAGAGAGAGAGAGGGAGCGGAGAGGGAGAGAGAGGGAGAGGGAGAGAGAGAGAGAGAGAGAGAGAGACAGAGACAGAGACAGAGACAGAGAGACAGAGAGCTCAGCTGCACAAACGAAACGACATTGGATGTGATTGGTTTTGACGTCAAGTACCCAAGGCCTACTACTGTGTCTGTGGTATTCAGCACAACATGCTTCCTACTTGTCTCCTGTGCTATAATACGGCTGCACGTGCAGCATGCGAGTATTAAGCGCAAATAGCTAGAGAGAGAGAGAGAGAGAACACTGAACACTGAACACTGAACACTGAAAGAGTGTAATTGGACATCGGCCATAAGGCCACAATGCAATAATAATTTACAAAAAGGGGTGGGGGGTGGAGAGGTGGAAATGGAAGTGCAATTTATGAAAAACGAAAATCTACACGAAGAAAATATATAGTTATCGAGACAAAAAAGTGATCATATACAAACAAGCATCTTTAAGCATTCACAAATCAATGCAGAGGAGAGAGAGAGAGCTAGAGAGAGTAGACGAACAGAAAGAGAGGAGAAGAGCAGAGGAAGAAGAAGAGAGGAGAGGAGGGGGGAGATAGAGGGAGGAAGAGAGAGGAGGAAGGGAGAAGGAGAGAGGGAGGAGGAGCAGAGGAGAGAGGGAAGAGAGAGGGCGAGAGGGAT
>CM065695.1:15202099-15225260 GCA_017654935.2 Phymorhynchus buccinoides | reverse complement strand
TGATGGGTCTTTAAAAAACAATCTTAAACTCTGCCATACTGTTTCAGGTGTCCTACGCTATGGTGAAAGCCTTCCAGTTTGGGCCTGCCCTGTCTCTGGGGTTCTTCGCCCTGGGCTGCAGCCCCGGGGGGTCAGCCAGCAATGCCTACACCATGCTGATGGAGGGGGACGTGTCTCTATCCATCACCATGACGTTCATCAGCACTGTGGCTGCTCTAGGTAAAATGGTCTCAAATTTATATTAACCCTTTCGCAGCCAGCCATTTTTCAGCAAAAAAATACCATTAAACTTAACTGGGTAGAGAAAAAATAAAATATCTGCAATATTGTGAATTCCTCTGTGACATGTAAAACTTTAGGCCTATCCTTACCTCCCAAAATTAAGAAAATAGGGTCTTTGGATTTTATAACAGGTGCTGATTTGATGCCTTTTAGTTGTAGTGACATTAAACCACTGTGGTGCTAAAATGCGACATTGGCGGTGAAAGGGTTAACTCATTCGCATCACAACTATTTGAATTACAATACATTAAAAAACCTCACAAATCACTCTAGCCATACACATTAAAACAAAACATACATAAACAAAAGGAGAAATGAAAGAAGATTACAGGTTTATACTTCTATTGTTCTAAAGACATCTAGGGAAGTGGTAGATCAGACTTTTTTTTAATATCATTACTCAAAGTTAACGTTAACTCCAGGTTTTGTTTCTGAGGTTCACAAATACAGACATTGGACACAGAAAAGTTTTATCAAAGCAAACTATTCTGCATTTCAAATGCACTAACTTTTCAGTCCTTCAGAGTAGGGGTACGGAGCTCAGCTATTCACTGAGATTTTCTTTCATACTATATATATACAGTGGAATCCGCTTTATCGGCCACTTTTGGGACAAGGCAAAATGTGGCCGATAAAGCGAATCGGTCGATAAAACGAACATCCAGATACTGTATGACGCAATTATGCAAGTCAAAAGCAATGACGTCAAATAAAATCTGTCAAAACACAAGAGTTCATACAGTACAGTGTATGTGTACTGTATGTGAACACTTTATTAATCCTACAACTTGACAGAAGCACGAGTAAAAGACAATGATTTTGTGTTCTTGAGTGATTTTAACGCCATGCAGGGTCTTTCAATTGACAACAGCTCGCCTTCCAACTTCACACTCAACCATGTAAACGTCAAAAGCGTGTTGTCAGTTTGTTTGTTGTTCTCTTTCTCAAAAAAAGGGGGGGTAAAGAGGAAAAATTAGAGAGAAAAAGTGGCCAATAAAGCGAAATTGAAGATTTCAGCTTTGGCCGTTAAAACGAACAAAATAACACATGCTTAAGAAGAAAATATTCCGTACATTAGGAAATTGGCCGATTAAGCGGCTTTGGCCGATTATCCGAAGGCCGATAAAGCGGATTCCACTGTATATATATAGTAATGACCCTGAAGTATATATATATAAACTCTACTCTGATTGATTTCCCCACAACAAACCACTACAAAAGTCAGAGGCAAAATTGTGGTCAAAGGGAACGAAGGGAGTTTAGAAGTGACCAAGGTATTGTGTGTACACAGATTTACTTCCTTTGAAGCAAATGCATCAAATTGACAGTTAATTAATTCCGGACATATATGGCCAGAATGACTTGAATCATTTAACAGGGCTCCCACTTGTCCCACAAAAACAAGGGATCATGTCATTATTATCTTATGTTTGGCACATGTACTAAAATCAATCATGATTCAGACCCTTCTCAAGTCATGTCAACTTGAAGGAAAGGAAGTAACTCAGTCTTTTAAGATCTGGGCTACTGAGTAGATTATACCCCCTAAGGGCATTGAAACTCGCTCCTGGGAGTGAAAGGCTTTTAAAGTAAACTTACGAGGTTCGATTATGATCCATCATTGAACTTTGAAGAGTAGCCACTCATTGAACACTCAGTCAGTGTTCACAGCAGCTCTCTTAGATATATATTAAGTGGCCCCCAACTCTTGGCTAAACGGTAAACCTAAAGTTAAGAAACTATATAAAAATCATTTGGGTAAAACATTTAAAGTGCAACTAAATTTGTTATGGATCAAGTAAAAAGTACTTTTGGACACAGTGCTCATATAGTTACTGGTAATTATCAGTAAAATACTGATTGAAAAAACAATTCACAGAGAGAGAAAAATGGACTTGTCAGTCCCAGGGACTGATACATTGTTTTGACAGAGGCTTTGGATTTTGTGGTTTTCACTGGGATTTGTTTCCCTCGGACTGGTTTTGACACCAGTTTTTGGGGGGCATTGTCGCTGATGGGGCTGGTTTTCAAAATTCCTAGTGCGATCACTGGTATTGGTACTGTAGTACGGTCTGTACTGTGCCCTTGGCCCATGATCGGTTCCCAGGCATGGCCCCACTGTGGATTCTGACCCTGGGCCCCACCCTGTACCAAGGCACAGACATCCACATCTATTACCAAGGCACAGACATCCAGATCCCTTACCAAGGCACAGACATCCAGATCTATTACCAAGGCACAGACATCCAGATCCCTTACCAAGGCACAGACATCCAGATCCCTTACCAAGGCACAGACACCCAGATCCCTTACCAAGGCACAGACATCCAGATCACTTACCAAGGCACAGACATCCAGATCACTTACCAAGGCACAGGCATCCAGATCACTTACCAAGGCACAGGCATCCAGATCACTTACCAAGGCACAGACATCCAGATCCCTTACCAAGGCACAGACATCCAGATCACTTACCAAGGCACAGACATCCAGATCCCTTACCAAGGCACAGACATCCACATCTATTACCAAGGCACAGACATCCAGATCCCTTACCAAGGCACAGACATCCAGATCCCTTACCAAGGCACAGACATCCACATCTATTACCAAGGCACAGACATCCAGATCCCTTACCAAGGCACAGACACCCAGATCCCTTACCAAGACACAGACATCCGATCCAGATCGCACAGGCATCCAGATCCCTTACCAAGGCACAGACATCCAGATCCCTTACCAAGGCACAGACATCCACATCTATTACCAAGGCACAGACATCCAGATCCCTTACCAAGGCACAGACATCCGGATCCCTTACCAAGGCACAGACATCCAGATCCCTTACCAAGGCACAGACACCCAGATCCCTTACCAAGGCACAGACATCCAGATCACTTACCAAGGCACAGACATCCAGATCACTTACCAAGGCACAGGCATCCAGATCACTTACCAAGGCACAGGCATCCAGATCACTTACCAAGGCACAGACATCCAGATCCCTTACCAAGGCACAGGCATCCAGATCACTTACCAAGGCACAGACATCCAGATCCCTTACCAAGGCACAGACATCCACATCTATTACCAAGGCACAGACATCCAGATCCCTTACCAAGGCACAGACATCCAGATCACTTACCAAGGCACAGACATCCAGATCCCTTACCAAGGCACAGACACCCAGATCCCTTACCAAGACACAGACATCCAGATCCCATACCAAGGCACCAGGGGCCCCCATTTGGGGGTCTATGAAGTTCTAAAATTCTAAAGGACCTTCTAAAAGAATGTGCAGGGGGTCCCAGGGATGCACTAGAAAAATTCTTGTTAGCATTCGCAATGCCACTGGGACCCTCTATCCTGCCTCTAGGACCCTCTATGCTGTAAGTGAAGGAGTCCCTGGGACCACTTGTTTTGAGGGACGATTGGGAGCCCTGCAAGGCACAGACATCCAGATCCCTTACCAAGGCACAGTGACAGACATCCAGATGCCTTACCAGAACTTCTTTTGCTCCCTGGACAACAAAATTCATTGTAATCTGATTGCTTTCCAGGCATGGCCCATCCACGGCTACTAAACGCTAGGCCCTGCCTTTTATTTAGGCATGGACATCCATATCCCTTACTAGAACCTCTTCTGCTCACTGGACAATTAACCCCCTTGGGGACACCGGGGGGTCTTTTGTATAAATAGTTCTCTCACCTTCTGGAAGTTCTGTGCTTGTGACTTCCTCTAATCTGTCACTCTCTTTGACTCCGCCTTTCCCCTTTACTTACTGTCATCTACTATCTTTCTGCCTTACCAGTCCATTCTCCTGCCTTTTGTCATGAAACACTTTCCAAAAAGATTTCCTCCAGCCGAAGTCGGACTTGCTGGGCCTAGCTATTTCTTAGTTAGGCGCATAGCGGCAGCGTGACGCATCTGCGCTCATAATTGACAGGAAACTGTCTGAGCGACCCCCCAACTAAATAAAAAGTAATGTCCCATATGGCTTCGGCCGGGAGGACGTAAAGCTAAACTTTCATTCATTCATTCTGAGCGATTGACGAAGAAGATGTGGACAATTACAATCGGAGTGGTTTGTTCCAGGCATGACCCCCCTGTGGCTGCTGACCCTGGGCCCCACCCTGTACCAGGACACGGACATCCAGATCCCTTACCAGAACTTCTTCTACTCCCTGCTGGGGCTGCTGCTGCCCGTGACCCTCGGCCTGCTGATTAAGCACCGCCGACCCCGCTGGGCCAAGGTCATGGTCAAGGTCAGCAAGGGGTTCATGGTCCTCTTCCTGTTGTTTGTGTTCACGGTGGGGTTGTACACCCACTGGTACATCTTCAGGATCATCACCTGGCAGGTGAGTTCTCCTCCCGTGGGGGATACCTTTTTTTTTCTCTTTTTTTTTTACAAATAGTTCCCCCACCTTCTGGAAGTTCTGTGCTTTGTAGCTTGGACACTAATTTGTCACTTTTTTTTTCTTTTTTAATTGTTTTTGTTTTGGTCACTCTCTTTGACTCTGCCTCATCCCTTTGTTTCCTGTCATCTACTAATATCTTTCTGCCTTACTGACCCAGTCCATTCTTCCGCGTTTTTGTTCTAGAAAGTCTTACAAAGATTTTCTCCAGCCGATGATGGACGTGCTGGGACTAACTTAAACTATTTCTTTGTTAGGCGCGCATAATGGCAGCATGACGCATCTGTGCAGGAAACTGTCTGTGCGATTGAAGAAGAAGAAGAAGATGTGTCTTTTTCTTTTCAAAGAGAGAAGGCTTTTGTTACGGCTGGTTTTGATATGAAACAACATAAAACTGTTAATTTTTACACATAATATGTTCGTCTCTTCAGTCACTCAAAAAGTCTCATCTGATGCATTGGGTTCCAATTTGAGTAAATAGACGATTTTCGGGGGAAGAAATTGGGGAGAGCACTTCGTGAAAATTAGAGTTGTTTACCTCGATTACTCAGTCAAATACCATAGCAACAATGGCGTCAAAGATTGAAACTGCGAAGCGAGTGAACGACTTGCAAACAATTTAAATAGAAAGAGGGGTGGTCACAGGTGGCCACAAACCGATCTAACTTGCAAAACGTCGAGAACACGCAAAGAAATAAACATTGAGATTGACCCAGATGGTGATAGAGAACAGATGCGAGAAACATGAATCGAGTGTGTCTTGATCTACTCAAACGCAGCATGTTAGGAGGGTGATTGTTACCATCTGGGGGGACAATTTCTATCATACAGTCTTGACATCTGTAGGGTCCCCCTTACCAAAAATGCTTCACAATACGGGGTGCCATTATAAATCACGTGTTAACGGACAAAGTTACCACTTTCAGATTGCTATCATGCATTTTTGGAAAGGGGTGACTCTACATACATGTCAAAAATATACATGATAGCAATTGCCCCCCCCCCCCCCCCCCCCCCCCGATTGTAATTATCCCTATTTTGTGGATCAACCACAGTACCTGATAGTAGAGTAACTTCCTCTGTTTGACAGATTGAGTTAATTAATTAGTAAGTAAGTTTTAATCTGTTATCGTATGAATGTGTTGTCGGTTGTAGTATGTGGACCATGTTATCTTGTATTGTCTTATCAAGTGTATACTATTCGTTATTTTCATACTTTAGTCTGATGTTTTATTTATATTTCAATTTGTAAAGCGCACAGAGCATACTGATAGTGTGGATTGATAGCGCTATATCAAATAAAATCATTATTATTATTATTATTAATTATTTCCGTACAATTCCTATTGAATTTGAATGGCCAGGTTTTACATACAGCAGAAACCAGCTAACTCAAAAGCAGGTACATACATGTACCTCCAAATATCGGATAATTCACACTACTTTTTTTTGGTCCCAATTTAATTCTTCTAATGGCAAAACCTTTTTATTTCTTTTTTTTCTTGAAATGTTGGCGAATATCTCAAAATAGAATTTCAATCCTTTCATATTTTAGCTCACCAGATTTTGCATTTTAGCATCACGGGATGATGACCATGCTTCAACAGTTTGTCCTTAATATGTGACCCAGCACCACGAAAGGGACATTAAGTCGCTGAGATAGTTTCTTACAACAGGCTTGCAAAGTCAAAAATCTTATTTTGTATCAATTTTTAGTTATGGGTATTTTCATGTTCTCTAACATCTTATCTTTCATATTTATAAAGGACAATCCTTGTCATGGTCTCTAAATACTCAAAAAAGTGCTTTTAAATGAGAAGGTTGATGCATTTTCTTGAGCTAGGCTAAACTTTAGACTGTTATTTCTCAAAATGGCCGACTGTCACCCTACCAAAATTGAAATGCTTATAACTCTAAAACGGAAAACATTACAAGAATGGTTCTTATATTATTTGAAAGAGATTGTCTGAAGTTTCTAGCTGTACCATTATCTCAGATTCAGAATGGTCATTTTGACACTTAATGTGTCACATTCCCTCTTATGCTAGGAAGATTTCTTCAGATTTCTTACCAGCTATAAGAGGGAAAGCACATGAAAACCATGATTTTTACGCGTGACGTGGGGGGTCTTTAATGTCCCTTTTGTGGTGCTAGGTCACATATGTCAATACAAAGCTTTCCTGTTTTGCGCAGGTGGTGGTGACCTCGTTCGTCATCCCTTACGCCGGCTTCCTCCTCGGAGGCTTGGTGGCCTTCCTCTTCCGCATGCCTCCATACCGCGTGGTGACCATCGCCATAGAGACGGGCATCCAGAACACGGGCATCGCCATCGTCCTTCTCCTGCTTTCCCTGGGCCACCCCGAGTCCGACCTCAGCATCGTGGCACCCATCCTCTCCGCCACCTTCACGCCCCTCCCTCTCTGCGTGGGAATGGCCTACGTCCAGGGGCGCAAGCACTGCTGCAACAAGGACAAAGTTCCTGCGGAGGAGGAAGGCGATGCCGATCAAGAATCGCGGGAAGTCATGACGGTTGAGGTGGCAGAGGCTAGGAATGGTGAGAAGGCGGAGGAGAACGAAGTGGTGCTGAAGCTCCAGGATGGAAGGTCTTTGCTGAGTAGGTGATGATCTGGATCTGGAGGTATACGTCGCAGACGCCACTTCTGACGATAGACGCAATGGAACTAGGAGGGCGCATTCCTTATTATAATTAAAAGAAAAAGATAGAAAGGAGAAAGACCTACTGCTTACCTGGGTTAAGACCATTAAACCCCCCAGTTCAGCCGGAAGGGCCCAGGCCCCACTTCCAGAAGCAAGCAAAAACAACAACAAAAAACTAATGATCTAGTGGTCAGTGGACGCAGGCTCAGATGGTGATCTGGTCAGCGCTGATGTAAATGCCCTGACGGAGCCTGCAGTGACAGTAGCCTCACTCAGTTGTTTCCACTCCGTGGCAGTCCTGACGAAGAAGGTGCTGATCAAGAAGATGCTGATCAAGAAACATGGGGAAGTTATTTGGGGTCGGAGGTGGATGAAAAGGGTGAGAAGGTGGAGGAAGACGATGTGGTGTTGAAACTCAGGACTACGGATCAGGATGGAGGGTGAAGACGCCGTTGATTGAGTGGTGTCGGTGTTTGTTAACGCGATGGTTACTGATCGAGTAGGGCTGGATGGAGCCCACAGCACATGAATCTTTTTTTCTCTCTGTTAACTAAGTTTTTGTCTTTGAGCAGTAAAACTTAGTAGGATGATCTTGTCTCTAGTCTATGGTCACACGCCCGGCCTTAGCCTACTTTCCCATTGTCTCCCGATTAAATTTCAATTCTGGGAGAGACAACCTTAACCCTTTTGCCGCCAACATCGCAGACTGATTTAACCCCCTGTGTACTCACTGTCCCGAACCTTTCTCACTTCAATTCCCCCCCCCCCCCCCCCCCCCCCCCCCCCCCCCCCCCCCCCCCCCCCCTTGATTTGTGTTCACAGCCTTGCTCTTTGGTTTCAACTTTGTTGTATCATTTACACGTTGGACTGTAGAGGGGAAGTATTGTTTTTATTTTGATCTTGATGGTTTTTTGCTCCTTCTGTTGCCTGCTTTTTGCTCCTTTTGCTATGTTTGCTGTTTAATTGTTTGTCTGTGTTGATAAAGGCGCATTCGCCGAAATATCCAGTAGTTTTGTTTTGTCTCTTGTGAATAAAATAACGTCACTTTGCACTTGTCGTGTAGTTGTTTGTTTGCCCCATGTCACTAAAAGGCATGAACGTAGGATCTGTTATCCAATGACCTTGTGTTGTTAATTTTGGGAGATAAGGTAAAAGGCCTTCCTTGTTTGATGCATGCATGGGTGCTACTCTTTCATTTTTACACTGATTTCAGTATTTTTAATTTGACCAGAAACTGAACTTCAGTGGGTTTTTTAATTCATCCCCAAAACAAAAAAAAATGGCCACAAGCAATTTGGGGCGTTTTGAACTTAGTCTAGTAGTTCTAACTTGGAAGTTTACAAAGGCAATGTAATCATTTCACAAGGCTTATCAGACTCACACTGTCTCTGTCTATCATTTTAACTGTCTGTCTGTCTCATTATATTTCTCTCTTAACACTTGTAACCCCGATTAAAATGATGACTCTACTCCCTGTAACCACCAAATTAATGTTGGTAAACTGGGCCCGAAATGGGGTACTTTGCTTAAAAATATATTAAAAAATAACTACTTGATGGATTGACTTCAAATGTACAGGGTTTGTGTATAAATGAAGAATGTTTAACTTGCAATGTTTTTTTTGTTATGTGATATTTTTGATTTTTTGATATTGCAATTTTAACTCCAAAATACATAACGAAGTGGGTGTACGGGGGCGGTTTTAGACGGTTTGGTAGGAGAAAGTAATGGATGTTATGGGTGGAATCAGGCTATAAGGGGCTTAAAACGTTAAAGTTGCCCCCCTGAATCGTCTGACGGAGCTCTGCCCCTGCACCCTGCCGGGGCCATGGGTCCCTGGACCCCAGCCTTTCAGGGTTTTTTTCATTTTGGGGAGTTGCACCCATATACATGTTATAGTGGGATTCACAGTATTGCAGAGGCTAATTTTTCTTTACCCAGGAAAATGTGACTGATATTTTTTTAATTTTTTGCTGAAAAATGGCTGGCGGTGAAAGGGTTAACTTAGCAACAGGGTTTTTCGAGGTTCTTACACGTCTGGTCTCCAGCCGTAGAGGAGAGGTATGAATCTCATCCTCGGCTGAATGCAGCGAGGACACCAGTAAAAACTGGAAAACGAATGCATGCGTACCCAGTGTGGCCTTATGGCCTGGGAACGCAGAAGAAGAAGAATATCACTCCCCACCCCCTCCCTCCGTCATTGTCAGTTAATTCCCCCTGTGCTGGGTTGTGTGTTAGATGTGCCTGAAGTTGAACACAAGGCAGTTTGATGTAAAGATTCAGATCTATATCTATAGATGTTAAGAGAATGAATATTTGGCAGCTGAAAACCATGCTCTTTGTTGACATGCATTTCTTTTTTCTTTTCTTTTTTTACAAAATCAAAATCATAAGAATGCTTGGTAAAGGTAAAGATGCGCTCCCCCCCCCCCCCCCCCCCACACCCCACCCTCCTCCATTTCTCGGTTGTTTCCTGTTTTTCAGTCTTGCATTTCTTACTGCAGATTGAGTACTTCATCCTCTATCGTTTGCTATATTTAACACTAATTTTCATCTGTTTACATAATCAAACACATGCATTCAGTAATAGTACAAGATAAAGGCAAGACGGAAAAACGCAATGAACCAGGACTGTGACAAATACTCTGCGGCTATTGTGTGTACTGCACTACATAGGTGGGTGTGTGTGTCCTATTAGATAATGGCCTTTATCATGACTGCGATTAATTATTCAACAAAGATAATTAGCTGAAAAGGTTAATAAAATACAGCTTAATGTTTGGTAAGAAAGGCAAGTGTGAAAATGCGGGGAGAGCTGAGAAATGTAGGGGGGGGGGGGGAGACATCTTGACCTTTACCAAATGTTTTTTATTATGTACTACTGTATTATTAATATCAACAAATGGATGGTTAAGGGTCACGTTTTTTTGGAACATGCACAAGACTAAATAAATGGAAAGTTCAGACCTGTTTACCCTTCCGGTTTTGCCAGAATTATTCTGGAAATTTGCTAAAATTCTGGGTAAAATAGTAAATTCCAGGTGAACGCTGAAAATTCCGGGATTTCGAAAAACCGTCTATTATTTGTTTCCGTTTGTATGAAAAGACGCAAGGGTTGACCGAAACCGAAAGCAAATGGCGGCCAGGCTTTTACTGTCGATTCGAAGAGCTTTCCGGGCAGTTTTTTAATGGTAGAGATTGTAATTAGGGCTTGAAATGAGTCCATTTAGATTATATTATCACTGGAAAATACGATGATGTGAGAATTTTGAACTTTTCAATAGAAAATGAAGTGAAAATTGATCGCGATGGCGCCGAGTTGAATCAGTGTTTTATCGCGAGTCGTGTACCGATGTGAATTCTTTGTGTTTTTTTCTCAAATTCCGGGTTTTTGTGTGCATGTGGCAAATTCCAGGTTTTTCATTATTAGGGTAAACGGGTCTGAAAGTTGCTTGGAAAAAACAACAACCCAAAACATAAGATGCGATTGAGCATTAATAAGAAAGTACTTAGAAACAATGCATGAATGGCCCAGGAAAATGACTCATTAGCACTTAAATTACGGGGTACTAATTATTCGTGTGTTTTTTTACATGAAAAAAGCGTTGATTGAATTTTCAATGAATTTTTAATTGTGTTTTTCTTTGTTCTTTTCTTTTATTTCATACATTTAAAATTAGGCAGTGTGACTGCTGGTCTTCTTCTTCTTCTTCTTCTTTCGCTCAGACAGCTTCCTGTCACATGAGTGTAGATGCGTCATGCTGCCGCTATGCGCCTAACTAAGAGATAGTTAGGCCCAGCATGTCCGACTTCGGCTGGGGGAAATCTTTGCAAGAATTTATAGAAAAAAAGGCAGGAGAATGGACCAGTAAGATAGAAAGATAGCAGATGACAGTAAGCAAAGGGAAAAGGCAGAGTCAAAGAGAGCGACAGATTAGAGGAAGTTACAAGCACAGAACTTCCAGAAGATGGGGGAACTATTTGTACGAAAGACCGGGGGGGGGGGGGGGGGGGACTGCTGATCTAACCCAAGGAGAACAAAACGGGCCAGTTATCTATTATTATTATTATTATTAGGTAGCTCCGTGTTCCTTGATTCTGTCTCATTATCAGTACTTTAATAAATAATAAACACTTCATGTTTATAAATAGTTAACTAAAAAAAAAATCATAGGAGGGGTGGAGGGGAGTTAATTAGAAAGAGAGTTCTCCCCGTTTGTTCAATTTCGTCGTCTCCTTTCTCTTGGCCTCACTATTTCATTCTTTGATGAACCAAAATTCCTTTCGAGGCATACCAATTTGTTCTGTGTTGTGTGTTGTTTATGTGTAACATATTCAAGGCTAGAAGGCTATGCCGCTCTTGGATAGATGTTAATTTGTTTGTATGTCGTCCTCTCCACCATTGTTGATGTGTACTGTGTGTGTGAATGGTCATAAAGGTGAACTTGGCGCATTCTTTTTTTTTGAGAATGATGCTTTGTTTGTCTCACTTTGGCTCTGATCCCCACATTGCTTGATGATTGGTATCGTAATCAACTTTGGTGGAGGGGAGTTAACTAGAAAGAGAGTTCTCCCCCTTTGTTCAATTTCATAAAAAAATGATAGATGCAATACTGTCTGATGGTGTGAATGTTTTATATACACTATTCTTGAGTATTCACGACTACATCTATTATTTTTTCTCTTACTTATTTAGTTATCATACCATAGATTATGAGCATATTTCATGTATAGGTAAGCTGACTTCATTCATATTTTTTTTTCTATGATCAACATCTGATTAAAAAAAAAAAAAGTTTATTTTTTTAACATGTATTTTTATATGTATTTTTTCCCAGGCTGCTTAAATTCATATATGTGTTTATGTGGGCGGGTGAGCGTGGGTTCCATGTCCCATATGTGCCTTCCCAGGTCGAGAGGACGTAAAATTCTAGATAACTGAGCGTGGGTTCCAAACTTAAAAATTTACTTTTGCAGCGGTACCATAGCCGATGAGGTTTTACCGAGGCGTGGTTACCGCTACACATATCTGCATTTTTTTAAAAATCGGGACTTTACTGGTGTTGCACTGCCTCTGGGCATTGTCCCCAGTAATGTTCCCACCATCTTTGTATTTACAAATGTCCCATGTGTGTCTATGACCGAGAGGACGTAAAACACCATTTTTCATTCATTGAGCGTTCATGCATAACTTTGCTGCCATTTTTAAAGATGTTGAAAAAGATTAAAATTGAACATTTGTGCTTTCAAACAAAGGGTGTTTGATCAAGTAAATGTATATTTATAGCAGAGAAATAACTTGTAGTTGGCAAAATGCAAAACATATAATCAAACATGCTTATGTCTATAACATATATATGTTAACCCTTTCCCTGCCAGCCGCATGTATACTACGGGCACTATGGTGTCATTGATGATGTCATGATGTTTTGATGCCAAAGCTCTGGAACACTGTTTTATGCCTTGGAACAATCAGTGGGGATATGTCTCCAGACCAATTTGACAGATCTTTTTATTTTATTTTTTAAACTTAACCCACTTCGCTGCCACTTACTACTTGCGCATGCGCCGCCGGTTTGCCGCGTAAATTTTTAACGCGGCAATATCGCTAGTTAGCTGCGACGTATATATATTCGGACTATAAGGCGCACCATTGTATAAGGCGCACCCCCTAAAATTTATCCAAATTTCACATTATAAGGCGCAGGGGTCTGAGTCTGGGAAAAAAGTATCGCCTTATAGTCCGAAAAATATGGTACATTGGTGGCAAGTACTGAAGCGCTATAGAGGACGTATATATACGTCGGTGGCAAGTACTGAAGCTCTATAGAGGACGTATATATACGTCGGTGGCAAGTACTGAAGCGCTATAGAGGACGTATATATACGTCGGTGGCAAGTACTGAAGCTCTATAGAGGACGTATATATACGTCGGTGGCAAGTACTGAAGCGCTATAGAGGACGTATATATACGTCGGTGGCAAGTACTGAAGCTCTATAGAGGACGTATATATACGTCGGTGGCAAGTACTGAAGCGCTATAGAGGACGTATATATATGTCGGTGGCAAGTACTGAAGCTCTATAGAGGACGTATATATACGTCGGTGGCAAGTACTGAAGCGCTATAGAGGACGTATATATACGTCGGTGGCAAGTACTGAAGCGCTATAGAGGACGTATATATACGTCGGTGGCAAGTACTGAAGCGCTATAGAGGACGTATATATACGTCGGTGGCAAGTACTGAAGCGCTATAGAGGACGTATATATACGTCAGTGGCAAGTACTGAAGCGCTATAGAGGACGTATATATACGTCGGTGGCAAGTACTGAAGCTCTATAGAGGACGTATATATACGTCGGTGGCAAGTACTGAAGCGCTATAGAGGACGTATATATACGTCAGTGGCAAGTACTGAAGCGCTATAGAGGACGTATATATACGTCAGTGGCAAGTACTGAAGCGCTATAGAGGACGTATATATACGTCGGTGGCAAGTACTGAAGCGCTATAGAGGACGTATATATACGTCGGTGGCAAGTACTGAAGCGCTATAGAGGACGTATATATACGTCGGTGGCAAGTACTGAAGCGCTATAGAGGACGTATATATACGTCGGTGGCAAGTACTGAAGCGCTATAGAGGACGTATATATACGTCGGTGGCAAGTACTGAAGCGCTATAGAGGACGTATATATACGTCGGTGGCAAGTACTGAAGCTCTATAGAGGACGTATATATACGTCGGTGGCAAGTACTGAAGCGCTATAGAGGACGTATATATACGTCGGTGGCAAGTACTGAAGCGCTATAGAGGACGTATATATATGTCGGTGGCAAGTACTGAAGCGCTATAGAGGACGTATATATACGTCGGTGGCAAGTACTGAAGCTCTATAGAGGACGTATATATATGTCGGTGGCAAGTACTGAAACGCTACAGAGGACATATATACGTCAGTGGCAAGTACTATAGAGGATGTATATATACGTCGGTGGCAAGTACTGAAGCGCTATAGAGGACGTATATATATGTCGGTGGCAAGTACTGAAACGCTATAGAGGACATATATATACGTCAGTGGCAAGTACTATAGAGGATGTATATATACATCGGTGGCAAGTACTGAAGCGCTGTTGGCACTGAAGAGGATGATCTCTCTTTCTTCTTTTTTTGTGTGCAGTGAAGGGGTTAAGCTATAAAGAAAGGCTCATCTTTGTCATTGTAAATTTGACAAAATAAACTTGTTACAACATATATTGACATTTAATTACCAATCGGTTATATTTCTACAGATAAGATTAAGAATTTTACCGCTTTGTGATGATAATGCAAGTTCAATTTGTACCATGTTATTGTAATGCATGCTACATTGATCTTTAAAGTCGCACCAGTTAGTAATGTCACAACGTGGATTAATCAGGCCTCAGAGTGAGCAACTTAGGATGCGGATTTGACCGCCAGGGGGCAGTCAAACCGGTAGGGGCTTATCGCGTGATTTTCTTAGTTGGGCGTAGTGAGAGAGAGAGAAGTGATTTTCTTAGTTGGGCGTAGTGAGAGAGAGAGAGAGAGAGGGAGATGAGTCCCTCTCTCTCTCTCTCTCTCTCACTACGCCCAACTAAGAAAATCACGCGATAAGCCCCTACCGGTTTGACTGCCCCCTGGCGGTCAAATCCACGTCATAAGTTGACCATTGTCAGAGGAATTGCAAATTTCAGAGGATGGAACATTGTTGTTCTTTGGTTTAACGTCCTTCCACTAAAAGTGATTCAGACAATATTATATTGTAGTGTGATGTTGGTACATGGTGAATGTGAGTGTGTGTGTCTGTAAGTGAGTGTGTGTAAGTATTAAAGTAAGTAATACTAATAGGTCAGTGATGCAAGTCTAATAATGACTCCCTCCCCCCCACACCTCATTTAGAGACAAAAAAGAGTTAAACTTACACTTAAAGAAGATAAATAACCGAACAAAGAACAATGCTAAAGATAAATACTAAGTGAACTACTTGACAAACATTTACAAACTGAATCGAGAACAGAATAATTGCTTAGTACACAATGGTGTCGATCCATCAGTAAGACCGTCAATACCCGAATTCTGAAAAACGTTCTCTTGCTTTTCGACAGTGAATCAGTAAATGACCGACACTCAAAGATTCACCACATTTAACATTATTGCAATATTTTGTTTTGAAGGAATTCAAACGAAGTCTATGGATTAGACTTTCAATCTCCCAGGACGAGAAAATAACACGTTTGTGTGACGTTTTCCCAACAGATGGAACATTGCTGGCGGAGGACATGTTTGTGCTGGCAGAGGTTTTGCCTGTGTTTCTGAGCATAATGGTCACAACCAAATAGCATTTTAAAGCGATTTCTTATTGCATCATGCATATTTTGGTAATGTTGGGAACAATTTCAGTGCTATCCCTTGTTATGGATCTTTTGCCGCGGTTTTCATAGGATTGGACTTCAGGCAATTCTGATGCATGATTAATATATAAATGGAATGCCAATGTTTGTTATGTGATGGGGTTGAATTTAAATGCAAATTGAGCAAAACAAATGTGTTATTTTACTTGGATTTGGAGGGTATCTAGTTTCTTGGTACCATTTTTCTGGAGGTGTTAAATACTACTATCTTGACCATTCTCTCATTGAACATTTGTATGTGTAATTAATTGTGTAATAACAAGGTTGTGTTACCTGTGTGAGTGGGTTCTAGGCAATTTGTTATGTTTTGCTATTTTTATGTTGAACACAATGTTTGATAGAAGAAGATGTTTAGGAGGGGTGGGGTGGGGTGGGGGGAGGAAATGTGTGTGGCAGGAAGACAGGTTTGAGAGGAATAATTATGTAGATAAGTAACTGAAAGATTAACGAACAATGTGTTTGTGTGTGTGTGTATGCATGCATGCATTCATGTATGCGTGTGTGTATGCATGCACACACGTGTGTGTGTTTGCATATGTACATAAGTGCTTCTGTGTGTTCAAACATGCATACCAAAAAAAATGATACATGAAAGTGCACAAGAACCATGACACAAGACTGGGCAGGACCCAGAACTTTTTGTTGTTGTTAAACAAAGCTACTCTTCCTACTCTGTTTAAAGGGGTTAGCAATATTTGTTTATACTATCCAGAGTTATTACGCATTGTGTACAGTTATATAGTCCTGCTTTTGGGGTAGTTTCTTTGTTGATGGGTGAACATTTAAAAAATTAAAAAATTAGTTTATATTTTATTTGTTGATGAGTGAACATTGTTTATTATGTGTCACATTGATTCAAGTGTTATATGGTTCAAGTGTTACAGTATATGATTCATGTGTTACAGTATATGATTCAAGTGTTACTGTATATGGTTCAAGTGTTACAGAATATGATTCAAGTGTAACTGTATATGATTCAAGTGTTACAGTATATGATTCGAGTGTTACAGTATATGATTCAAGTGTTACAGTATATGATTCAAGTGTTACAGTATATGATTCAAGTGTTACAGTATATCACTATATGATTCAAGTGTTACTGTTAGATGATGATTCTACATGGAGATAGAGACATTTTTCTTCCTCGTGGCAATTACAGTACATCAAATACTATTTTCTTCTTTGAATGGTTCTGGTTTAAATTGATCTATTCGGTAAAATCATATGCATTTTCTCTCTGTGTGTGTGTGTGTGTGTGTGTGTGTGTGTGTGTGTGTGTGTGTGTGTGTGTGTGTGTGTATGTGTGTGTGTGTATGTTGTGTGTGTTTGTGTATGTGTGTGTATATGTGTGTGTGTGTAAAACAAGAACAGAATAGTTTATTGCCAATTAAATGTGTTACTTGTTGGCAAATTTTCAAAATTGGCATACATTTTCAAATCAGCTGTGTTCAAAAATATATTTTGTTCTGTACATTGTGCATTATTACTGTTATAACGTGTTTTTCTCCGAAGAGCGTTTGCACACCGCTCCGCATATATCCCGTCCGTAATCTGGGGAGAAAAAAAAAGAATACTGGAAATAAGAAATATGCAGATTGGGATATGCTGTTGGATTTGCACCTGAATTATTTGTATATATGCACATGCCTTAATTTTATTTACTTGTGGATTGAGTATGCGGAATTGGTTTCCACATATAATAAGGGAAGATGGGTTTTCTTTGGGTTAGTTCAGGGTGGTTTGGTTTTTTTGGTTACCTATTATTTATGATGTCGTCACAGATAACATTTAGAAGTACATGTACAAAGGAAATAAAATTTGTGTCCGGAAACCTGTTGTATTTCTTTTTCTTTGAGAAAGGAAGAGACAGGATGTTGGAGAGAGAGAGAGAGAGAGAGAGAGAGAGAGAGAGAGAGAGAGAGAGAGAGAGAGAGAGAGAGAGAGAGAGAGAGAGAGAGAGAGAGAGAGAGAGAGAGAGAGAGAAGAAAAAGGTTTTTTTCCATTACTTCAGGCAAAGCCTAGTCTTCCAGTGTATACAATGCATACACAATATTGAACAGAAAAGGTAGTTATCTGTATAAAAGTAGTAACTAATCAAAACTAACAACAACAACAAAAGAAAAGAAGAAACAAAAAAAGAGAGAAAAAGTTATAGAAGACAAGCCTCCCCAACACCCCCACAAAAAGCTGTACATATTTTAATATGTGTTAAATTATTTTTCTGATATATCTCAATCTGGTACAATCAACCATGGAATGAAAGAAAATGAAACTGTTAAAGAATGAAGAAGGAAACTAGAAAAAAGGGAAAAGGAACAGAATGCGTTAACAGGCCAAGGCCTCGGCCCCATACTGATGGAGCTCAGAAATTCAAACTTTCCAAAAGAGAATAATAATAATTTATAAAACAAAGACACGTAAAGAAACAAGATAATCAAAATGAAAGATAAACAAGAAATTTAAGGCTTAGAATATATGACATGACATAACATCAACGTATATATCTAAGATAACACATGAATTCTTTTACTTGCTTCGTAAATATATAGGGCTAAATTCGATAAGAAAAGGAACACAGAGAGAGGGGGAGGGGGGTCCACACAACTCAGCTCAAACCACATTTTTTTTTTTTTGCTGTCCCAACTTCTGGGCCATACAGTGGCGTTGCTCATTCCGAGTTCCAACTCGCAGCCACACCTTCGCTTGTTCAGGTCGCAGAATCCGAGACCAGCAGTCCAAGGGGAGCGAATCTATGTTCGGTCGTCAGGAGGCAACCAACCGAGGAGACACTGCATTGCTGCTGAGTCACTTCGGTGGAGATCAGTAGAGCCTGTTCAGGACACAACCTACTAAGCCCCCTACTGACGATACTATTCTCTTAGTCGCGGAGCCAGCGTGAGTGAGGTCCTCATCCTAGGGCGCCACCACGACCGTTCACTGACAGCTCCCCAGAACACACTGATCCCCATGACTCTGACTCGAACGCACCAAGGCACAGACTGGATTGGAAACAGAAACTGAGGTCACCATGAGAGCAGGGCATGCAAAGCCACATAATTTGAGACATTCTTTTTCTTTTTAATGATTGATGGAAATGAAGCGGATGACTATGAGGATGATGATGATGATGCTATAGGTCTGAGGCTACTTGACAGGGCTGTATTCTACGCTTCCTTTCATAATGATATCCCGGTGTTAACCAGGCCCGATAACTACAGACACCTGCAGTGTTGGTCTTGAAATTAGAGCAACACTTTCAGAATCGCATCCGTTAAGCGGATGTGCAACAGAATGTGTGCCGCCTCAACTACTGTACCAATATGAATAGAAATGGGCTCAACGATTCCCCATATGGCTCCCCCCCCCCCCCCCCCCCACACCTGCGTGCGCATCTCGACCCTTCCAACGGAAGTGTCGCCATCTTAGTCAGATTTGTGTGTAAACAGCATCGATCTGGCATTTTTCAAACAAAGTTACTGACTAAGATGGCGGTCTGCCATAGTATGGCACGCTCCTTGTGGCCGGATATGACGACACGTGGGATAAGCCATATGAGCATTGATGCTTATTGATTAGGGGAAGACGGGGTAAAAAGCGCATGGGCGGGTAAGAATTATCTCATGAAATAAAGAAAATTTCAGTCAAATTTGCCCATGAGACGAATGCTAGACATTAACGCTCGTCTCATGGGCAAAATGAGACTGAAATTTGCTTCATTTCATGAGATAATTGGGGTGGGCTTCTTACCCGCCCATGCGCTTTTTACCCCGTCTTCCCCATATGTTTTGCCTGAATATCCATTATCTTTAAAAAAAAGGGGGGGGGGGGGGGACATAAGAAATAAAGAAAACATTTAATTAAAATTGGTAATCTCTAAACTGGAAAGCATTCACAAGATTAGAAACGAGAAAGGCTTGAACAATTAGGCCATACTATTTCCAACCAGCCCCCTCCCCACTCCACCCCCTACCTTCTGAATTAGCCGAAGTTTCGCCTTTGATTGGTTCATTGCTGTTAAAGCGTGAATACGCGTTTATACAGTTTTACTGTATTTTTTTGTATTTTTCCAAAAAAGTAATTAAGTCTGTGAAAAAGATGCGTAGATTAAAGCAGAACGAGAAAATTGAATCAAAATGTATTAGCAACTAAGATATCAAAGAATGAAATAGTGAGGCCAAGAGAGGAGATGACGAAATTGAACAAAGGGTAATTACTCTCTTTTTCTAATTGACTCCCCTCCATTCTTACGATACCATGTGTGTAGAACCAAAGTGAGAAAAGCAAAGCATCATTCTTAAAAAAAAGAATGTGCCAAGGCCTTTATGACCCTTCACCCACACAGACATCAACAATGGTGGAGAGGACAACATACAAACAAATCAACACATGTCCAAGAGTGGCATAGCCTTCCCCCTTGAATATGTTACACATAAACAACATACAACACAGAACAAACTGGTAAGCCTCGAAATAAAGTTTGGTTAATCCCCTGAAATAGTGAGGGTTAAAGGCTATTTCTTGGACATGTGTTGATTTGTTTGTATTTTGTCCTTTCTTACCATACATGAAAGCTGTATTTTAGGAACATTTTTAGCTAATAATCTTTTTGGAATGATGCTTTGCTAACCCTAACCCACGCACTGCTAGGTGATTGGAATCGTAAGCTTTGTTAGGGACAATTAGAAGGAGAGTACCCTTTGTTCAAGAAAGCAAAATGGGTTTTTTTTTCATTGTTGTGTGAAGATTAAGCGGTTGTGTGTAAATATTTGAAAACAGCCTTTGGGTAAAAAATCGAAAGGGAAGATCATTAGGTTTCAGCCTTATTGTTTATATGGTCACAGTATAAGAAACTAAAAAACGCTGCACCGAACCAGAAAGAAGTTTAAAAAACCCAAAAATCGCTTCATGGTACTGAAGGATGACATAGTGGGAGAGAGAGGGAGAGAGAGAGGGCTAGGGTTAGGGATAGGGTTAGAGAGAGAGAGAGAAGAAGAGAGAGAGAGAGCTGAAAAGAGTTCCTAAAATAGAGCTTTAGAGAGATGGTAAGAAAGGCAAAAAGAGAGAGAAAAATAGAATTAACCGAGAAATGGACATGGGGGGTTTATTTGACATCTTTAAGATTTTTTAGAATGGGGATTGTGTTATATGGTGTTGGAACAGTATTTTCAAGCAAACTAAAAGCTGCGCTATTAACTGCTCCGACTTCAGAGGAAGAAGTTTAAAAAAAAAACAACCTTTGCTTCATGGTTGAGTGATAAAGGATGACGAGAGAGAGAGAGAGAGAGAGAGAGAGAGAGAGAGACTGGACACTGGAAAACTTTTTATTTGACAAGGATAAAGATTTTAGGCGATGCCTATTCTTACAATCTGTCCTTGAGAGAGAGAGAGAGAGAAGAGAGAGAGAGAGAGAGAGAGAGAGAGAGAGAGAGAGAGAGAGAGAGAGAGAGAGAGAGAGAGAGAGAGAGAGAGAGAGAGAGAGAGAGAGAGAGAGAGAGAGAGAGAGAGAGAGAGAGAGAGAGAGAGAGAAGAGAGAGAGAGAGAGAGAGAGTGATGGAGAGAGAGAGAGAGAGAAAAAAAAGAGAGAGAGAGAGAAAGAGAGGAAAGAAAGAGAGAGAGAGAGAGAGAGTGAAAGAGAGAGAGAGAGAAAGAGAGAGAGAGAGCGAAAGAGAGAGAGAGAGAGAGAGAGGGAGACAGACACAGAAATAGAGGAGAAAAGAGGAGAAAGAGATTGAGGATAAGGAGTGAAGCAACAAAAAAGTGAGAGCACAGATAAATATAGATTGAGGGAGAGAAAGGGGTCATAGGGTGTGGTGTGGTGGTTGGGGGGGGGGGGGGGCGCACACACATGCATGCACAGAGAGAGAGAGACAGGCAGGCAGACAACAGACGAACAGACAGACAGACATACGTCCTCGTGACCAACTAAGGCAAGCTAATACAATCCCACGGTACCAGTGACCCCGCTTCTCTTCACATAACAATGGCACCCATTTTGCTTTCTTGTGTGTGTTCCTTCTGTCCCTAACAGCTTGTTCCAAATTTGCATGTATTACATTTCACAAGCACAAAACCTATAATATACCTAGGAAGCTTTTGACAAAATGTACAAGTGTACAACAAATAACTACTATCATCATCGTCTCTGTTAAAGGTATGCAGTAAAATAATGATTCTAGTCTTTCTGTTTTGTTTGTAAGCCTAGTAGAGTGGCGTCACACTAACAATTAAGGACTGCTCACGTGACGTTTCAGTGACATACAGACGAGTGCTTAGCATCCGTAAGTAGGCAAAATAAAATGATCAGTTCAGAGTAGGTCTAGTTAGTGGACTTAGCTTGACTTGTAAGTTCTTCTTATAGGCCTAATTACGAATGGAAGTGCAAATGTACGCATAACATCATAACACAAACATCAATAGACGATTTTCGGAAAAAATAGGGGAAAGCACTTCGTGAAAATTAGAGTTGATTACCTCGACTTACTCGGTCAAAACCACGGCAACCATGGCGGCATGGCGTCGAAGCTTGAAACCGCAGGATGCCAATCAGCGACTTGCAAACGTTTTTGTTTAGAAAAAATAAGGGTTGACCAGTTGCTACAAAGTGATAGAACTTGCAAACGGTGACGTAAAAGTATAAATTGGTTTTAACAATGTTATTAGGTCCACAGTAAACTTACATGAACAAACATAGATACTAAACATATCAGCAGCAACAAGCTAGAAGCTTATATTGTGCCCCCAAATATAAATTACATCAATTTTAGAATGACGCACTGCGTTCTACATGCTGTGTGTCTCCTCAAACACACGAGGCTGGGGATTTACCTGATGGTAGAGTAACTTCCCCTGTTTGACCGATCGAATTAGGAGAGATCACTCCCACACACCATAAAATTACTCCCCTTATTTATTTCGGAACAATTCCGAAACCCAATGGATTCTTCATTAGGCAAGTTATAAAACCCTTAGCCAAAGAAAAGACTTTATCACCAAATTCGTCTGTTTACAGACAGACCGCCAACAAAAGCACAGTGTATTTTGTTGTCCCGTTTGTTTGTTTGGAACACACGTGTCTATTTATTTTGTTGAAACACAAAATAGATGATTAATTAAAAAAACAAAAAACTAAAACAGACTGCAACGTCACTGGAACATACAACAAAGAAACAACTACACAAGTGTAAAGTGACGTTATTTTATTCACAAGAGACAAAACAAAACTACTGGATATTTCGGCGAATGCGCCTTTATCAACATAGACAAACAATGAAACAGCAAGCAGCATTTATTATACTAACTTGTGGCGGTGCCATAGCCGATGAGGTTTAACCGAGGCGTGGTCACCGCTACAGCTATCTGTATTA
>CM065695.1:15194599-15197099 GCA_017654935.2 Phymorhynchus buccinoides | reverse complement strand
AAAACCTGTGAACTAGACCCTCTACCTTCATCTCTCTTCTCCCAGTGTCTTGATGATCTCCTTCCTTACTTTACATCCATCATCAATGAATCTCTATGTTCAGGCCGCTTTCCAACTCATTTCAAATCTGCAGTTGTCAAACCTCTCTTAAAGAAGCCTAGTCTCGATCCTGAAAATCTAAAGAACTATCGGCCTGTCTCTAATCTTTCATTCCTCTCTAAGCTTACGGAAAAGGTGGTTCTTAAACAGCTGTCTGACCATCTTCAGGTAAACGATCTTTTCTATCCAAACCAGTCTGCTTATCGATCAGGTCACAGTACTGAGACAGCCCTCTTAAAGATAAAGAACGACCTGCTCACTGCCTTGGATGAAAACAAGGTTTCTCTTCTCTCTCTCCTTGATCTTTCTGCAGCGTTTGACACTATCGACCACTCCATCCTCATTTCTAGACTTCACACCTCCTTTGGTCTATCTGGGGCTGTTCTTTCCTGGTTTTCTTCCTACCTCTCTGATCGCACACAGACAGTTGTTGTCAATTGTGCTTCATCTCTTCCAAAAGGTCTTCAGTTCGGTGTGCCCCAAGGTTCAGTCTTAGGCCCTATCCTTTTTGTTCTTTATACCCAACCTCTCTCCGCCATCATCAACCAGCATTCTATTCTACATCATAGCTTTTCTGATGACAATCAACTGTACATTTCTGCCCACCTGAGTCAATTAGATCAAATGATTTCTTCTTCTAAGTTGTGCATCTCTGCTGTTAAAACATGGATGCTTTACAACAAACTGCAACTAAATGCTGAAAAGACAGAGATGATTCTTGTAGCCTCTAACCACACAATTAAAACTCAGGTTCTGTCGACATTGATGGCACTGAGATCAAGCTATCGGCATCCGTCCGCAATCTAGGTGTTACTTTGGACCAAACCCTTTCTTTCAAACAGCATGTTTCCAATGTTTGCAAGGCTTGCTATCTAGAACTTCGAAGAATTAGTTCCATCCGCCGTTTCCTCTCTCAAGATGCCCTGAAGACTCTAGTATGTGCTTTTGTCCTGTCTCGCCTTGACTACTGTAACTCACTTCTTGCTGGCTGTCCATCAATTCTCATCTCTAAGCTCCAACGGGTCCAGAATAATGCTGCTCGTCTCATTTCTCGCCCCCCTAGGTACTCCGGTTCTTCGTTCCCTACATTGACTCCCAGTTCAATCACGTATTGACTACAAACTTCTCCCCCTTGCCTTCAAGTCACTGAATGATCAAGCTCCCGTGTATCTCTGATCTTCTTCATCTCTATGTCCCAGCTCGCCAACTACGTTCGTCTTCTGATTCTCGTCTCCTTTCCATTCCCTCCATCCGTCTCAAATCTGCTGGCCAACGTTCTTTTTCTTGTCAAGCACCATCTCAGTGGAATTCTCTGCCTTCTCCTCTCCGACACTCCAACTCAGTCTCCTCATTCAAAACCTCTCTTAAAACCCATCTTTTTTCTGCTGCGCCCTAAATATTTGATCAGTTGTCTATCGTTGTGTGCACGTGAGGGAAGATTGAATAAGAGGTTTGTGCTGTGTTTTGTGGTGCGTGTGTGTGTGTGTGTGTGTGTGTGTGTGTGTGTGTGTGTGTGTGTGTGTGTGTGTGTGTGTGTGTGTGTGTGTGTGTGTGTGTGTGTGTGTGTGTGTGTGTGTGTGTGTGTGTGTGTGTGTTGTGTGTGTGTGTGTGAGCATGCATGTGTGCACACATGTGTGCTTGTGTGTGTTTTGGTTTTGTGGGTTGTGTGTGCACGTATGTGTGTGTGTGTGTGTCTGTGTTTGTGTGCGTGTCTGTGTGTCTGTCTGCGTGCGTACGTTTTTGTGTGAGGGTGTTTGTGTATGTGTGTTGGTGTATGTGGTCAGTCCATGCGGCTCGGTTGCTGTGGCTTACCGAATGGGGTATGAACGAGTTGGCATCGATAAATATGTGTGTTTATGTGTGTGTGTGTGTGTGTGTGTGTGTGTGTGTGTGTGTGTGTGTGTGTGTGTGTGTGTGTGTGTGTGTGTGTGTGTGTGTGTGTGTGTGTTAGAGAGAGAGAGAGAGAGAGAGAGAGAGAGAGAGAGAGAGAGAGAGAGAGAGAGAGAGAGAGAGAGAGAGAGAGAGAGAGAGAGAGAGAGGACTTGAGAGAGAGAGAGAGAGAGTTGCTTTGTATATGCGCTGTTGCTGGTTGGTGTCACTCTTGAATGCTGTTTTTGTTGTCTGTTGATGAATCATTGATTGTAAAGCGCTTTGGGCTCATCTGAGTTAAAGCGCTATATAAATGTACAATTGTTATTATTATTATAAGACTCAAGACCCAAGAATACTTTATTATCTCATAAAGAGAAATTATGTTGTGGCACGGCATAAAATCACATACATTTAAGAAGATAACATTAAATAAACAAACACATAGAATTTTAAATAACATGCAAGATGGAGAAGAATGTTTTATTTTATTTTTTACTATAACAATGCATGTGTACATCTCATAATTATA
>CM065695.1:15159599-15189599 GCA_017654935.2 Phymorhynchus buccinoides | reverse complement strand
CAGTGTAGTCCCGCGAATTTTCAAATAGGCATACTTCAATATATGTCTAATTTTTTAAACGAAACTTTGCTCAGTAGAGGAAGACGGGGTAAAAAGCCCATGGGCGGGTAAGAAGCCCATGCCAATTATCTCATGAAATAAAGCCAATTTCAGTCACATTTTGCCCATGAGACGAGTGTTATTTACCCGCCCATGGGCTTTTTACCCCGTCTTCCCATACACGTTTATATATTTAAAGTTTTGATTATAGGTCTATTTTATTTTAGCCTACCCTAAGCTGATTTTTTTTTAAAGCAGTGAAAAAGAATAAACAAATTTACGATTTTAAATTACACGGGTCTACTGTAAGCTTGCCGGCTAACATTTTAGTCATACTTACTCCGAGCGTCAAATAGGAATTGTTCGGAAATAATTAAGGGTAGTAATTTCATGGTGTGTGGGAGTGATCTTGCCTAATTCAATCGGTCAAACAGGGGAAGTCACTCTACGATCAGCTCTCGTAGCCTATCGACTCGTGTGTTTGAGCAGACATACAGCACTTAGAACACCGTGCGTCATTCTAAAAAAATATGTCATTTATATTTTTACGTCACATTTTGTAAGTTTTATCAGTTTGTGGCCACTGGCCACCCCTAATTTTTCTAAAAAAATGTTTGCAGGTCGCTGACTCGCATCCTGCGGTTTCAAGCCTCGACGCCATTGTTGCATTGTTGCTATGGTATTTGACCGAGTAATGGAGGTAAACAACTCTAATTTTCACGAACTGCTCTCCCCTAGGTTTTCTCTAGGAGAGAGCACTTCGTGAACATTAGAGTTGATTACCTCGACTTACTCGGTAAAAACCATAGCAACAATGCGGCAATGGCGTCGAAGTTTGAAACCGCAGGATGCGAGTCAGCGACTTGCAAACATTTTTTTTAGAAAAATGAGGGGCGGCCAGTATTCACAAAATGATAGAACTTGCAAAATGTGACGTAAAAATATAAATGACATCAAATTTAGAATGACGCACGGTGTTCTAAGTGTTATTATGTCTACTAAAACACACGAAGCGAGAGCTGGGGATCTACCTGATGGTAGAGTAACTTCCCCTGTTTGACCGATTGAATTAGGCAAGACCACTCCCACACACCATGAAATTACTCCCCTGAATTATTTCCGAACAATTCAGCCTAGGCCTACGTAGACCTATAGTTGGAGGCAAATAATGATTTGGGCCAATTTTCTTGCTAATCCGACCAGTTTGCTTGGATTTTGAAATTATATTTGTCTTCTATTTTAAAAGCACAAAATACTAGGTGAAGACGGGGTAAAAAGCCCATGGGCGGGTAAGAAGCCCATGCCAATTATCTCATGAAATAAAGAAAAATTTGCCCATGAGACGAATGCTAAGCATTAACACTCGTCTCATGGGCAAAATGCTTCATTTCATGAGATAATTGGCATGGGCTTCTTACCCGCCCATGGGCTTTTTACCCCGTCTTCACCTATACCTGTTCCAAAAAGGTTCATTAGCTGATTCAGATGTCAAAGTAAGCCTTCATTAAGCCAAGCTTAATTACCTCTCATTTTAGGAGCTGGTTTACAGTTACACGCTGATTAGTTAGTTTACTTGCTTGCTTTAATTGTAATGAGAGGACTAGTCTTTTCTTGGTGTATAACGAAGACGGTCTAAAAAGCGCATTCTTTCGGGTAAGAAGCCCACCCCAATTATTTCATGAAATAAAGAAAATTTCAGTCAAACACACCCACGAGACGAATGCTACGCATTAACGCTCGTCTCATGGGCAAAATGAGACTGACGCACACACATTTCACACAGATAATTGGGGTGGGCTTCTTACCCGCCCACACGCTTTTTACCCCGTCTTCCCCTATGTGCGACACTGTCAGGTTTAAATTAAGCTTTCTACACACACACACACGACAGATCACGCACGCACGCACGCACGCACGCGAGCCGCACGCACACACGATTGCCACGCACGCACGGGGGGTGGGGGCACGCACACGGGACACGCACACACACACACACATGTGTGCGCACGCACGCACGCGCACACACACACACACACACACACACACACACACACACACAGGTGCAATTACTTGACTTAGTAAATCCTAAAAAACACTTTATTTTTGTTATTTTTAAACATAGGGGAAGATGGGGTAAAGTGGCGTGGGCGGGTAAGAAGCCCACCCCAATTATCTCATGGGGGGCAAAATTTCAGTCAAATTTGCCCATGGGGGGGGGGCTAGACATTAACGCACGGACAAGGGCAAATGGACTGAATTTGCTTAATTTCATGAGATAAGTAAATGGGCTTCTTACCCGCCCATGCGCTTTTTACCCCGTCTTCCCCTAATCATAATCAATGATATAAAAAAAATCTATGAATGAAATAAAACATGATGTGAATTGAAAGGAGACAACAAAAAAGCATAAAAATACAACCATGTTTGGGGCGGATCAGCCAGTCATGGAAGAGGGGAGGGGTAGCTCCAAGTGGTCAGTTGGGGTGGGGTGATGGGTCTGGGGGGATTGCCTCCCAGAAGCTGATGATAATTTGAATGTAAAAGATGCAATCAAGGCTTCTCGTGAGAGAATAACTGTAGCATGGAACTACAATTTGTCTTCCTCTTTTTCTTTCCATTTTTTGTCTGAGGGGGTGGAACCCCTGTAACCCCCCTCAAATCCATCTTTGATGCAGTACCTAGTCCACGACAGCAATGTGTAGTGAATGGGCTGAGACTATTAACTCTTTCGTTTCCTTGTGTCCTTTCTGGCTTTTGTGTTGTTGTTTTTGCCGTTATAATTTTTTTTTATTTTTTTTGGGGGGGGGGGAGATACGTTTCTACGCTAGTGCAGTATAGATACACTCACCCTCCCTCTCTCTCACTCTCTCTCTCTCTCTCGCTCTCTCTCTCTCTCTCTCTCTCTCTCTCTCTCTCTCTCTCTCTCTCTCTCTCTCTCTCATACACACATATAGGAGCTATTTCTTCTCACGCACACACGCACGCGCGCGCGCACACACAAATGGGGATGAGAGAGAGAGAGAGAGAGAGAGAGAGAGAGAGAGAGAGAGAGAGAGAGAGAGAGAGAGAGAGAGAGAGAGAGAGAGAGAGAGAGAGAGAGAGAGAGAGACCCAGAGTAAACAAAAAGACCCAAAACATCCACACGAACCACACAAACTCTTCCTCAAACAACAAAGAAGTAAGCCCACTGACAGAATGACTTCCCTTACATCTGACGCAGACGACATCTCCAAAATACCACAGTGACAGTAATTTACAGCGCAACTCGCAGTTCAGGGCGACGAAACTGTCTTTAGCCACTAAATTGTGACACGGTTTGAAGTCAAGAATCGTATCTACACAGGTAGGGGAGTGAAGGGAGGGTAAGATGACACGAAAATGAAATGAAAACAAGAAAAAGAGCTGCACCACGTTGACAATAATTGAGGATATTCGAGGATGCTATCATCAATCAAATCACCCTTCCATTTCTTTTCTTCAAATTTCCCGTGTATAGCCGCAGACAGACGCGCAGAAACCCAGATAGTCGGACAGTGCACGTTCGTACATACATGCGCGCACGCACGCGCACACATAGGCATACACAGCACATTGTGAAACACACACACACACACACACACACACACACACACACACACACACACACACTGTGACACACACACACACACTGACGCATATAAAGACACTCACATCCGCTTACATACCGGCAATCAAAACAGCGTGCACTGACATTTATAAACAAAAGATCAAGATGTGCCACCCCCCTACCTATCTCGGTGAATTGTATTTTTCCGTTATTGCCTTTCTTACCATACATAAAGCTGTATTTTAGGAACATTTTTAGCTAATAACCTTTTTGGAATACTAAAACTAACCCTAACCCTAGCCCTAACCCTAACCCTACCCCCCACCGTATAAGACGGAAAAACGCAACGAACCACAACTGTGACAAATCGCGGTGTACTGCAGTACATAGTGGGGGGTAGGGTTAGGTTTAGGGGTAGGGTTAGGGTTAGGGTTAGTATTCCAAAAAGACCTTTACCGATTACCGATTATTTTTTAAAATATGCATGTATAACGGCCTCCCACTGCAAATACACCTCAATAAATTAAAGCTGTCAAAACCAGCCTATACCAAGCTTGTTTATAGGTGTGTAGAAGAAGAAAAAAGATACGCAAAAAAGAGTAGTAAGCTTTACAAGCAAGGTAGAAAGAGGAAAGTAGGGCGTGTGTGTGCTTAAAGATCCCCCACGTCACGTGTCACATTCCCTCTTATGCTTGGAATATTTCTTAAAGACCCCCCACGTCACGTGTCACATTCCCTCTTATGCTAGGAAGATTTCTTTAGATTTCTTACCAGCTATAAGAGGGAAAACACGAGAAAACCATGATGTTGACACGTGACGTGGTGGGTCTTTAAGATTTCTAACCAGCTATAACACATGAAAACCACGATTTTGACACGTGACGTGGTGGGTCTTTAAAGAGAGAGAGAGGGGAGGTGAGAGTATGAGAAGAGCTAGGTGCAACTTGATGTCTTAAAAGGTAAAAGCCGCCACAGACTATCCGACTCAGTTATATGAAAATGCTTACGACCTTTCCACAGTTTTTTCTTTGTTTTGACAGAGCGAGTGGAAATCACAAATTAATGCATAGGGTAAGACGGGGTAAAAAGCCCATGGGCGGGTAAGAAGCCCATGCCAATTATTTCATGAAATGAAGCAAATTTCAGTCAAACTTTGCCCATGAGACGAGTGTTAATGTTTAGCATTCGTCTCATCGACAAAATGTGACTGAAATTTGCTTTATTTCATGAGATAATTGGCATGGGCTTCTTACCCCGTCTTCCCTATTTTGGTCGGATGAAACGTTTCCAAGCTGGTCGGAGGGAATTGACGTCTGCACCATTTTACTTCCAACTCGCTCAGGCAGTCGTGGGAATGTGTCTGATAGTGTGAATTCGGCACACGGCCACAACTAACTGCATAAACTTCACAACTGAATTTTCTTCCAACTAAAAGTTTGGATAGTGTGAGGCGGCTTTAATAAGGAATAAACACTCGAAAAAGGGGGACCAGTGTCAGAGACATACACACAATGGCACTGTGTTACTGTCAAATCAAGTCATGTTTATATTTATATTATTTCGCAGTAGTTGATAAAAGGAAGGGAGATATGCCTATTGGCCACTGCAACTAGGGTTATTAACGCCCTTGACAGCGAGAGTTAAGCCCTTGTTGGTCAGTATCCAAAAGGGCATTCACTCTTGCAAAAGTCAGCCATTTAGTGGCCTCAAATAGGGTTATTGGCGAGAGTTACGCCCTTGTTTGGTCAGTACTCAAGCATCTACCAAGGGCATTCACTCTTGCAAAAGATGGTCGTTGCAGTGGCCAATAGTAATAGAAGTTACCAAAAATAGTCTAGATTATAAAGATTTTTATTTTTTGTTTGTTTTGCAATTGTTTCACTTGGAATTAAAAATTTTTTTTTTTGTGCTCTGCAATGATGGAGACAGAAATCAAGTGGGGGTAGACCACCTAACCGACAGTGTTTATCTTTGTTTCGCGCTCGTTCTTTCATTTAATCCAGAAAAAAAGTTATTTAGGTCCAGGAGATGTTGACGTCAATATAAAAACGTTGCCAGGCAACAAGAGCGACCACTCTGTTATTCAGAGAGTAGCCATTGGATTAATCAGCATTGGTATTGTAATCCAATATTTAAAAAAAAAGAAGAAGAAGAAAAAAGATTAAGCGAGAAAAAAAATCGATTCAGAGTTGAAGGAAGGGTCATCATTAACGTACAATCATAGCTCTTTTTTCGATCTTTATTTTAGGGCTGTACTAGCGAAGCTATAATAGAAACGATGGTCAGCGTAATATATATGAGTCAAAGATGACAGTTTGGAACTATAACAGAACATAATTATGTTTAATACTGCGAAACAAAAGGATATAGATTAAAAAAAAGTGTATTAAGAAAAATAACAATTAGACATGTCTACCAACAAAAATACATCTTATTTATTGTTTATCTTATTTGCTTCAGTTGTGTTTCTTGTTAATTTATGACGACACGATGAAAAAAAAAGCTTTGTTTAGCTTATTCCTATATCGTCAATAAAGATCATTTTGACTTGACTTGACTTGACTTGACTTGACTTGACAAAACAGAATTAGGAATAGGTACCTTCTTCTTCTTCTTCTTTGTTCGCTCAGACAGTTTCCTGTCACATGGGCGTAGATGCGTCATGCTGCCGTTATGCGCCTAACTAAGAAATAGTTAGGCTCAGCATTGTCCGACTTCGGCTGAAGAAATCTTTGTAAGAATTTACAGAAAAAAAAGGCAGGAGGAGAATGGACCAGTAAGATAGAATGATAGCAGATGACAGTAAGCAAAGGGAAAAGGCAGAGTCAAAGAGAGTGACAGATTAGAGGAAGTTACAAGCACAGAACTTCCAGAAGGTGGGGGAACTATTTGTGCGAAAGACCCCCCGGTATCCCCACGGGGGGAGAATAAGTACCAACAAAGAGACATTGGGGAAAATTAGATACATGTACCCCCGAACCGGCCTTTATAAAAAACCAAAAAAAACCCTGAGCGGTCGTAGGGCTACTAAAACACTACTGGGGTGTGTATGTGTGTGGTCAAACGATATAATTAGCGGAGTTGGCAATAAGCGCGCATCGCTCATAAGCGCACATTTGCATGCTCATAAGAGCGCATCCCTTCTGCCGATAAGAGCGCATGTAGGCCGCTGATTGCCAACTCCGATTTGTATCATTGCAATTCTGCGTACCCAGGTATTCAGAATACCCAGAGTATCCAGGTATTCCTTGTTTTTCAGATAGGTTAGGGATAGGGTTAGGGATAGGTAGGGATATGCTTAGGGATAGGGTTAGGGTTAGGGTTAGGGATAGGGTTAGGGTCAGGAATAGGGTTAGGGATAGGTCTAGTCCTAGCCCACCCGTCTCAAAAACAACTTCGATGGAATTTATTTTAGTTTTGTTTTATATTAAACAAATTTTAGAATAAACATTCGTGAACTTAGTTACATACGTGACAATCTGTGTATGTCTGTATATGTGTGTTAGCAAACCTCGATGATAAAAACTGAATGCGGCGCTCATTGAGGACAGAAGCGATGCGCTCAATTACGACAGAGGGGATGCGCTCATTTCGGACTACATGCATGCGCTCATATGAGCCGGAAAAAGTCGATGCGCGTTTATCGACAATAGAAAAATGCGCGCTTATCGCATGCAGCCATCATTAGAAACATGTACGTACAATTAGCAATGTGTAACAAAGCGACAATGAAGAACACGTACCAAAAATATATATAGGGGATAACGGGGCAGGTCCGCCCCCGGGGCAGGTCCGCCATTTCCTGTTTTATTGCTATATCCTTTTCTCTGGAACCATTCAGAGCATATGATAGCCAGGTGTTTTCTTCCCGCCACGACCTGTGAAAGTTTGAAAGTTGTGCATCAATGTGAGGTAAGTTGAGAGATATGATTTCTGTAACTTTTTGTAACAAAGTACTCAAGACTTCATCGAAATAGGGTTTAACGCCCTCTTCGGCCTTTCGGCCATGTGGGGCATATAGAGACAGCCTGCTTGACATAGAGACAAAGAGACTGGTTTTTGCACAGTGAACTAAATCGGACATACACTGGAGAGAGAGAGAGGCGGAGACAGAGATAGAGAGACAGCGACAATGTCTGGAGAGAGAGAAAGAGAGAAAGAGACAGAGACAATGTCTGGAAGAGACAAAAACACAGAGACGGAGACACACAGACAGTAAGCAAAGTCTGGTTGACATAGAGAGACAGAGACAGTGACAGAGAGACAGAGACAAGGCCTGGAGAGAGAGAAAGAGAGACAGAGACAGAGACAGAGACAATGTCTGGAAGAGACAAAGACACAGAGACGGAGACATACAGACAGTAAGCAGAGTCTGGTTGGCATAGAGAGACAGAGACAGTGACAGAGAGACAGAGACAAGGCCTGGAGAGAGACAGAAGGAACGAGAGAGAGAGAGAGAGAGAGAGAGAGAGAGAGAGAGAGAGAGAGAGAGAGAGAGAGAGAGAGAGAGAGAGAGAAAGAGGGGTAGACAGACAGAGCAGATACAGACAGATAAAGTCTGGAGAGAGACAGACAAAGAGAAAGAGAGTGACAGAGAGAGACAGAGACACATGTCTGGAGAGGGACAGACAGACAGAGACAGAAACGAACCGGACAGAGACAGAGATAAACAACAGAAGGAACGAGAACGAGAGAAAGAGACAGAGAGTAACAGAGAGACAGAGACAATGTCTGGAAGAGATAAAAACACACAGAGAGACACAGACAGAGACAAAATATGGTTGACAGAGAGAGAGAGAGAGAGAGAGAGAGAGAGAGAGAGAGAGAGAGAGAGAGAGAGAGAGAGGAAGAGAGAGAGACACAGACAGAGACAAAATATGAGAGAGAGAGAGAGAGAGACAGAGAGAGAGAGAGAGAGACAATTAAGAGAGAGACAGAGACAATATCTGGAAGAGATAAAAACACACAGAGAGACACAGACAGAGACAAAATATGGTTGACAGAGAGAGAGAGAGAGACAGAGACAGAGATTAAGAGAGAGACAGAGACAATATCTGGAAGAGATAAAAACACACAGAGAGACACAGACAGAGACAAAATATGGTTGAGAGAGAGAGAGAGAGAGAGAGAGAGAGAGAGAGAGAGAGAGAGAGAGAGAGAGAGAGAGAGAGAGAGAGAGAGAGAGAGAGACAGAGAGAGAGAGACAGAGACAATATCTGGAAGAGATAAAAACACACAGAGAGACACAGACAGAGACAAAATATGGTTGACAGAGAGAGAGAGAGAGAGAGAGAGAGAGAGAGAGAGAGAGAGAGAGAGAGAGAGACAGAGAGAGAACGAGAACGAAAAAGAGACAGAGACAGTCTGCTTGACAGAGAACCAAAGAGACAGATACTTGCAAAAATCAGACAGACACTGGAGAGAGAGAGACAGTCTGAGACAGTTTGACAGAGAGACAAAGAGACAGATTTTGCACAGTGAACTAAGCAAGAGACAGAAACATAAAAATATAGAAATATGTATCATATCACCCCTTGAGTGGGGTTTTGTCCGTTTTCCCATTTGAAAGAGCTGGACTTTTGTCCTGTGGTCTTTTGTCCGGTGGTGGGCTTATGCCTGGTGGGCTTTTGTCCGGGATCCGTAAAAACGGGGGAGGGTGGGGGGGGGGGGAGGGGATAAAACATCATAACAGGGGGTGTAGTGAGAGAGAGAATGTTTGTTATGCGAGTGGCGGACTTGCCCCGGGCTGTAGGCGGTTAGGTTAGGTGTACTTTGAGCAGCGTGCAGAAAACCTCTCTTGTGTTTTAACTACAGTTTCTACACAGGTATGTTGCCCACACGTTTATCTAAATCTTGGTATAAAAATTAGTTTGGCAGTTATAACCTCAAAAGCTCACAAGTAGGCGGACCTGCCCTGTTGTCCCCTACTAAGCGCTCTCCAGGTGGGAGCAACCCGAATTTCACAGATACGCCACTGTAACTATAAAGTACCTAATACCTAAAATAAACACGCACGTTCCGAAGAACGACACAACGAGGAACGTGTACAAAAACACACACACACACCAGAACATAATAAAAGAGGTTCCGTTGACATTTTTAGACACGTCCTCCAATCCCTCTGACGTTTAAAGTTTATTCCTTTTTTAAAAATCCTATCTGAAAAAAATAACTGTCTTCCTCGCCTTTCATATTCTCTCTGAGTCAGTCGTCTTAGAACTATAATTTGCACTCCTAGTCGCTTTTTAAATCATGTTTTAGAATAAATGTGACCCAGCACCACGAAAGGGACATTAAGTCGCTGGGATAGCTTCTCACAACAGGCTTGCAAAGTCAAAAATCTATTTTTTGGGGGTCAATTTTGAGTTATGGGTATTTTTGTGTTCTGTAACATCTCATCTTTCATATTTATAAACGATAATCTTGAATGTGATCTCTAAATGGTCTTATAAGTGTTTTAGAACCAGTAGGTAAATGCATTTTTTTCTTAGCTAGGCTAGACTTTAGACTGTGTTTTCTCAAAATGGCTGACACTCACCCTACTAACTTTAAATGCCCATAACTCTTGGACGGAACGAGATACAAGAATGGTTCTTGTGTCATTAGAAAGAGAATTGTCTGGCATTTGCATATCTATAATTATCTCAGAATGGTCAGGTTGACACTTAATGTCCCTTATTGGGTCATAAATGACATTTCTCAAGTAAGTTACTTGCTCTTCTGCGATGAAAAGACTCGTGATACGTTTTGTGCTCTAATAAGAATACAGGTCTACTAATGTCATATTCACACCACTAATGGCTATCATGGGAAAAAGTGCACGTTCCAAGAATGTTTTTCTGTTATGTTATTTCACCATGTTTAGTTTTTTCTTCTTTTCCTTCTCCTTGTCTCTCTTTGATCTTGTTCCTATTGTGCTTAGTTTCTGTTCTTAAAGGGGCACCCTGACGGATGTGTTTTTAGCAAGAAACACGTCGAGATCACCAGGAAAACACCCTTTACAGAGATCGCAACACTCACTTTGCTCCGGTTTCCTAGAAATCAAACCGTCAGATTGGCGATTCCTCCTTGGCGGAGGTGCTGGGAGTCAAATTCTTTCAGTGAAAGAGAAGACAGGTGCCTTTTCTTTTCTAATGGCCGCCTGAGTTTAGACCAAATCACGAAATTTCCCACAATTCAAGTTTTTATACAGTTTTTATACAATTTACCAAAAGGAGTTTCACTCACAACAAAGGAAATAGCTGCTTTTTTTTTTACTGCACTACAAAGAAAACAAACTTCAACCACTCTCAGTGGCCTCCACCCACCCCGTCCAAAATGGCTTCTCTCTCCGGGAACTCCGCCAAGGAGGAATCGCCGTTTTGACGGTTTGATTTATAGGAAACCAGAGCAAAGTGAGTGTTCCGATCCTTCAAAAAGGCTGTCTTTCTGGTGACCTCGACGTGTTTCTTGCAAAAGAACATCCATCAGGGTGTCCCTTTAAGCATAAATTATCGCTGGCTTAATAAGTGGCTTAATTTCGAAAACCTGTCTCTTTTGAATAACATCTTGGTCCTGTTGCTTCGCGTTTGTCTCTCTGTGCTCGAGTATAATAGGCTATATAACTACCCAACAATGTTTCGAATGTTTGTTGTTTGTGGCTCAAGCCACAAACCTATAACTCACTTTGTAGGTCGGTCGGTCTGTCGGTCGGTCGGTCGGTCTGTCGTTCCAAACCAACAATGTTTTGAATGTTTGTTGTTTGTGGCTCAAGCCACAAACCTATAACTCACTTTGTAGGTCGGTCGGTCTGTCGGTCGGTCTGTCGTTCCAAAATTGTCGCACATTTTGAAAAAATTGTCGCACTTCAAATCGAGGCTACACTTCAAAATTAATTGAGGCCGCTCTTTAAAATGATGTATTTTAAAAGCGTACAAAATAATAAACATACGTAATACAGACACTACAACAGACACGACGAGTATGCGGTGCTTCTTTTGATGAGTATAAGTAGGATACATAGTTTTAAATGTTTTCCAAAAGATATAAAAAGTTACGAAATGGTGCAGAGATAACATTCTGGTTTACAGATTAAAATTATTGAAAATCCAGGGGAGGTAACTCATGATTGGAGTGGTAAAAAATAGACCGCGTGCCACAAACTATTGCGATTTCGCGCTTGTTTGCTTGTCTGCCTGTCTGCTTGCCTGTTTGTTCTTTTCTGCCTGCTTGTGTGTCTGTCAGTTCGTCTCTTTTGATTTTGCCTTGTGCAGTAGTTAGGTGAAGACGGGGTAAAACGCCCATGGGCGGGTAAGAAGCCCATGCCAATTATCTCATGAAATGAAGCAAAATTTAATTTCAGTCACATTTTGCCCATGAGACGAGTGTTAATGTTCAGCATTCGTCTCATGGGCAAATTTGACTGAAATTTTCTTTATTTCATGAGATAATTGGCATGGGCTTCTTACCCGCCGATGGGCTTTTTACCCCGTCTTCACCTATGTTTGTCTCGTAAAACGTATACAGATATTCTTTTTATTTTGAATGTTCCCCTGATTTTCTGTCTGTCTGTCTGTCCATCATAAAGGAAAATGATTAAAAAAAATCCTTGTTGCCCATTTCCTGGATTTTGCTCAGAGACAGAACGACAGAGACAGAGAGACAGAGACAGAGACAGAGACAGACACACTTTGACACCAAGAAAAGACTAGTGCTCTCAAACTGAGAGAGAGAGAGAGAGAGAGAGAGAGAGAGAGAGAGAGAGAGAGAGAGAGAGAGAGAGAGAGAGAGAGAGAGAGAGAGAGAGAGAGAGAGACAGAGAGAGAGAGAGAGAGAGAGAGAGGGAGAAAGAGAAAGAGAGAGAGAAAGAGAGAGAGACAGAGACAGAGAGACAGAGAGAGAGAGAGAGAGAGAGAGAGAGAGAGAGAGAGAGAGAGAGAGAGAGAGAGAGACTGAGTCAGAGAGACAGAGAGAGGGTTAATTAGTATCATCCGTCCTTGGCTATTGCCGACAGGTCTTGACCACTACCGCCTCTGAAGCTGACAGCTACAACTAGTTGAATGTAAGGGGATGTGACAGTTTTAGTGTTCCCCTTTCCTGTTTGTCTGTTCGTCCATCTGTCTGTCTCTTTTAAAGACCCACTGACCCATCACGATTAAGTCCCTTGGTGGGTTTTTTCTGGGTAGCTGTGACCCACATACAAATTCCCCCAACATCAAATTGAGGCTGCTTTGTAAAATGATGTTTCGTTTTGAATTTGGGGGCATTATTTTGTATTGGAGTCAAACCTGGTCAAAACAAGGTTTCTTACCAGCTATACGAGGGAAAACCCGTGATCTTGACACGTGATCTGGTGGGGCTTTAAAGACACACTGACGCACCACGATTAAGTCCCTTGGTTATTTTTTCTGGGTATCTGTGACCCACATACAAATTCCCCCAACTTCAAATTGAGGCTGCTCTTTAAAATGATGTTTCGTTTTGAATTTGGGGGCATTTGTATGTGGAGTCAAACCTGGTCAAAACAAGGCTTCTTACCAGCTATAAGAGGGAAAACACGTGAAACCCGTGATCTTGACACGTGATCTGGTGGGTCTTTAAGTTTACGTCAATTTCCTTAATTTGTCAGCCTCTCAGTTAAATAAGCTTGTGTTTGTTTGTCTGAGGTATCACACACGAATGCATGTGTAGGCCTGTAATATGTGTGTACTTTGTTTTATATTTCTGTGCCCCAAGTGGGTATGAAATGAAACATATGCGTTTGCCTTGCCTTGTACCCCCACCCCCTCTCTCTCTCTCTCTTTGTGTGTGTGTGCGTGTGCGCGTACATGCGAGCTTGCGTGCGCATGTGCGCTCGTACATATTTTTTTTATAGATTATACATAAATAGGCGTAAACTGTGTTCTTTAACAGAATATCATTTTTAAAACAGGAGGCTGAGGATTTTTTTACATGCACTTGAGCAGCTAGTATTATCGGGAACAAGCTTGTTTACCAATGTCGGTCTAACTGCCTGTCTGAATCTGCTCCTCTTTCTTCACATTGTAACCTTTACGACCCCAGCCCCTCTTAATAACAACACTTACAATCTCTTGAGGTGCTTTGTATGAGACTTGTCGGAAGATAATGGGAGAAGTAAGATGAACTATTAATCTTTACGGATTCCTTAACCCTTTCACCGCCAACCATATTTCAACCAAACAGTCCCATTAAATGTACCTAGGTACAGAACGAAATCCATCAGCAGTATTGGGGATTCTCCTGTGACAGATATAAAATAAGGTCTATCCTTACTTCCCAAAACTTAGACAATAGGGTCTTTGGATAATAGACCCCGATTTGATGCCTTTTAGCAAAGACTGTATAGGACCCTTTTAGAATCTTTGCTTTTAGTGATACAGGTGTTACATCATTGTGGTGCTAAAATGTGAATTTGGCGGTGAAAGGGTTAAATAAGCTAAGGATAATATTTCATTGCAAGTCATGATGCAATAAAGTCATGAAAAACGCACTTACACATGTGTTAACCAGCTGGGTTCAAGTCTGAATGCTTATTTCATAATTGTTTTTATTACAGTTGATGTTTCATGGTTGGTTGGTTGGTTGGTTGGTTGGCTTACCCTGGCTAAAAGACTCCAGGGATCATCCCAACAGCGAGAAGCACTTGAACACTAAGGTACAAATGCATCAGCTAGGGATGAGAACATTACGTGTGTGACCGTTTTTGATTACCCCGCCATGTGAGCAGCCACACTCCGTCTTCGGGGGATTTTAGACTGATGATGTTATGCTGGGAGCTTGTCATGGCTTAAGACAATCCCCGCACAACCATTCAGAGCATAACAACATTTTGATGTAGCCTTGGCGTTCTAGCTTATGTCAACTGGTCTGACACAGCCTCATGCCAAGGCACATTTCATGGTTGTTTTGGTTTTGTTCCAGGTTCATCTAAGTGCGGACAAAGACATTAAATAGCCACAAGACAGTTTTGTCACAGTGTTTACACGCGTGAAGGGAACGCCACAAGAGCATAGAAAAGAAAATCCCACAAGACCTCTGTACAAAGACTTTTAGGTCAAATTAATATCCCCCTTCCACTGGACCCCAGGAAACGAACTTTAATATTATAACAACACTAGTTCAGAGACAATAGACTGCATGGGATTTAATAATTTTGTATAGAATCTGATGTGAACCCACCCACTCTTACTCAAATGGCAAGTGGAAATATTAACTGAGACCTAAAAAAAAGATGGTAAGACTATAATCCTCTTTGGGATTCGTTTTAGTGAAGTACCAAAGGAACTTGCTGTTTCCATCTTAGGCAGAAAGTCCAGAATTATTACACGTTTCTAGACATAGAACTGGTTGCACGCCTTATACTCTTCGCGCCTCCGACCAGGAACGAAGACCACAAGATTTGAAAAAAGCTTTCTGCAAAAGGTTCTAAGACCCATTCTATTAATTTATGTACTTCGTTTTGGCAAAGCATGTGATGCTTAACCACTTTACCATACATAAGAAGAAAGACCCTTATCCCAAAGCGTAAACACAGTGGCATTGGCAATATTTCTCACTCCAACCTCTTCCTGAATCTCCAACAGTGTGCAACAACTCTTCGGTTGATGCTCAGATTCTTAACACAGATAAATACCACCGATCCATTCATTCTTCAGTTACAACCGTTGCAATGTCAGCTCGACGTTTCACACACGTCATCATGTTCCTGATGACGACAATCTTCGTCATCATCCCGGGTGGCCTCTTCTCCATGCGCCATCACCATCACGTCACTGCCACGTCACTGGAGCTGAAACTGAGCAGTGACGTCATGGAGGGTGACGCCATCCGCTTGATCCAACGGGAGTTTAGGCAGGTGCCTTTCAACTATTCTCTGACGGTCACGGGCGAGGCCAACCACAGCTTAGCGCTGGCTGTGTGCGCCACCACGGACCAGATGATGGTGGCCCGAGCCTTCATCCGGAAACCCATCATCCCTTTGAACCAGGACGCCCAGGGCTCCTTCAACATCACCGTGGTGGGCATCTTCGTGGGCAGGGCCACCATGCACGTGCACTTCGTTGTGGGGTTGAAGGAGCAGCTGCCTTGCGGTCAGCCAGCGGCCAAGGACCTGCAGGACATGCTGAAAATTTCTGAGCGTAGCGGTGAAGATGGGGTGGACGTGAATGTGACCAAGACTTCCTCGCCAGCAACTTCAGACTCTTCTACCTCCTCCTCCTCTTCTTCTTCCCTGTCGTCTCCAATGGTCGCTCTTCACAGTGGGAGGCAGTACGAGATAGTTGTGCTGAGGAAGGAGCGGTTGATCGATGATGTGAGTAAATAATTTCATTGTAAATGTCTGTTTGGAAAATGTAACAGCAGACGCCATACAAGCACGTACACAACAAGTATAAAGTACCCTTATTTCATGTACACAACAAACAACAAAACAACAAAATTTTAAAGCAAATTTGCCTTTGTCAACCACACAACATAGGGAAGCAAAACAATACTTCCTCTCTTCACATCCAATTCGCAAATGATGATTTGAATATTGGATGTGAAGATGGTAGGTATTATATTTTTGCTGGAGTAGAAATGGTTGATCAATTCGTTTTGATGCCTAAGCGCAACTTTAGACAAGAAAGGAGCTGCTTTTGGATGGAAGATGAAAGATTAGTTGTATATTATGGCGTGGCAAAGAAAGTGAAAGACAGGAGAATTGGTGCTTCAGTGAAAATGAGAGACAGAGGAATTTGTTGTGTTATGTGGCAGGTGTTCCAGTACGGGATGCTGGTGCTGGTGATCATCATCAACATCGGCATGGGCTGCAAGCTGGAACTTCAGGTGGTCAAGGCCACGCTGCGAAGACCCTTCGCCCCCATCATCGGACTGTGCTCCCAATTCATTGTCATGCCTCTGGTCAGTCAGTGGACAGACTGCACATATGCACATAAGATAAGCAGACAGGCAAACATTATTCATTGTGGCGGTACCATAGCCGATGAGGTTTAACCAAGGCGTGGTTACTGCTACACATATCTGTTTTATTAAAAAATCGGGACTTTACTGGTTTAGCACTGCCTCCGGCATTGCCTCCAGTATTGTTCCCACCATCTTTGTATTTACAAATGCCCCACATGGCCGAAAGGCCGAAGAGGGCGTAAAACCCTATTTTCACGCAGACAGGCAAACATACCCAGAAACATTCGCACACTTTTCATCCTCATCTCTGGACTGTGTTCCCATATCAATTTATATCCTGGTTATGGAGCGAATTATACAATACTGGCATCTGATCCATTTATAATACTGTATTACCACAGATTTTAAATCAAATGTTATAATTTCCATTTACTGATCCATGTTGAGGGTTTCAAAATTATGGTTGAAAATCACTTAGTTCAGCTAGTTCACGATCACGTGTGCTTGCTTTTATGTTTATTTGCATATTCTTGCGGGCATGTGTAGGCTCTATTACTTTAGACATACACCCTTACTTCTTCTTCTTCTGCGTTCCCAGACCATATGTCCATAATGGGTAAGGTACATATGTGTCCAGTTTTCAGTTTTCACTGGTCTCCCCGCTGCATACAACCGACACATTCTGATTTCGGAGGAGCTCAAAGGAGAACAAAATATTTGGAAGATTCTTTTTAAAAAAAAGGCAGGAGAATGGGCCAATAAGTCAGAAAGATAGTAGATGATAGAAAGCAAAGGGAAAAGGCAGAGTCAAAGAAAGTGGCAGATTAGAGGAAGTTACAAGCACGGAACTTCCAGAAGGTGGGGCAACTATTTTTACGAAAGACCCCCCAGTATCACCACAGGGAGAGACTCGTGGAGGGGGCGGGGTAATCCAGTTCCACTTATGGAGGCACGAGGCATCCACCCACTGCCCCAATGCACATGCACATGTGTGTGTGTGTGTATGTGTGTGTACTTGCACGTGTGTTTGTATGTAGCCAATTAAGCATGTATATATCGTTGGTGAAATTAAAAAAACTCGTATCTCGATTTTTTGGGGGTTTGAGTTAGATACATAGTCAGCTCTCTAATTTTTCCTGCCACCTTCCACCAAAAGCTCGTATCTCTAATGACTTTCTATCTGGGGTAAATGAGGTTGTGAAAATAGAAGAAATTCAGATCAAGTTAAGGACAAAAACCTCGTATCTTCGTTCTTTTCAAGTCTACATTTTAAAAAAATTAGTAATTTTAACGAAACGCAGGACTAAACTCGCAATGTCTTGAATAACATAATTATTCATCATAGTTAATCAATTGTGGTCAACGCTGTTCATTTTTAAAAGTTTTTTTAATTTTTCTCAAAACTGCCAAAATTGAGATACAAGGTTTTTGAATTTCACCGACGATATGTATGTGTGTGTTCGTGAACTTCCAGATTGCTTTCGGGGTGACTCAGCTGTTCGATCTGACTTCAGGCATCGCCCTGGGGTTCTTCGCCCTGGGATGTTCTCCAGGAGGGTCCGCCTCTAACGCCTTCTGCTACCTGCTGGGTGGTGATGTATCCCTGTCCATCACCATGACCTTCATCAGCACTGTGGCCTCCATAGGTCAGTCAGTAAATCAGTGGCTTAGTCTTTAGAATGGCGATTGCTTTGGTTTGCATGCATCCAGTTCTGTAAGGACTGCAAAGTGCACATTTTGGTTTCAAGGTCAAGGTCAGCACGCAAATACTTGGGTACATCAATATATAATGTCCTGAAAGGTTGCCATACGTTTGTTTTTGTCCATACATGCATACAAATTATATGTTTTTTTCTTCCCGTTGATCGGCCTCCTTCGTCAAGTTGAAGATTCTGCCGATGTTGGAGTAAAAAGAAGAAGAAAAACGATGGTCGTGCGCACAGCCAAGCCAAAGCAAGTTAGAAAATATGATTTATAAAACAAAACCCCAAAAACGTTTCTCTGCCTCTATCTCTCAGTATATTTCTTTGTCTCTGTCTGTCAATCTATCTGTCTCCCTGTCTTTCTCTGTGCTCTTCGCTCTTTCTCTCTCTCTCTCTGTGTTTGAGTGTATTTGTAAACAGAATTGAGTTCCTCTCACCACAGCCTTATCAGCGAAACCAATGTTTAAGTAAAACGTAGCCGAATGTTACCCGATATCCGTTACATCAGTTTATTAAGATGGTAAACCATGTAAACGCACGGTGTGATGTATAAAGCACAGAGAGAGCTTCACGATTTTATTTGGACAGTTTCGCTACAGTCTCAATCATGATGCGATCCGCTCACACAGTCTTGGAAAAAAAGCCAGTGATAGGCTGAAACATTGACAAATGTTGAGCTTCTTGTTTTGTTTCCCTCCCCCCCTCAGATCTGTCTAGACATGGGTGACAAATCACATGCATTAATTATTACGTACTATGCCTATCATACAAACTACTATACATAGTGATGTTGGTGGTCAGACATGGGTGACAAATCACATGCATTAATTATTACGTACTATGCCTATCATACAAACTACTATACATAGTGATGTTGGTGGTCAGACATGGGTGACAAATCACATGCATTAATTATTACGTACTATGCCTATCATACAAACTACTATACATAGTGATGTTGGTGGTCAGACATGGGTGACAAATCACATGCATTAATTATTACGTACTATGCCTATCATACAAACTACTATACATAGTGATGTTGGTGGTCAGACATGGGTGACAAATCACATGCATTAATTATTACGTACTATGCCTATCACACAAACTACTATACATAGTGATGTTGGTGGTCAGGTATGCTGCCCATGTGGATGTACACGCTGGGCCAGCAACTATCAGGAGTGGAAGACATCAAGATCCCTTACGACAACATCTGCCTCTCTCTGCTGGGGCTGGTGGCCGCTGTGGGATTTGGGCTGCTACTGAAGACCAAGAGACCACGATGGGCCCGGGTTGTGCTCAACATCACCAAGGTACAGAGACTTAGTTCTAGGTGGTGTCCTGTGTACGTGCATGGGATAGAACGTGACCCCCCCCCCCTCGAATTTCTTTCAGCATTTCCCTCGGTTTTCTCCAGAGCTACTGTTCTTTGCAACTCTTCTCTGTTGTTATTGCTCTTACGGAAACTGCAAAGGGATGTAGCAATAAGTGTGTGATGGCATGTCGTCAGATCCCATTATTAGATCAGAACAGGCACCACTGAATTTCACCAAACTGACTCAACAGCAGTGCAGTTTCTCCTGGTGGTAATCCCTATTGCTATTTTGTTTTTTGTTTTTTTGGTGCGATTCATATATGTTGAACCTTTTTATGATTTGTAATGCCTTTATAATACCTTTGCAAAGCGCGATGAGCCCAATGTGGGGTATCACGCTATATAAGTATCCCCTATTATTATTATTATTATTATTATTAATATTATTATTATTATTATTATTATTATTATTAAGGTGGAGGGTTTAGCAGGCAGTGTCCTGCGAATGTTACCAGAAAGTTTATAGTCCAGAAGGAAACAGGCCTAGAAAATAAAAGTTTTAAATTTTCTTTCTGGCCAGAAATTAATTTCGTTTGTAAGTGGTATTGGTAGTATGACGTTTAAGAAATATTATGGTAAAAGGTCGCTTCTGTCAACTTGATCAATATGAAGATACAACCATTTAAAGATAAAAACAGTTTGAAAAACACATGATCAATATGAATATATAACCGTTTTACCAGTCACAGTGGCACAGTGGTAATGTCGCAGACTATAGGCTGGGAGATCTCAGGTTCGAGTCCTGGACCGACTCCTACCCAGAGCGAGTGGCTATGGGCTCAATGGGAAGACTGAAACCACGCAGTCAAGCTTCATCCGCTTAACGGTTGCGATTCTGAGTGTTGCTCTAATTTCAAGACCAACACTGCAGGTGACTGTAGTTATCGGGCCGGGTTAACGCCAGGATATTATTATGAAAGGAAGCGTAGAGTACAGTCCTGTCAGGTAGTCTCAGACTGATACGGAACTCCATAGCATCATCATCATCATCATCATCATAGTCATCCGCCTCATTTCTATCAATCATCAACAAGAAACAAAATGTCTCAAATTCGGTGGCCTTGCATGCCCTGCTCTCGTGGTGACCTCAGCTTCGATTTATAATCCAATCTATGTCCCTGGTGCATTCGGTTCGAAGTCATGGGGATCAGTATGCTCTGGGGACCTGTCGATCCAAATCCATGGACGTGGTGGCACCCTCAGAAGAGGACCTCGCTCATTCCGGCTCCGCGACTAAGAGACTAGTGTCGTCAGTAGGGGGCTTAGAGGTGGGATCCTGTGTATGTTAGCTCAGAATAAGCTCCACTAAACTCCACCGAGGTGACTCAGCAGTAATGCAGTGTCTCCTCGGATGGTTGCCTCCTGACGGTCTAACATAAATTCGCTCCCCTTGGACTGCTGGTTTCAGATTCTGGGAGCTGACAAAGCAGGGTGTGGCTGCGAGTCGGGATTCGGAATGAGCGGCGTGGGAGCAACGCTACTGTACGGCCAAGAAGATGGGACAGCCCCCCCCCCCCCCCGTTTAAAGATAGAAACCTATTTGCGGAATTCATGCCACTCGGTAGTAACACAGTTGACTTTCTCTTTCAAAATGAACACACGCAATACCGAATGAACTAAAAACACACCTTCGCCCCACCCACCCTACATTTCTCGGTTAATTCCATTTTTCCGTTTTTGTCTTTCTTACCAAACATGAAGCTGTATTTTATGAACATTTTCAGCTAATTATCTTTGTTCAATAATTAATTGCAGTCATGATAAAGGCCATTATCTAATAGGACCACCCTCCCCCTCTCCAATGTACTGCAGTACACCGCAGCATTTGTCACAGTCGTGGTTCATTGCGTTTTCCCGTCTTATATAGGGGGGGGGGGGGGGGGGGGGGTAGGGTTAGGGTTAGGGTTATTATTCCAAAAAGATAATTAGCTGAACAGGTTCATAAAATACAGCTTTATATTAGGTAAGAAAGGCAAAAACGGAGAAATGGAATTAACCGAGAAATGCAGGGGGTGGGTGGGGGGGGGGGGGGAGGGCACATCTTTACCTTTACCATTTTATTTTATTTCATTTGATTTGCACAAACCAGGTGACCATCGTCATCTTCATCCTGTTCGTCCTCACAGTAGGGCTGTACACCAATTTCTACATCTTCTTCCTGATGAAAGGCACAGTGCTTGCGGCGGCCGCCATCTTGCCGTATGGCGGCTTCATCATCGGAGGTCTGGTAGCCCTGATACTTCGCCGACCCAAGAACATCGTCGTCACTATCGCCATTGAGACGGGTTAGAAGAGAGAGAGAGAGAGAGAGAGAGAGAGAGAGAGAGAGAGAGAGAGAGAGAGAGAGAGAGAGAGAGAGAGAGAGAGAGAGAGAGAGAGAGAGAGAGAGAGAGAGAGAGAGAGAGAGAGAGAGAGAGAGAGAGAGAGAGAGAGAGAGAGAGAGAGAGAGAGAGAGAGAGAGAGAGAGACTGGACACTGGAAAACTTTATTTAACAAGGATGAAGATTTTTGGCGATGCTTATTCTTACAATCTGCCCTTGGATAAAAGAATTTTAAAAAAATAAAAAAATAATAAAATGAACTAGTAGCATGAAAGTAAAAACAAAAGTCACTACAAACAAGAAACGCATTTGAAAACACACACACACGTCTACATCTGCTATCTGAGAGAGAGAGAGAGAGAGAGAGAGAGAGAGAGAGAGAGAGAGAGAGAGAGAGAGAGAGAGAGAGAGAGAGAGAGAGAGTGTGAGAGAGAGTAGAGAGAGAGAGAGAGAGAGAGAGAGAGAGAGAGAGAGAGAGAGAGAGAGAGAGAGAGAGAGAGAGAGAGAGGAGAGAGAGAGGGAGAGAGAGAGAGAGAGAGAGAGAGAGAGAGAGAGAGAGAGAGAGAGAGAGAGAGAGAGAGAGAGAGAGGGGGGGGGAGTGAAAGAGAGGGGAGAGAGAGAGAGAGAGAGAGAGAGAGAGAGAGAGAGAGAGAGAGAGAGAGAGAGAGAGAGATTCAAATTCAAATTCAAATAAAGTTTTATTGCCATTAGCATACATAAGCCTTGATGGCAAGGGGATACTGTCAAATAACATAGATCATTTTAGTAGGCAAATAAAGAAAATCAGTCCATTCTTAATGAAAGAAACAATAATGCCCAAAAGACAACTATTTAGAAATAAAATTATTCAGTGAACAATCTTTCTCGCAACGATGAGAGAGAGAGAGAGAGAGAGAGAGAGAGAGAGAGAGAGAGAGAGAGAGAGAGAGAGAGAGAGAGAGAGAGAGAGAGAGAGTTACTTAGATTCAGTCATACAGAGTGAATGTTCTTCGACCTTGTTATTTTACCCGACTAAAAATATTCCACCATTGTATGTTTTCTTTAATTTATCATATAATTAAAAATAATAAATCAAGGATCATTACACTGCAACTTTTTAAATTCGAGATCTTTGCTTTTTGCTTGTGTACCTTGCTGATTCAGTCTTTTTTTGTCACATGCTGTTTGGATGTGCGTTCTCCAAGTTGTAATTTTGTGGTATCAACAACAACAACAACAAGGGCATCGCCGAGCGGCAGCAACGCATTGTGACAATGCAAACCCGGCCAGAGTTATGTCCTCTCCCCCCCCCCCCCCCCAATAAACACACCACTTTCCACCCTTACAGAACGCATAAAATACATAGCCCAAAATTTGAAGCAATTCTGTTCAGTAGTTCACGAGATACAGCTGAACTTTTATACAAACTTCCTTGCACCATGTCCTCTCCCTCCCCCCACCCCCCAATAAACACACCACTTTCCACCCTTACAGAACGCATAAAATACATAGCCCAAAAATTGAAGCGATTCTGTTCAGTAGTTCACGAGATACAGCGTCCTCCCCCCCCCCCAATAAACACACCACTTTCCACCCTTACAGAACGCATAAAATACATAGCCCAAAATTTTAAGCGAATCTGTTCAGTAGTTCACGAGATACAGCTGAACTTTTATACAAACTTCCTTGCACCGAGTTATGTCCTCTCCCCCCCCCACCCCCCATAAACACACCACTTTCCACCCTTACAGAACGCATAAAATACATAGCCCAAAATTTTAAGCGATTCTGTTCAGTAGTTCACGAGATACAGCTGAACTTTTATACAAACTTCCTTGCACCGAGTTATGTCCTCTCCCCCCCCACCCCCCCCCAATAAACACACCACTTTCCACCCTTACAGAACGCATAAAATACATAGCCCAAAATTTGAAGCGATTCTGTTCAGTAGTTCACGAGATACAGCTGAACTTTTATACAAACTTCCTTGCACCATGGTACACCACCACACAAAATTTGAAGCGATTCTGTTCACTAGTTCACGAAATAAAGCTGGGGGGAAATTACATAGCCCAAAGAAGGAAATTTCGGTTTTCAAGGTCAAACTTCAAGGTCAAGGTCAGCACGGTGTTGATTAACGAAATGAAGCTTCCTTTTTAAGCTGTCTACCCCTCTGCCAGTTTTAATCAAAATCCAAACAGTAGTTTTTAAGATAATCGATACACACACACACACACACACACACACACACACACACACACACACACAGACAGACAGACAGACAGACAGACAGACAGACAGACAGACAGACAGACAGACAGACAGACAGACAGACAGACAGACAGACAGACAGACAGACAGACACACACACACACACACACACACACACACACACACACACACACACACACACACACACACACACACACACACACACACACACACACACACACACACACACACACACACACACACACACACGCGCGCGCACGCACGCACACACACACACACACACACACACACACACACACACACACACACACACAGACAGACACACAAACCGATCGCAATACTTCGGCCTCTGGCCTGGTAACAACAACAACATCATACAGTATTTATACGGCGCTGAATCTGGATAGAAATCAAATCAAAGCACGCACACACGTTAGCATTCATAACGCGTTCAAACAAAAACGCAACAACACGAAGCGAACACACACGGATGACATAAATGGAATACAGCAGAAACAGACCTAAAGGCAAGAGAGAGAGAAGAGAAAGAGAGCGGAGCTTTTAATAAAAGGGGGAACAGGTGGGTTTTGAGGTTAACTTTGAATGCAGAGAGGGTCGGTCGCTGACGGAGGGAAAGAGGAAGTTTGTTTCAGGAGGTCGGTCCTGAGACAGCATATCATGGGATGGGACACTATCTTCAGAGTTATTGTTCTTTGCGTTTCTCTGGAGTTTCTCCAGAGTTTTTTTGTTCATTGAAGCAGCAAATATAATGTAACTAGAGCGTTAAGACGATATATCACCAGCCACGCGGCCACACTTTCACCTCCAAAATGGCACATTATTTGCTCCAGTGACCTTGACTTTTGACCAATGACCTTCATTTGTGAGCTTGGTCTCGATACCCTAACTACCTATGAGCGGGCAAAATGTGGGCCTCTCAGGCCCCTCCGTTCAAACGCTATCGTCGTAACATACATACATACATACACACACATACATAGGACATGCATTCATAGTCAGCCAGGAACAAACAAGCAGACAAACGTCACTGAAAACATTATACCAGCTTCGCTCGCTCGCTCGCTCGGCTGTCAAGCTTAATCATAGGCTCGGGACATCATGGTATCAGATACCCTGTGCGCGCAAAAAATGGTATCACGCTGCAAACGTGCTATGTTTCGCACAGGTATCCAGAACGCGGGCGTGGCTTTCATCCTCCTCATGCTTTCTCTGGACCACCCAGACTCTGACATGGCCATCGCGGTATCAGATTGTCTCACGCTGCAACGCGCTATGTTTCGCACAGGTATCCAGAACGCGGGCGTGGCTTTCATCATCCTCATGCTTTCTCTGGACCACCCAGACTCTGACATGGCCATCGTGGCTCCGGCAGCTTCCTCAATGTTCACGCCCATCCCACTGTGGATCGCCGTCATCATCTTCAAGCTCCGCAACTGCTACCTGCGAAGGAAGAACACCCGGCAGATCACCAAGCCCGAAACCAGCGACGACTCCACTACCACTACTACTACGGACAGAAGTCTCAGCGACGAAGAAGCTGGTAGAGAGAAGAGTCTCTGCGGGAGAGGGTGTCCTGCAAGCTCGGTGTTAAGCGCCTGCTTGTGTTGCGGATCGGAGCTGGACGAAGATCTTCAGACGGCGAAAAATGTGGAGCTTATCATCCCAGGTTCCTCTGCTGCCGCCACCACTACTGCTAGTAATGTAAAGTCCACGACTAAATCCAGAAAGAAGAAATCGTCCTCTTCTTCTTCTCGAAACAAAGCTGAGTTGTATCAGTTTGACAACAAGGTCTTTGAGAAAGATGTCGAAGAGAGTGCAGATCAACAGTCTTCTTCTCCTTCTCCACCGCAGACTAACGGAATCGCTTCATCGCTGGCGCCAGAAGAGAAGACGAAGGCAGAGGATAATATGTCTGGCATAGAGTCTGGTTTCCAGCCCAGCTCTGAAGAAGAAGAAGAAGAAGAAGAAAAGGAAGAAGAAGAAGAAGAAGAAGAAGAAGAAGTAGTTGAAGAAGAAGAAGAAGAAGAAGAAGAAGAAGAAGAAGAAGAAGCAGAAGAAGTAGAGGCAGAAAAATCAGAAGAAGAGGAAGAGGAAGAAGAAGAAGACAAAGACGAAGAGAATTAGAGCAACGAAAACAGCAATATGAGGCCTGTTTTGGACAAAGACATTGATATTACCGCAACCCCCATCCCTTACAGTAAATAAAGCCCCATCATAATTATTTTTCATTGAAAGAAAGAAAAGATGATAACCACTCTGTTCCCTTACTGACTCTACTGTTATGAAAATGTATCCGGTGAATTATTGTTAACATATTATTTATTATATAAAAAATACACTAGCATGGTTCACTTCATGGGGATATTGACTCAGATCTCATGTCTTTGCTTTTTCTTAAAAGGGCATACTCGCCATAAAAAAAAGAACACCCCAAAGACACCCGGTATTCTTTTTAAAAGATATTTTTCATTTTGCAACTTATTTCTTCTCCATAAAATTATGATGTTAATATGTATTTAAAGAGAAACAAAAAGTGCAGCTATCATTGTGACATGATAAAAACTTGCTTTAAGGATTTGACACAACTTGGATTGGCTAATATGTTTGTATAGTAGCATTTCCCTCTGAATTTATGGTGCGCCAAATTGACAAATCTGTCTATAGATGTTCGATTGAGTTTGGAAACTGTAGATAACAGTCCGACTTAGCTTTATTACCCTACCTGCTCTATTGAATAGAGAGGTAGTAGATTTAAAACTCAATTGAACAGAGAAGTAGGGTTTCCACAAAATAATTCCATCGAACTACAGTTTTTATATCGCGATTTCTGATTGGTACATGGTTAGCAGTCAATTTTCTTGCCTTAGCAGATGACCCTGAACTTTTAACGCAACAGTGCTAGAGAATTTTAATCAAACATGGCTACCGATCGTCTTCAACGAGCGAATCTACCGGGCGTTTCATCTGTAGTCGAAGCTGCAAAACGAATTTTGAGGGTCGCAAATGCTGGCAACCTTCGACCAACTCTTCAACGAGACATGTGGATAACGCTGCAAAAGAGTCTGTTCACCATCAGATCCCTGGAAAGCACTTTCTACCAATGAAATGCTCTGTTAGAAGAAAATCACAAAGTGGAGGGGTCGATAGAATTCTCCGATCACAAACTTTGTCGAGGACCTCGAGAGAGTTTTGAAACTCTACCTAACCACTAGCTAGAGTATTGAAACTGCACCCAGCAGTTCGACAGGGTTTCCAAACTCTATCGAACACCTATAGAGAGATTTGTTAATTTGGCGCACCATATGAATCAAACAATCGCTTGTAGAAATATCGTAAATTTGCTTGCAGCGTTTTAAATTTACTTGTAAACTTGCTTTGTGTGATTTCGTTTTGACTTGTAAAATTGCTTGCAAGGTTTCGTTTTTGACCTGCAAAGGTGCTTGTAGGATTTCATGTTGACTTGTAAAGCTATGTAGGCCCTATAGGATTCCATCTTTGTTTGTAATCTTCCTTGCAGAATTTCATTTTTCCTGTACGATTTTATTTTGACTCGTTAAGTTTGCTTTGTATGATTTCACTTTGGATTGTAAAGTTGCGTGTAGTTCGCTTCGATTTGTCAAGATTTTTAGTAGCATTAGACTTCGTGTCGTAAAGTTGCTTTCACGATTTTATTTTTATTCGTAAATTTGTTGTTTTGGCCTGTTCAGTTGCTTTATACGAGTTCACTTAGACTGTTGCTAGCAGTGTTATTTTGATTCGTAAAGTTATTTATTTAGCTTGCACAGCTGCCTGTTCGTATGATTGTACGTTTTGTTTGTTGTCTTACCCTGGCTTAAAGACTCCAAGGATCATGAATGAATCCCAACAGCGGAAACACTTGAACACTATGGTACAAATGCACCAGCCAGGGATGGGAACATTATGCGTGCGACCGTTTTTGTGATTACCCCGCCACCTGGGCAGCCACAGTCCGACTTCGGAGGATTTCAGACTGATGATGTTATTATGTTGGGAGCTTGTCATGGCTTTAACCCTTTCACCTCCAAAAGTCGCATTTTAGCACCACAGTGGTTTAGCACCCATGTCACTAAAAGGCGTCCAATTGGGGTCTGTTATCCAAAGACCCTACTGTCTTAGTTTTGGGAAGTAAGGATAGACCTTATTTTATATCTGTCACAGAAGAATCCCCAATACTGCAGATGGATTTTGTTCTCTACCCAGGTACATTTAATGGACATTTTGAGCTGAAATATGGCTGGCGGTGAAAGGGTTAAGACAATACCCGCACAACCAGGCAGAACATATTCAACATTTTGACGTAGCCTTGGTGTTCTAGCTTAATATGTCAACTGGTTCATGCCAAGGCGTAGTTCACTTTGACTCGGCAAGCTGCTAATAGAATGTCACAGTGAATCGTGACGTTGATTGTAGGATGTAACCAAAGATATTCTAAAAGGGTAAGATGGATTACTTAAAAGCTCGGCGAACCGGGCTGATAGAGTTATCGTTAGTGGGGACGTGTACACTATTCACAGTGGAGGCTATCCAAAAACTCGGACTGGAACTTGAACGGAGAATTCAACTGGCCTATCGATGCGTAAAATGTGTCACGTTTCAAAGGGACATAACCAGTGTTTCTGTCCTCACTACTCATATAGGGAAAAGAGACCGGATGTTTATCTTCCCCTGTACAGTCTTTGATGTAACTTCGACTCGATAAGTTTGATTCGTAAAGTTGTTTAGGGCTCCAATGTTGGCTTGTTGCTTGTATAGTTCACTTTGACTTGTGAAGCCCGTGTTACAAGGGCCCGCTACACCACATACGATTCTGTGTCAATGCGATGCGATTGTGACGATGCGATTCATGATTCACGTGAAATACATCCGTCTAAGTCCACTACTTTCGTTCTATACTCAAGCAGACCCAATACACGAATTTCACGTGAATCATGACTCGCATTGTCACAATCGCATCGCATTGACAAGCGAATCGTATGCAGTGTAGCATGCCCTTTAAGCTGGCGCCACAAGGCGCGCAAAATCGTATGGGGATGCGATGCCAATGTGTCACGCGAGTCTTGATTCACGTGAAATAGTTCCGTCTAAAATAAATCTGCCATTTTCGCTCACTATATTCAAGTAGACCCAATGCACGAATTTCACGCGAATCATGACTCACATCGCTAAAATCGCATCGCATTCAGATGCGATTTGCATGTCATGTGGCTGGCCCTTTAGAAGCATTTTATTTTTGACACGTAAAGTTGCTTGCTGGACTTTTATCTTTATTAGTGAAGATTTCATTTGTTAAGTTGTTTCGTATGAGTTCACTATTATATGACTTGTCAAGTTGTTAGCAGAATGTTATTTTGACTTGTAAATTTGTTTTAGGGGAATTTCAGTTTCGCAAAGGTGCCTGCTCGTAGAATTACAACTTTGTCTTTTAAAGGTTTTTTTTAACCCTTTCACCGCCAAAGTCGCATTTTAGCACCACAGTGATTTAACACCTATGTCACTAAAAGGCATCAAATTGGGGTCTATTACCCAAAGACCCTATTGTCTTAGTTTGAGGAAGTAAAGGATAGACCTTACTTTATGTATGTCACAGAAGAATCCGCAATACTGCAGATGGATTTTGTTCTCTACCCAGGTAAATTTAATGGACATTTTTTTGCTGAAATATGGCTGGCGGTAAAAGGGTTAAATGATAAAATGTTACTTTAACTGGTAAATTGAAAGATAAACCCAACACAACAACAACGAAACAAATACTTATTCCGAATTATGTTGGTTCACTCTGTGGGGATACCGGGGGGAGGGGGGAGGGGGGAGAGAGAG
>CM065695.1:15147099-15152099 GCA_017654935.2 Phymorhynchus buccinoides | reverse complement strand
TAGATCATCGCGGTGCTTGTGTTCCAGCCAGGCGAAGGATTCCAGCAGCATGCTCAGCACTGAGGTGCGGATGTAACCATTTTCGTTGGTGTCATCAATTTGGGTTCCTTCAATTTCATTCAGAAAAACAACGCGGCTGTTTAAAACGGGTTGAAACAGTCGAGGCTCTCCCAGTTTAATCGATCCGCTGAGGACGTCCGTCAGAATCTCAGTCCTGGAAGGGCTTAGTTTTAACACGATGCTTAAACACTGAAACATGGCTGGATTTCTGTTCAACTGTTCCACCGTCGCACGAACCAGCGGCAGTCTATGCGTGCTGGGGGTCGATTCTAGCATCAACAGGGCTAAGTTCCATTTCTTCGTTTCCAAGGCGTAGCCATAGAACATCCTTGCCGATTTGTGGAGCACCCGGAACGCCATAGAGAGTTCCTCGTTTTCTATCCTGTAGAACCAGCCCCTGAAGGCGTGCACGTGTATGTAGCACACAAGAAATGAAGTGTGCAAGTTCATCTTTTCACACACGACCATAAAGAGAGGCAGCCTTTTGCATTTGTCCATTTTGAATATTTTATCTGAAAGGATGTGATCTCTGAGGAACTTCTCAGCCGCCATCACGCCTCGCCTTCTGAACTGGTCGTGCAGCAGTTGAGCTAACGTCTCCAGAACTGCAACGGATGGTAGTAGAGCCATGGTTGGGACGTCTTCTCTACGCTTGCACTGTCAACAGATTACGGGTTAAAAAAAACCCACCCAAAAACCCGATCACCGTCTTTCAATAACCTTCATTTGCAAAAGATGCTACCTTGTTAGCAAATCAGAAATCTGACTTCAAAGCAGGTCCCGTTTCTGTGTCTTTCTCCGATCGTTCATTTCAGTTTTATAACGACACAAACGCAGCCTCTAATAAACCAACGGATAGTGCTAACTAAAATAGAAACCTGGGACACGAGTGACTCGTAGAATGAACTCTGAGAACACGTCCAAACTGACTTTGTGTAATTAGACTCAACCCAAACCTTTTTCCAGTTTCACGGAATGTAAAGGCGTGATTGTAAGAAGTGTTCAGTGTCCAATCCCAGGCACAAATATTGTGGGTGACATTGTCCAGTTCGTAGCGTTCTGCGAGAACAACACGCTTTTGTAGCGACTCTAAGTGATAGCAAAAAGCCTGAACATACAAAGAGCTCGCACTCCGCAGCTGACTGAAGCCGGTTTTTTTTTAAACAAACTCCCACCCTTTCACCTACACTACAGCTGGGGATCATTGTGAACTCACCCAATGCCTACAACAACACTAACAGTTCCCACCTTCCACCTTTTCACCTTCCTCGAGGTGGGAAGTGAAAAAGTTGGCTTCAATTCTTTGTCAGGTTTGTAGGCTGCGAAGTTATCACTCTTTGTAACATTTAGGCTTTTTGGTGATAGCAAAGAAGAATACGGAACGCATGTTGGGGTTCACCGTGTTTAGGTACGTTGTCACTACTCTCTATTGTCCAATTGTTCCAGAGTTCGCTTTTATGTTGGTTTGTTTTCCTTCATCAAGAAAGACCAAAATAATATTTTTAAAAAATGTCCTGTTAAGCAAGGTGTCCATAATGACGGGGTGTCCATTAAGTGGGGGTTGACTGGATCTGGATCTGGATCATGTCCATAATGACGGGGTGTCCATTAAGTGGGGGTTGACTGGATCTGGATCTGGATCATGTCCATAATGACGGGGTGTCCATTAAGTGGGGGTTGACTGGATCTGGATCTGGATCATGTCCATAATGACGGGGTGTCCATTAAGTGGGGGTTGACTGGATCTGGATCTGGATCATGTACGTTGTAGGAGCCTATGAAGGCTATATGCACAACGGATTTGGAGAGCGCATTGAGAGTTAAAATTGATGCCTTGGTGGTAATCTTCTTCTTCTTCTTCGTTCGCTCAGACAGCTTCCTGTCACATGAGCGTAGATGCGCCATGCTGCCGTTATGCGCCTAACTAAGAAATAGTTAGGCCCAGCATGTCCGACTTCGGCTGAAGAAGTCTTTGTAAGAATTTATAGAAAAAAGGCAGGAGAATGGAACAGTAAGACAGAAAGATAGCAGATGACAGTAAGCAAAGGGAAAAGGCAGAGTCAAAGAGAGTGACAGATTAGAGGAAGTTACAAGCACAGAACTTCCAGAAGGTGGGGGAACTATTTGTACAAAAGACCCCCCACGGTATCCCCACGGGGGGGGATGGTATAATGACACAAAGGATTTGAAATTAATGTCTCGATGTTAATGACATTAACTTGATTAAGGCTTTACAAATTCCTGTCTTGATGGTAATGACACAAAGAAATTAAAATTGACTGGTAACTCGGGCAGAACGAGCGCGGGCAAATTAATAGTCTAATACAGAGAATGAACACTCGTGGCAAATGCCCTATTGTTCCCAAGTTCGTTTGTGATTTTATGTTTGTTTGCTCAATCAATGAAGACCTAGTAAAACTGCCCCGCTTAGGAAGAGTAAGGACTGTAGGGGAAGACGGGGTAAAAAGCCCAAGCCCATGCCAATTATCTCATGAAATAAAGCAAATGTCAGTCTCATTTTGCCCATGAGACGAGTGTTAATGTTTAGCATTCGTCACATGGGCAAATTTGACTGAAATTTGCTTTATTTCATGAGATAATTGGCATGGGCTTCTTACCCGCCCATGGGCTTTTTAACCCGTCTTCCCCTACTCGTCTTTGCTATTATCTACAACACTCCAGAAAACTGTTATTGTTTACAAAGCGCCACGAACTGGGCAACGTGATCCAGAATGCTTGTGTCTCTTGGATTGAACACTGAGCACTTCTTACAATTATGTCTTCAACTCATGTTCCATGAAACTGAAAGAAAAACAATCCAAGGGTCATTTGAGTCTACTCACACAACGCAATGTAATGTTCGTCGAGTTGTCACACTTCATTTTGAGAGCCACTCATGTCACACTGTTTTCCCTTAAGCTAGCGGTATCCGTTTGTTCATTGTAGACAACATCGGTGTCGTTATCTACTAAAAGGAACGAAGAACGAAACAGGAAAGAAAACGGGAAACACATTTCCATGTGAAATTTCCTGCATTGATAATCAGACTTGTGGCTTACTAAACAAGATGACATCTTCTGTAAGAAATTCCATGTGACTGACCTGCATTGAAATCAGACTTGTGGCTTACTAAACAAGATCACATCTTCTGTAAGAAATTCCATGTGACTGACCTGCATTGAAATCAGACTTGTGGTTTACTAAGCAAGGATAATATCTTTTGTAAGGAAATATTATTGAACGACATTGAAAATCTGTACAAGAAGACGTTACATTGGTATTAATCTGTTGACAGTACAACGGTAGAGAAGACGCCCCACTCATGGCTCTATTACCATCCGTTGCAGTTCTGGAGACGTTAGCTCAACTGCTGCACGACCAGTTCAGAAGGCGAGGCGTGATGGCGGCTGAGAAGTTCCTCAGAGACTACGTCTTGTCAGACGATGTCTCTAAGATGGACAAACGCAAAATGCTGCCTCTCTTTATGGTCGTGTGTGAAAAGATGAACTTGCACACTTCATTTCTGGTGTCCTACATATACATGTACGCCCTCAGGGGCTGGTTCTACAGGATAGAAAACGAGGAACTCTCTATGGCGTTTCGGGTTCTCTACAAATCGGCAAGGATTTTCTACATCTACGCCTTGGAAACGGAGAAATGGAACTTGGCCCTGTTGATGCTAGAATCGACCCCCAGCACGCATAGACTTCCACTGGTTCGTGCGACGGTGGAACAGTATAAAAGAGAAGAAGAAGAAGAAGAAGAAGATCCAGACGTGTTTCGGCATTTAATGATCGTGTTAAAACGAAGCCCTTCCAGGACAGAGATCCTGACGGACTTCATCACCGGATCGATCAAAATGGGAATGTCTCAACTGTTTCAACCCATGGTGAACAGCCGGATGGTTTCTCTGAGTGAAATAGAAGGAACCCAAACCGACGACCTCAACGAAAATGGTTACATCCGCACGTCAGTGTTAAGCATGCTGCTGGAGTCCTTCGCCTGCCTGGAACGCAAGCACCGCGGAGACCTGAAAGACATGGTGGTGTACGTGATAGCGAACGGTCTGTCGACGTACCAGGCCAGCTTCACTACGAAACACACGTACTGGAACGTGCAGAGCCCTTTACAACTAGCTGCTATCTTCGGCTGTCCCCACCTCGTCAGACTCTTGTACAGATCAGGGGCTACCACCAACTCCGAGCTGTTTCAAGCGAACAAGGCTCTCGAAGCCACTCTCCGAGGATCGGTAGACAACGAAGGACAGCGGACGTTGAGGAGGATTTACTGGTATGTGAACAGCGCATCGAGGCATCCTAGACGATTGAGAGACCTGTGCTTGTTGGCTGTATCTCACGCCGTCGGTTGTCGCAGCTACAGGGCACGTAGAGTCGCTACTGCTGCCCTCCCTGTACTGAAGTGGCAAGATAAGTCCAGAAGGGGGCTCACGCCGTACACTCTGGAAGAAAGAGTGCTTTTAAACGACGTTTTGTTAGATTTTAGGTTGAAGAGTTCCCGCATTGCTGCGGACAGAGACCCACAAGGGGTTTGAATCAGCCCTTAGTTTTATAAAGTTCTGCTAAAGCTTAAGTGGGAAACTAAACGTTGTTACTTTCTAAATTAAGTAAATCGAGTGGGAAACTAAACGTTGTTACCTTCCAAATGAAGTAAACCGATTGACTTAATTTAGAAAGTAACAGCGTTTAGTTTCCCACTTAAGCTTTAGTGGAACTTCATAAAAATAAGCACTGACCACTATGCCAACACTGTTTTTCCTACAAAGGAAAAAGCGGGACACTGTATAAACAGTTTCCAGTTGCCTTATTAATGATTTCGAAGCACTCGTTTGAACATGTTTGTAATGATGCTTTGAATTTTTGTAATCAAGTTTTGAAAGTGATGTGAAAATTAATAACATACATTTAAGGTATCAAAATTCT
>CM065695.1:15139599-15142099 GCA_017654935.2 Phymorhynchus buccinoides | reverse complement strand
CAAATGTCCCATATGTGTCTGATTCAGACCAAGAGGACGTAAAACTCCATTTTCTCTCTGTGTGTTATTTTACTTTTTCTTGTGTGTACGTGTAGGCGTTACTCATTGTTTGTAGTGTTTTAGCTCAATGTTAATGTACAGCGCTCTGAGCTCCCTGCTGTTATACAAGCTGTACATCTGTATCCGCGTTACAAAATCGGGACTTTCCTGGAGTTGCGCTGCCTCCGGGCATTGCCTCCAGGATCGTTCCCACCATCTTTATATCTACTGATGTCCCATATGTGTCTGTTTCAGACCGGAGGACGTTACACGGATTTTCACTTCTCCCTGTAAAGGGGGTAGAGAGAGCTTTATGAATGTCCAGAATTATTATTATTATTATTATTATTATTTCACGTGACGTGATTCGGGACTCACATCGTCAAAATCGCATCGCGTTCAGATACGATTCGTATGTGTGTGGCTGACCCTTGAAAGGCCTGCTACACCACATGCGATTCGCTTGTCAATGCGATGCGATTTGTGACGATGCGAGTCGGGATTCACGTGAAATTCACGTATTGGGTAACGTCCGACTTGAGTATATTCTTCTTCTTCTTCTTTGTTCGCTCAGACAGTTTCCTGTCAATTATGAGCGCAGATGCGTCATGCTGCCGTTATGCGCCTAGCTAAGAAATAGTTAGGCCCCAGCAAGTCCGACTTCGGCTGGAGGAGGAAATCTTTTTGAAAGTGTTTCTTGAAAAAAAAAAAAAAGTGCAGGCAGGAGAATGGACCCCGGTAAGGCAGAAAGATATAATAATAATAATAAATAATAATTAATAATGCTTATATAGCGCATAATCTTGCAAAGCAACTCAATGCGCTTTTGTAGATGACAAGTAAGCAAAAGGGAAAAGGCAGAGTCAAAGTGAGTGACAGATTAGAGGAAGTTACAAGCACAGAACTTCCAGAAGGTGGGGGAACTATTTATACAAAAGACACCCCCCCCCCCCCCCCGGTATCCCCACGGGGGGGGGACTTGAGTATAAGACGGGGTAAAAAGCGCATGGGCGGGTAAGAAGCCCACCCCAATTATCTCATGAAATAAAGAAAATTTCAGTCAAATTTGCCCATGAGACGAATGCTAGACATTAACGCTCGTCTCATGGGCAAAATGAAACTGAAATTTGCTTAAGAGATAATTGGGGTGGGCTTCTTACCCGCCCATGCGCTTTTACCCCGTCTTCCCCTATATTACAGAGCGGAAGTAGTAGAATTATTTTTTAGACGGAAGTATTTCATGTGAATCGTCATGACTCGCATCGCGTTGGCTTCGAATCGTATGTAGTGTAGTAAGGCTTTTTACTCCACCTTTTTGTTTGTGGCTCAAGCCACAAACCTATAACTCACTTTGTCGGTCGGTCCAAAATTGTCGCACCAAAAAAATTGTCGCACTTCAAATCGAGGCTACACTTCAAAATTAATTGAGGCCGCTCTTTAAAATGATGTATTTTAAAAGCGTACAAAATAATAAACATACGTAATACAGACACTACAACAGACACGACGAGTATGCGGTGCTTCTTTCGATGAGTATAAGTAGGATACATAGTTTTAAATGTTTTCCAAAAGATATAAAAAGTGACGAAATGGTGCAGAGATAACATTCTGGTTTACAGATTAAAATGATTGAAAATCCAGGGGAGGTAACTCATGATTGGAGTGGTAAAAATAGACCGCGTGCCACAAACTATTGCGATTTCGCGCTTGTTTTATTAATATTCATGAATACCCACCCTCTCCCCCATTTTGCTTTATTGTTTTGAAGACGAGGGAAGGGTAGACTCACAAAGATCTTGACCTTTATTCAAGTTAAAAACATCTGTATAAATAACATTAAAAAAAAAATCTAAAAAAAATCTAAAGCAAATAGAAATTTACTTCTTTCTGTCCCCTTCCCCCTTCTTCCAATATCTAAAAATAAAACGTAATGTCCCATATGGCTTCGGCCGAGAGGACGTAAAGAATAATTTCAGGACTCACAAAGCAACCGTGAAACGGAACACCATAAATCTTTATACCCCAACTATATATTAATGTGTGCGCGTTTCTGGATGGGGCTATGGGAGGTACCTCTAGCGGCTTATGTTACTTCCCTTGGTTCGAATGGGAAAGGGAAATCTATTTTTGTGCCGTTCGCACGAGAGAGAGAGAGAGAGAGAGAGAGAGAGAGAGAGAGAGAGAGAGAGAGAGAGAGAGAGAGAGAGAGAGAGAGAGAGAGAGAGAGAGAGAGAGAGAGAGAGAGAGAGAGAGAGAGAGAGAGAGAGAGAGAGAGGGAGGGGGATAGAAGAGAGAGAACGAGAGAGAGAGAGAGGGGGGGAGAGAGAGAGAGAGAGAGAGAGAGAGAGAAAGAAAGAGAGAGAGAGAGAGGGAGAGAGAGAGAGAGAGAGAGAGAGAGAGAGAGAGAGAGAGAGAGAGAGAGAGAGAGAGAGAGAGAGAGAGAGAGAGAGAGAGAGAGAGA
>CM065695.1:15109599-15114599 GCA_017654935.2 Phymorhynchus buccinoides | reverse complement strand
AGTCCCTTGGGTTTTTTTCTGGGTTGCTGTGACCCACATACAAATTTCCTCAAGTTCAAATTGAGGCTGCTCTTTGAACTGATGCTTAGGTTTGAATTTGGGGCCATTTGCATGGGAGTCAAACCTGGTCTAATAATAATATAATAATAATAATTAGCATTTATAGCGCCTAATCTTAAAAAAAGCCCTAAGCGCTTACAATAATAAATGAATAAACCAGCAAGCAATATAAATAAAGGACACAAATATATTATACACACGCGCGCGCGCGCACACGCACGCACTAAACACAGACACACGCACGCACTAAACAGACAGACACACAACAAACAACACACACACAACGCAACACACGCGCACGCACACACACACACACACACACACACACACACACACACACACACACACACACACACACACACACACACACACACACAAAACCACAAACACGCATACACACACACCGCACACATACTACACGCATGCACACAAACACACGCGGATGGAAGGGGCACAGTACTTTGAAAAGAAATATAGCAGGCTATGATTTGAAAAAGAGTAGTTTTGAGAGAAGACTTAAATGAAGAAAGGGAGTTGGCAGAACGGAGAGGTAAAGGGAGTCTATTCCAAGAGGAGGGGGCCTGGAAAGAGAAGGAGCGTTCGCCAAGGGTCTTGGTGCGGTAACGAGGGATCTGGAGGAGAGAAGTGTCAGAAGTTTCTAAGCAAGATTTCTTACCAGCTGTAAGAGGGAAAACACGTGAAACCCCCTGATTTTGACACGTGATCTGGTGGGTCTTTAAAGGTGGGACCCTGACGGATGAGTTTTTGCAAGAAACACGTCGAGATCACCAGAAAGACAGTCTTTTCAAGGATCGGAACACTCACTTTGCTCTGGTTTCCTAGAAATCAAACCGTCAAAAACGGCGATTCCTCCTTGGCGGAGATGCCGGAGAGAGAAGCCATTTTGGATGGGGTGGGTGGAGGACATTCCTCTTATTGTGGTTGAAGCGTTTTTCTTCTTTGTAGTGCAGTTAAAAACAAATTCGGAGCTGTTTCCTTTGTTGTGAGCGAAACTCCTTTAGGTAAACTGTATAAAATTTAAAAAAAAAAAATAAAAAGGCTTTGTATTGTGGAAATTTCGTGCAAACGATTTGGTCTAAACTCAGGCGGCCATTAGAAAAGAGAAGGCACGTGTATCTTCTCTTTCACTCAAAACAATTCACTTCCAGCACCTCCGCCAAGGAGGAATCGCCGATTTGACGGTTTGATTTCTAGGAAACCAGAGCAAAAGTGAGTGTTGCGATCTCTGCAAAGGGTTGTTTTCCTGGTGATCTCGACGTGTTTCTTGCAAAAAAACCTAATCCGTCAGGGTGCCCCTTTCAAAGCTTCTCACGTTCTCTCTCCGTCTTTTCTATGTCTCTGTCTCTCTCTGTCTCCGTCTCTGGGCCTATCTCTGTCTGTTTATCTGTCTCCCCCCCCCTGTCCCTCTCTGTTTCCGTCTCTCTTCAAAATTAAAAACTGAAACCAGTTTTCTCTGTCTTCCCCCCCTCTTCCCCCCCCCCTATGTACCCGTGGCTCTCTCTTTACATTTTTACCCGTTCTCTCGTTCTTTCATTTCATTCGTCTTTCTGTCTCTGTTTCTTCCTTCCTTCCATTCTTTCTTTTTTCCACGTATCTGTCTTTTCTTTCTTGTTGTTATCTCTTTACTCTTTCTATGCATCTGTCTTCCTTACATTCTTTCATTCTTTCATTCATTCATTCATTCGTTCTTTTTTTCTTTTCGTCTCTCCCTTTTCGTTCTCTTTTTCTTTCTACCTTTTTACCATCTTTCTGTTCTTCCTTCCCCTCTTTTAATTTTTTTCTCTCCTTCAATTTTGAAATTCTGTTTTATCTCTCAAAAATTGATTCTTCACCCAGCCGTTTTCTTTCGGTAAACGAAATTGAATTTATTCTACTGTTAGTATTTTTGCATTTATATCTAAATATGGACTTTCTAGTGATTATGTCCATGTGTTCTTTTGAATTTGTTGTTGTTATTGTTGTTGCTGTTGTTGTTGTTTTGTTGTTGTTGTTCTTCTTCTTCTTCATCTTCTTCTTCATTCTTCATCTTCATCTTCATCTTCTTCTTCTTCATCCTTCAGCATCTTCATCTTCATCACTTCATGCTTCATCTTCATCTTCATCTTCTTCTTCATCACCCCAATCTTCTTCATCTTCATCTCTCTTCCATCTTTCTTCATCTTCATCTTCATCTTAATCTTCTCTCTTCATCTCTTCTTCATCTTCATCTTCATCTTCTTCTTCATCTTCATCTTCTTCATCTTCATCTTCTTCATCTTCATCTTATTCATCTTCATCTTCATCTTCTTCATCTTTATCTTCTTCTTTATCTTTATCTTCATCTTCAATCTTCATCTTCTTCATCTTCATCTTCATCTTCATCTTCTTCTTTCTTCTTCATCTTCATCTTCTTCTTCTTCTTCTTCTTCATCTTCTTCTTCTTCTTCTTCTTCTTCTTCTTCTTCTTCTTCTTCTTCTTCTTCTTTCTTCTTCTTCTTCTTCTTCTTCTTCTTTGTCTTCTTCTTGTCCGTCTGTATAGAATATTCCTTTGTTTTACGTGTTTGCTTGTTTTCTTTTTGAGTATATCATTTTCATAATTTTCCCAAACTGAGTTGAACCTTTATGTTGCTCTTTCGTTTTTATTTTTATTTTATTTATTCATTTATTTGTTTGTTTGTTTGTTTTCAAAGACCTGGCACATCTGCTTTATTTGTTTCACTATCAGACAGATGCGTTATAGTTTTGTTGTCATGTATTCTGTTTTTGTTTGTTTGTTCAAATAGTGTCTTCTGTGGGGTTTTTTGTTTTATAGACTATTTGTGTGTGTGTGTTTGTTTGCATCTCCAGCGTACATTTCCTTGCCTATTTCACTTATAACATTTTCTGTTTGTTTGTTAGCATGTTCTTTCTATATGTTTCGATTTATTCCCTGAATAACCTATCCTTTTTGTATATTTCGCATCCTTTTTTCATTACCGAATATCTAACCTTCAAGCGCCCATGTTTGATTCCATCTATCATCACAAAGGATGTTAACCCCTTAACTGCCACCAACGTATCACATACTGACCTGATGACATCACTGCATCATCAGATGAAGAGGAGTAACCCTGATATGCTGGCTTTTGCTCTAACACAGGTCAAGAGAGTTATATCCCCAGACCATTTTTAGCCAGATTGGCTTTTTTCAGTTGTCTTTTTTTCATGGCATGGGTTTGCCCAATGAATATTTCCTTGAATTTTTTTGTCTAGCGCAGTCAAGGGGTTAAATTAACAACAAAATACTACGGGTGAGACAAAAAAAGCAACAAACAACGTCTACACAACGAAGATGTTTTTTTTGGTTTTGGTCTCAACAATAGCTGGCAAACAACCGGAATGTCAAAGAATGAAATAGTGAGGCCAAGAGAGGAGATAACGAAATTGAACAAATTGCTAGGTGATTGGCATCGTAATCAACTTTAGTGGAGGGGAGCTAATTAGAAAGAGAGTTTTCCCCTTTGTTTAATTTCGTAACCAGAATGTGATAAAACAAAATGTTGACCCCCAAATAATTGTTTTCGAAAAAAACGTTTTTATGGATGGAATGACTCACCAAATTTATATGAAAATCATTTCATAGCATTGTGAATGAAGTGGTTAACGTTCTCACCAGACACACAGACCAAGAAAGACAGGACAATGAAAAACACACCAAAACGAACAAACAAACGAATAAAAAAACAGAACAAAAAAACAAAACAATAGCACACATACACGGAAGCATTCAAGCAAAACAGATCCTCAATGACGGAACCTGGCAACAGATCCCCAAATCCCTTTCCAATCTAGACAAGAGAAACAAGTTTACGAACCGTTGCACCGGGACAAAGGACCAACATGGTCACGATAGAGATCGGTTTTAATAACGGTTAACAGCGCCCGTTATTTATCTCCGCCTTCATTAGATGGCAAGAGAGTGACATAAATGCAGAAGGGCGTAATAAAGTTATTTAGAGAGCATGATACAGCACGAGGTCAAAGCGTGAGGGATGGACGAAATTGAAGAAGAAATGGGGAGAACTCTCTTTCTAATTAACTACCCTCCACCAAAATTGATTACGATACCAATCACCCAGCAATGAGTGGATCAGAGCCAAAGGGAAGCAAAAAAAGCTCATTATCAAACATGAAAGAAGAAAAAAGAATGTGTCAAAGTTCGCCTTTATGACCCTTCACCCACGCAGTACACATCGACAATGGTGGAGAGGACGCCATACAAACAAATCAACATATATCTCCAAGAGTGGCAATGTTACATGTTACACATAAAAAACACACAACACAGAACAAACTGGTAAGCTTCGAAAGGAAGTTTCGGTTTTTAAATCAATCAAAGAATGAGGAGGAGGAGGAAAAGAAGAAGAAAGAAGAAGAAAGAAGAAGAAGAAGAAGAAGAAGAAAGAAGAAGAAGAAGAAGAAGAAGAAGAAGGAGGAGAAGAAGACGAAGAAGAAGAAAAGAAGAAGAGAAAGAAGAATGAAGAAGGATGGATGTCACGAGAAGAAGACGAAGAAGAAGAAGAGGAATAATAATAATAAATAGTAATAATAATAATAATAATAATAATAAATAATAATAAGAAGAAGGAAGGAAGAAGAAGAAGAAGAAGAAGAAAAAAAGAGAAAGAAGAAGAAGAAGAAGGAAGGAAGAAGAAGAAGAAGAAGAAGAAGAAGCAGAAGAAGAAAGAAGAAGAGGAAGAAGAAGAAGAGAAGAAGAAGAAAGAAGGACCGAAGAAGGAAGAAGAAGAAGAAGAAGACAGAGAAGAAGAAGAAGAAGAAGAAGAAGGATCGGGATGTCAAGGAGGAAGAAGAAGAAGAAGAAGAGGAATAATAATAATAATAAATAATAATAATAATAAAATAATAATAAGAAGAAGAAGAAGAAGAAGAGAGACGAAAAG
>CM065695.1:15089750-15104750 GCA_017654935.2 Phymorhynchus buccinoides | reverse complement strand
GTCTGTCCCCCCCCCCCCCCCCCCCCCCCCCCCCCCCCCCCCCCCCGTGCTCTCTTCAAAATTAGACCTGAATAATTTTCTGTCTTTCTTTCTCTGTCTGTGGGTTTCTTTATAATCTTTCTATGTATCTGTCTTTTCTTTCTGACTCTTTTCTTTCTATTCATCTGTCTTTCTTACATTCTTAGTTCATTCTTTCTTTCATTCATTCATTCTTTCTTTCTTCTCGCCCTTTTCGTTCTCCCTTTCTTTCTATCTTTCTTACCTTCTTTCTGTTCTTCCTCCCCCCTTTTAATTTTTTTCTCTCCTTCAATTTTGAAATTCTGTTTTATCTCTCAAAAATTGATTCTTCACCCAGCCGTTTTCTTTCGGTAAACGAAATTGAATTTATTCTAGTGTTAGTATTTTTGCATTATATCTAAATATGGACTTTCTAGTGATTATGTTCATGTGTTCTTTTGATTTGTTGTTGTTATTGTTATTGCTGTTGTTGTTGTTATTGTTGTTGTTGTTCTTCTTCTTCTCTTCATCTTCTTCTTCATCTTCATCTTCTTCTTCATCTTCATCTTCTTCTTCATCTTCATCTTCTTCTTCATTCTTCTTCTTCATCTTCATCTTCATCTTCTTCTTCCACCCAATCTTCTTCATCTTCATCTTCATCTTCATCTTCATCTTCTTCTTCATCTTCTTCTTCTTCTTCATCTTCATCTTCATCTTCTTCTTCTTCTTCATCTTCATCTTCTTCATCTTCATCTTCATCTTCATCTTCATCTTCTTCATCTTCATCTTCATCATCTTCATCTTTTCTCTTCATCTTCATCTTCATCTTCATCTTCTTCTTCATCTTCATCTTCTCTTCTTCTTCTTCTTCATCTTCTTCTTCTTCATCTTCATCTTCTTCTTCTTCTTCTTCTTCTTCTTCTTCTTCTTCTTCTTCTTCTTCTTCTTCTTCTTCTTCTTCTTCTTCTTCTTCTTCTTCTTCTTCTTCTTCTTCTTCTTCTTGTCTTCTTCTTGTCCGTCTGTATAGAATATTCCTTTGTTTTACGTGTTTGCTTGTTTTCTTTTTGAGTATATCATTTTCATAATTTTCCCAAACTGAGTTGAACCTTTATGTTGCTCTTTCGTTTTTATTTTTATTTTATTTATTCATTTATTTGTTTGTTTGTTTGTTTTCAAAGACCTGGCACGTCTGCTTTATTTGTTTCACTTTCAGACAGATGAGTTACAGTTTTGCTGTCATGTATTCTGTTTTTGTGTGTTTGTTCAAATAGTGTCTTCTGTGGGGTTTTTTGTTTTATAGACTATTTGTGTGTGTGTGTTTGTTTGCATCTCCAGCGTACATTTCCTTCCCTATTTCACTTATGACATTTTCTGTTTGTTTGTTAGGATGTTCTTTCTATATTTCTCGATTTATGCCCCGAATAACCTATCCTTTTTGTATATTTCGCATCCTTTTTTCATTACCGAATATCTAACCTTCAAGCGCCCATGTTTGATTCCATCTGTCATCACAAAGGATGTTAACCCCTTGACTGCCACCAACGTATCACATACTGACCTGATGGCATCATCAGATGAAGAGGATTAACCCTGATATGCTGGCTTTTGCTCTAACACAGTCAAGAGAGTTATATCCCTTGACCATTTTTTTTAGCCAGATTGGCTCTTTCAGTTGTCTTTTTCATGGCATGGGTTGCCCAATGATATTTCCTTGAATTTTTTTTCTAGCAGTCAAGGGGTTAAATTAACAACAAAATACTACGGGTGAGACAAAAAAAGCAACAAACAACGTCTACACAACGAAGATGTTTTTTTGGTCTCAACAATAGCTGGCAAACAACCGGAATGTCAAAGAATGAAATAGTGAGGCCAAGAGAGGAGATAACGAAATTGAACAAATTGCTAGGTGATTGGTATCGTAATCAACTTTAGTGGAGGGGAGCTAATTAGAAAGAGAGTTTCCCCCTTTGTTCAATTTCGTGATGTGATAAAACAAAATGTTGACCCCCCAATAATTGTTTTCGAAAAAAACGTTTAATGGATGGAATGATCACCAAATTTATATGAAAATCATTTCATAGCATTGTGAACGAAGTGGTTAACGTTCTCACAGACACACAGACCAAGAAAGACAGACAATGAAAAACACACCAAAACAAACAAACAAAAAAAACAACAAAAGAGATCCTCCACGGCGGAACCAAGCAACAGATCCTCAATCCCTTTCCAATCCCTTTCCAATCTAGACAAGAGAAACAAGTTTACGAACTTCTCCATTGACACTGACCAACATGGTCACTAAATGTTGGATACAATTAACAAGCCGTTTCTCTCGCCTTAATTAAATGGAACACAGAAAGTCTTTAAAAAAAAAGTATTAGAAGAAGAATAAAATAGTGAGGCCAAGAGAGGGGATGGACGAAATTGAAGAAGAAATGGGGAGAACTCTCTTTCTAATTAACTCCCCCTCCACCACAGTTGGCTACGGATACCAATCATCTAGCAATGCGTGGATCAGAGCCAAAGGGAAGCAAACAAAGCTTCATTCTCAAAACATGAAAGAAAAAAGAATGTGTCAAGTTCGCCTTTATGACCCTTTACCCACACAGTACACATCAACAATGGCGGAGAGAGGACGCCATACAAACAAATCAACATATATCTCCAAGAGTGGCAATGTTACAATGTTACACATAAACAACACACAACACAGAACAAACTGGTAAGCCTCGAAAGCAATGTTTGGTTAATTTAATCAAAGAATGAAATAGTGAGGCAAAAGAAGAAGAAGAAGAAGAAGAAGAAGAAGAAGAAGAAGAAGAAGAAGAAGAAGAAGAAGAAGAAGAGAAGAAGAAAGAAGAAGAAGAAGAAGAAGAAGAAGAAGAAGAAGAAGAAGAAGGATGGGATGTCAAGAAGAAGAAGAAGAAGAAGAAGAAGAAGAGGAATAATAATAATAATAATAATAATAATAATAATAATAATAATAATAATAATAATAATAAGAAGAAGAAGAAGAAGAAGAAGAAGAAGAAAAAAAGAGAAAAGAAGAAGAAGAAGAAGAGGAAGAAGAAGAAGAAGAAGAAGAAGAAGAAGAAGAAGAAGAAGAAGAAGAAGAAGAAGAAGAAGAAGAAGAAGAAGAAGAAGAAGAAGAAGAAGAAGAAGAAGAAGAAGAAGAAGAAGAAGAAGAAGAAGGGATGTCAAGAAGAAGAAGAAGAAGAAGAAGAAGAAGAAGAAGAAGAATAATAATAATAATAATAATAATAATAATAATAATAATAATAATAATAATAATAAGAAGAAGAAGAAGAAGAAGAAGAAAAAGAAGAAGAAGAAGAAGAAGAGAGAAGAAGAAGAAGAAGAAGAAGAAGAAGAAGAAGAAGAAGAAGAAGAAGAAGAAGAAGAAGAAGAAGAAAGAAGAAGAAGAAGAAGAAGAAGAAGAAGAAGAAGAAGAAGAAGAAGAAGAAGAATAATAATAATAATAATAATAATAATAATAATAATAATAATAATAATAATAATAATAAGAAGAAGAAGAAGAAGAAGAAGAAGGATGGGATGTTAAAAACCATTAAAAACACACACACAAAACCCCCCAACCAGAACGGACTGAAGCTAGATCAGAAAGATCGGAAGCGAGTAGCATTCTCTTCGGAAGAGCGCAGTTTTTGTACACGTGTCTTCCATGAGTATGAAGCCAGTCGTGAAGGCCTGGCCCGGAAAGATGTCAAAAGACGTTAGCATAACACCGTGCTTGTCCATCAAAAGACGTTAACATAACACCATGCCTATATGTCCAAGACACGATGCTTTTTTTTAATCTTTTTTCTTGTTCTTCTTTTTGATTTTTACTAGGCAAAAGCACTCACACAATTCCTCCGAAGTCGGAGCGTGGCTGCCCATGTGGCGGGGGTAATCAAACACGGTTCACACACGTAATGTTCTCACCCCTAGCTGGTGCAATATTTTGTACCATAGTGTTCAAGTGCTTCGGCTGCTGGGATGATCCCTGGAATGCTTAACTAAGCCAGGGTACGACGCAAACAACAACAACAAAAACAACACAACAACAACTCATCCAATGTGTAGACAACTGAACACACAGTGCACATAATTATTGGAGCATGTTTTCTATTATTCCCTCTGGGGCAGTGGGTGGATGCCTCGTGCCTCCATTCGGGGAGCTGGACGACCCCGCCCCCTGCACGAGTCTTTCCCCGTGGGGATACCGGGGGGTCTTTCGTAAAAATAGTTCCCCCCACCTTCTGGAAGTTATGTGCTTGTAACTTCCTCGTGTCTTTCACTCTCTTTGACTCTGCCTTTTCCCTTTGCTTCCTATCATCTACTATCTTTCTGCCTTATTGGCCCATTCTCCTGCCTTTTTTTCCCCCCAAAAAAAAAAAATCTTCTAAATAATTGTTCTCCTTTGAGCTCCTCCGAAAGCGGAATGTGTCGGCCGTACGCAGCGGGGAGACCAGTGAAAACTGAAAACCGGACACATACGTACCTTACCCATTATGGCCACATGGCCTGGGAACGCAAAAAGAAGAAAAAAATATTCCCTCGCATGACAATCCAGCGAATGTTCCATTATTGCATTATTTTTGACGGACAGTTATTAGTGTTGTTGTCGTTGGCTCATTGCAACTGTAATGCATTTTCCATCACTCTCCAAGCGCCTCTGTCAAGCGTCTGCCCAACTTTTGTCACAGTAGAAAAGCAACAAGAATAACAATTTGGAACGTCCAACTTTGCCCTTTTCCCATTTCTGTAACGCAGGACAAGTGGAAGCGCGCACGCACATGCACGCACACGCGCGCGCGCATGCACGCACACACGCGCACGCACACACACGCACACACACACACGCACACACACAAACACATAACACACACACGCACACACGCACACACACACACACACAATACGCACACACACACACACACACACACACACACACACACACACACACACACACACACACACACACACACACACACACACACACACACACACACACACACACACACACAACCCACACACACACACACACAACACACACACACACCACACACACACACACACACACATACACACACACACACACACACACAAACACACCAAAACACACAGCATACACACATGCATACACCCCACACACCTCCTAAACAAAGACGATACAATTTGCCCTACAAATCCTTAAAGCAACCCCAAATTAAGGTCCCCACGGCGGCTCAAAAAGGATTTGATTTATCACCTTCCCCCGTGGGGATACCGGGGGGTCTTTCGCAAAAATAGTTCCCCCACCTTCTTGTGAAGTTCTGTGCTTGTAACTTCCTCTAATCTGCCACTCTCTTTGACTCTGCCTTTTCCCTTTGCTTTCCATCATATACTATCTTTCTGACTTATTGGTCCATTCTCCTGCCTTTTAAATTTAAAGCAATCAAATAATTGTTCTCCCTTGAGCTCCTCCGAAATCGGAATGTGTTGGCTGTACGCAGCGGGGAGACCAGTGAAAACTGAAAACCGGACACATACATACCTTACCCATTATGGCCATATGGCCTGGGGCAGAAGAAGAAGAAGAAGAAGAAGAAGAAGGTTTATCACCCTTTATCCTTTTTTTGTATGCCCTAATCTTTCTTTCTTTCTTTCTTTCTTTCTCCCTTTCTTTCATTCCTCATTTTTCGTCTTCATCTCTCTTTCTTTCTCACTCGTTAAAACATGCAAGTAATCCTTTGCAGTTGGCAGCTGCGAGGGTTTCAAAGAGTCCAACTGTTTTTCTTTTCTTTTCCTTTCTTTCTTTCTTTCTTTCTTTCTTTCTTTCTTTCCTTCTTTCTTTCTTTCTTTCTTTCTTTCTTTCTTTCTCTCTCTCTCTCTCTCTCTCTCTCTCTCTCTCTCTCTCTCTCTCTCTCTCTCTCTCTCTCTCTCTCTCTCTCTCTCTCTCTCTCTCTCTCTCTCTCTTTCTCTCTTTCTTTCTTCTCTTCTTTCTTTCTTTCTTTCTTTCTTTCTTCTCTTTTTTCTTTCTTTCTTTCTTTCTTTCTTTCTTTCTGTTTCTTTCTTTCTTTCTTTTTCTTTTTTCTTTCTTTCTCTCTTTCTTTCTTTCTTTCTTTCTTTTCTTTCTTTCTTTCTTTCTTTCTTTCTTTCTTTCTTTCTTTTTTTTCTCTTTTTTCTTTCTCTCTCTTTCTTTCTCTCTTTCTTTCTTCTCTTTCTTTCTTTCTTTCTTTCTTTCTTTCTTTCTTTCCTTCTTTCTTTCCTTTCTCCTTTCTTTCTTTCTTTCTTTCTTTCTTTCTTTCTTTCTTTCTGTCTTTCTCTCTCTCTCTCTCTCTCTCTCTCTCTCTCTCTCTCTCTCTCTCTCTCTCTCTCTCTCTCTCTCTCTCTCTTTCTTTCTTTCCTCTTGGATTATATTCTTCATTAACCTCTCTCTTTCCCTTCACTTGCTTCCTCCTCCTCCTTCTCCTCCTTCTCCTTCTCCTCCTTCTCCTTCTCCTCCTCCTCCTCCTCTTCTTCTTCTTTCTTCTTCTTCTTCTTCTTCTTCTTCTTCTTCTTCTTCTTCTTCTTCTTCTTCTTCTTCTTCTTCTTCTTCTCCTCCTCCTCCTCCTCCTCTCTTACTCTCTTCTTTCCCTGTCTCTCTCTCTGTCTGTCTTTCTTTCTCTTTCTTGAAGCCGAGTGTAAAAGGCACTTAGGCTTATTTCATTAAAGGGGCACCATGACGGATGCGTTTTTGCAAGAAACACGTCGAGATCACCCGTTAAGCACCCTTTACAGAGATCGCAACAATCACTTTGCTCTGGTTTCCTATAAATCAAACCGTTAAGCCGGCTACTCTCTCCGGCATCTCCACCAAGGAGGAATCGCCGTTTTGACGGTTTAATTTCTAGGAAACCAGAGCAAAGTGAGTGTTCCGATCCTTGAAAAGGCTGTCTTTCTGCTGATCTCGTCGTGTCTCTTGCAAAAACTCATCCGTCAGGGTGCACCTTTAACCTATTATATAATGTTACAGTAAATTTACAAGACCAGCAAATTTACAATTTTCCTGAAATTGTCAGTGCATTTCCGAACTTACTGTTTCACTCAGGGATTTTGCAAATTCCCTTTTAAAAAAGTCAGGAATTTGGAAGGTCACTGAGGAAATTTGCAAATTTATTGAATCAACAATTCCAGTAAATCATTCGCCATGCAAGCCAAGGAATTTGAAAATTTACTGAATCAGCATTACGAGATAACTGAGTGATTGCTTTCCTGAAATATTTAGGAAATTTGCAGAATCCCTGAGTGAAACAGTAAGATTGCAAAATGTTACCGTAAATGTCAGGACATTTGCAAATTTGTTGGTTTTGTAAATTTACTGTAACATATATATACAAACAAATCGTTCGTGTGTTTGTTCGTTCTCTGTCTCTGTCTCTGTCTCTGTCTCTGTCTCTGTCTCTCTCTCTCTCTCTCTCTCTCTCTCTCTCTCTCTCTCTCTCTCTCTCTCTCTCTCTCTCTCTCTAGCTCTCTCTTTGATTTAGGCCCAGCCTAAATTCTTATCCTTGTAAAATAAAGTGTTTGAAGTCTGAAGTCTGAAGTCAGTCTCTCTCTCTCTCTCTCTCTCTCTCTCTCTCTCTCTCTCTCTCTCTCTCTCTCTCTCTCTCTCTCTCTCTCTCTCTCTCTCTCTCTCTTTCTTCCCCTCCCTCTCTTGCCCTTAAATCAACAGCTAATTAAAAACAACAACAACACCCTAAATTACTGATCCTCGAAGTCAGTTTTGTTATAGGCAAATTTGGTTTGCTTCCTTTATTTGTTCTTAAAGGTGGACCCAGACGGATGAGTTTCACCAGAAAGACAGCCTTTTCAAGGATCAGAACACTCACATTGCTCTGGTTTCCTAGAAATCAAACCGTCAAAACGGCGATTCCTCCTTGGCGGAGATGCCGGAAAGAGAAGCCATTTTGGATGGGGTGGGTGGAGGCCACTCATTGTGGTTGAAGCTTTTTTCTTCTTTGTAGTGCAGTAAAAAAAATAATTGGAGCTATTTCCTTTGTTGTGAGGGAAACTCCTTTTGGTAAACTATAAAAAAAAACTAAAAAAATCAAGGGCGTCGCCGAGCGGCAGACATGTCCGTCACCAGCAATGCCACGCACTTGCGACACCCCGTCGAGTGTCACATCCTGACACAAAATTGCAAGGGATTCTGTCTTCTAGTTCACGAGATACAGCTTGAAGAAGAAATACATAGCGCAAAGAAGGAAATTTCGGTTTTCAAGGTCAAACTTCAAGGCCAAGGTCAGCATGGCGATAATTTATGCTGGGATGTTTTCTACTCTAGGGTATACAGTACCACATACAATCTGAAGCGCTTCTGTCAAGCACAAATGTGGAAAATAAAGCTTAAAACCCAGTTTGTAGACCCCTACCACATTCAAGGCCTACCAATCTCCCGGACCGTGACGTTGACCTTGATCGGTATGCCACCATCAGAACAGGCATAAGCCAAAGTACATACATGCCAAATTCGAAGACTCTAACACGAACGGTGTGGGAGTTATGGCCCCTTAAATATTTTCGGTTTTCAAGGTCGTAAGCCAAGGTCAAGGTCACGACGGCGAAACATTTTGCGCGGATGCGTTCCTCTCATGGTGACACACCAGCCGACAAAATTTGACGCGATTCGGTCAAGTGGTTCGGGAGATATCCTTGGGACAGACAGAAAAACAAAAAAACAAAAAAACAAAAAAATACAAACCAACCCATGCAAAGTCCGATCACCTATTTTGACGGACAAATACAAACCAGACGACCACAAAGTCCGATCACCTATGGTGACGGACAAAAACAAAAATACAAACCAGACGACTGCAAAGTCCGATCACCTACGGTGACGGACAATTATGCTACGGCGTGTCGCAAGTGCGTGGCATTGCTGGTGACGGACATGTCTGCCGCTCGGCGACGCCCTTGTTCGGGAGAGCGGTATAGTTGGGGAAGGGGGGGGGGGGGGGGGGTTAAAACCCGGGTGGTGTAATTTGATCTTCTGTCGCCCCGTTCCTGTGGGTGGGCTCTCTGTGTATGTTTGTCTGTCTGTGTCTCTCTCTCTCGCTTTCTGTCTCTGTCCCCCCCCCCTCTCTCTCTCTCTGCCCTTGTCTGTAGGGCCTATGTCTCGCTGTCTCTCTGTCTCTGTCTCTGTCTGTCTGTCTGTCTCTCTCTCTCTCTCTCTCTCTCTCTCTCTCTCTCTCTCTCTCTCTCTCTGTCTTTCTCTCTCTCTCTCTATGTCTCTCTGTATCTGTATGTCCTCATGTATCTGTATCTCTATGTGTCTCTCTCTCTGTCTGTCTCTCTCTCTGTCTGTCTATCTGTCTCTGTCTCTGTCTCTCTCTCTCTCTCTCTCTCTCTCTCTCTCTCTCTCTCTCTCTCTCTCTCTCTCTCTCTCTCTCTCTGTCTGCCTCTGTGCCTGCTCCGGGGCGGAGGACGTTAAACAAATTTTCATTCATCCAACTGGAACAGCAGTTGTCCTCTTTGCTCTCTGTCTATGTCTCTCTGTCTGTCTGTCTTTCTTTGTGTGTGTCTGTTGTCTGTCTGTCTGTCTGTCTGTTTGTCTGTCTGTCTGTCTCTCTCTCTCTCCCCCCCCCCTCTCTCTCTCTCTCTCTCTGGAGGATGTTAAACACATTTTCATTCATCCACATCCTGACACAACATTTGAAGAACTTATGTCTTGTAGTTCACGAGATACAGCTTGGACAATAATATATAGCGCAAAGAAGGAAATTTCGTTTTTCAAGGTCACACGTCAAGGTCAAGGTCAGCATGGCGATAATTTATGCTCAGGTGTTTTCTACTCTAGGGTATACAGTGCCAGACACAATATGAAGCGCTTCTGTTAAGTACAAATGTGGAAAATATGGCTGAAAACCCAATTTGTAGACCCCTACCACTTTCAAGGCCTACCGATCTCCCGGACCATGACTTTGACCTTGATCAGTATGCCACCATCAGAACGGGCATACGCCAAAGTACCTGCATGCCAAATTTGAAGACTCTAACACCAACGGTGTGGGAGTAATGGCCCCTTAAAGATTTTCGGTTTTCAAGGTCGTACGCCAAGGTCAAGGTCACGACGGCAAAATGGTTTGCGCGGATGCCTTCCTCTCATGGTGATACACCAGCACACAACATTTGACGTGATTCTGTTAACCCGTTCGAAAGATATCCTTGGGACAGACAGAAGGAGAACAAAATGACCCTCTGATTTTCAGGCTCCAGCGATCTTTTGACCTTGACCTTGACCTTGATCGGTATGCCATCATCAGAACGGGCATAAGCCAAACCACCTTCATACCAAGTTTCAACATCCTATGTTGATCGGTGCCCGAGATATGGCTAAAAATAGATTTTCGGTTTTCAAGGTCGTACGTCAAGGTCAAGGTCACGACGGCAAAATGGTTTGTGCCGATCTCTTCCTATTAAGGAGGCACACCTTCACACAAAATTTGACGCGATTCGGTCAAGCGGTTCGGGAGATATCCTTGGGACAGACAGAAAAAAAAACAACCCCAGCCCATCGCAATAGTCCGTCTTGGTGACGGACTAACAAACAAACAAACAAAAATACAAACCAGCCCATCGCAATAGTCCGTCGGTGACGGACTAATAAAAGGGCTTGTGTTGTGGAAATTTCGTGCAAACGATTTGGTCTAAACTCAGGCGGCCATTAGAAAAGATAAGGCACATGCCTTCTCTTTCACGGAAATAATTTGACTTCCAGCACCGCCGCCAAGGAGGAATCGCCGATTTGACGGTTTGATTTCTAGGAAACCAGATCAAAGTGGGTGTTGCGATCTCTGTAAAGGGTGTTTTCCTGGTGGTCTCGACGTGTTTCTGGCAAAAACGCATCCGCCAGGGTGCCCCTTTAAACAAAGTCTTCATTTTAATGCCTACGTTTCCTTAGTTTTATTTCTCTGGTCAAATGCAACGTTTTCTGGTACTTATTTTATTCTGCATCAAAGTGTCTCAAGCTCACCTGTTCCATTAAGCTGTCTAATCGCATTCGCTCTCAAATAATGTGAACTCCAAACGTTTTAGAAGCCAGGGCCTGTATTCACGTTGAGATAGCATGAGACTTAGCATGATGCTAACTTAGAAGCTCTTCCAATTGGAAGAGCTTCTAAGTTAGCATCATACTAAGTCTCATGCTATCTCAACGTGAATACAGGCCCAGCATAATATACGGTACTGTTCCAAATAAGTTAAGGACCAATAGCTGCGAACATTGCAGACACCGTATTGTGGGCGTAAGCTGACAATTATAAAGTTTTGTTTGCTTGCTCTATTTGTTATTTTTAATATTCTTCATATTAATGCCTACTTTCTCTTATCATTATTTCTCTTGTCAAATGTAACGTTCTCTGTTCTTCTTTTTCTTTTTCTTTTTATTTTTCTTTCTTCTTTCTTCTTCTTCTTCTTCTTCTCCTCTCTCTTCTTCTTCTTCTTCTTCTCTTTCTTCTTCTTCCTTCTCCTTCTTCTCTTCTCCTTCTTCCTTTTTTTTTTTTTCTTCTTTTTTCTTTTTTCTTTTTCTTTTTCTTCTTCTTCTTTTCTTTTTCTTTTTCTTTTTCTTTCTTCTTCTTCTTCTTCTTCTTCTTCTTCTTCTTCTTCTTCTTCTTCTTCTTCTTCTTCTTCTTCTTCTTTTTTCTTTTCCTTTTTCTTCTCTTTCTCCTTCTCCTTCTCTCTTCTTTTTCTTCTCCCTCTCCTTCTCCCTCTCCCTCTCCCTCTCCCTCTCCCTCTCCCTCTTCCTCTTCCTCTTCTTCTTCTTCTTCTTCTTCTTCTTCTTCTTCTTCTTCTTCTTCTTCTTCTTCTTCACGATCACAAACTAATAACTTGTATCAAACAATGACTGGAGAAATATAAAAAAGGGGGTTTTGCTTTTTATATTTCAGCAGTCTTTTTTTTTTTATACAAGTTATTAGTTTTTGTAATAAGTTCAATAATATGTTAATGGACTATCTAAAGATAGTCCGTTTGGACTCCAAGCCATCGAAATAGACATAGCCTGTTGCAAAAACAAAACAAACAAAAAACTAACAAACAAACAAGCAAACAAACAAGCAAAATACGTGGAAAGATGCGTGTATGAGTCACTGGCGCATAAGGGTAAAACATAAACGACGCAAATACACACACACACACAAATCTTTGTCAAAGTATCTAGCATTTTAGAGTTCCCTTATTTAGTTGAATTTGTTTTTCTAAATGATGTCTGGGAGGCGTGTGTGTGTGTGTGTGTGTGCGTGTGCGTGTGCGTGTGCGTGTGCGTGCGTGCGTGCGTGTGTGTGTGCGCGTGTGCGTGTGCGTGTGCGTGTGCGCGCGCGCGTGCGTGCGTGTGCGTGTGTGCGTGCGCGTGCGTGCGTGCGTGCGTGCGTGCGTGTGTGTGTGTGTGTGTATTTGACACTGCACTATCAGGCTAAAGAAACATAATTATTTCTGAAAGGGACATCCGATCTCATGCCGAAGCATGTCAGACACAGCTCGTGCTTTATACTTATTTCTGTTTTATATGATTTACTTACTCAAAGACGCAATTGATTCCCTCTTCCCTTGCACACTCTCTGTTTTCAAATGAAGAAAGAAAACAACAACAACAACACCACCAAAAAATACAATCAGACATTTAGGAAAGAGAGACAAAAAGAAATAACCAAACAAATAAAATACAATACACACGAGAAACCCCCCCCAAAAAAAACCCAGACAAACACACACACAAACACACAATATCCCCGCCCCCACAAACCCCCCAAACAAAACAAACAAACAAATAACAAAAAAATCACCCAAAACCCCACAGAAACAAACCCGAGCAAACATAAAAAATCCAACCGCTCAAAGGGAAAACAAAAGACAAATGAGAACAGACAAAAACTAAAAAAAACCGACCCGACAACCAAGCGACAAAAGGTAGGGGAAATCCGAAATAGTAAACCCCCCAGAAGATAAGGAAAAGATAACCCATGCACAACATCAGAGGGCTTTTGAGAGAACAATCTCCCCTTTAACTTTAAGATTTACAATGGGAAGAGTTGTCTTGGATAACAAAACAAAAAGGAAGAAAGAGATAAATAACGTGAAACCAGCTATAACCGCTGCGTACGTGAAAACGAAACAAATGTTTTACTTGTAATGAGAAACGAAAACATATAGGATGAAAACGTGCATTGCACGCGCGCACACACGCGCAGGCACGGGTGCAAACACACACACACACAGGCACACACGCACGCACATACACGCACGCACACATGCACGTGTGCGTGCGCGCGCGCGCGCGCGCGCGCGCGCGCGCGCGCGCTGTGTGTGTGTGTGTGTGTGTGTGTGTGTGTGTGTGTGTGTGTGTGTGTGTGTGTGTGTGAGAGAGAGAGAGAGAGAGAGAGAGAGAGAGAGAGAGAGAGAGAGAGAGAGAGAGAGAGAGAGAGAGAGAGAGAGAGAGAGAGAGAGAGAGAGAGAGAGAGAGAGATCTCGGAAACGGTGACTCAATGATTTGATTAAAGGGCCAGCCACACGTCCACTAAAATCGCACGGCTGTACGATGCGACGCGATACGATTCGATCAATTGCTCTCGAAGCGCGAATCACATTTTGTTCTTCGCGACCACGTGATCGAATCGTATCGCACAATCGTGCGATTTTAGTGGACGTGTGGCAGGCCCTTTAAGAAAGAAACTGGAATGAAAACAAGCGCGGATTCGCAATCGTTTGTGGCAGCGGTCTATTTTTTACCACTCCAATCATTACATACACTGAGTCGCCTCCCCTGGCTTTTCAATCATTTTAATCTGTAAACCAGAATGTTATCTCTGCACCATTTCGTAACTTTTTATATATCGATCTCCAAGTAGTGCTAAAGAGGGCTGCCAGCCGTGAGATATAAAACAATATCCAGAGATATTTGCATATATTAACCCATAGGCTTAGTGTAAATTCGCGTGTAAGAATACACCGTTGCTATTAGAAACTTGACGTCACAGTTATATATCTCACGGCTTGCAACGCGAGCTGTTCCTACCACACCCAGAATTTGACAAGCTGTGCAGTGTTACCCCTAGGATTAATTCAGCGCTGACGACAACATTTAATGCTAGTACACAACGAAGATTCATGGTTTGAATGAATCAACAGTAGCAGATGTCACATATCTACACAAACCATTCTGTGGGTGCCACTTGAAATGTCTAGCCGTGTATCTAGGCCTAGGCTACTCAACTCCATGACCGTGTCGATTAGCAGACGATTCGAGCTATGCAGATTTTGGCACAGGGAGAGTCCATGTTGACAATGTAGACGCAGTACTGTCGCAAAACAGCTCGAATTCATCTTCAGTCCGGAAATAAAAATGAGCCGACTGAACCTGTGCGAAGAGCTACCGCACCTTCGTTAAAAAGAAGAAAAAAAAGAAGCGTGTTTTCGGGGCCTGTCGTTCTTGTCAAAGCTGACTCCCCTCTTTTTCACGGTGTGTTGAAATTGACTCGCTCTCGTTAAGTGTGTACGTTTTATTGTTGGTGTTTACAGGTTAAAATAACAGCAATTGTCGTTAGTGTTTCAGTTCGTTGCTTCTGTTTGTGTTTATGTTTTGCTACCACATCTTATGAAGTACATTTGAGTTAAAATTTTCTATTTTGTTGAACTATATTCTTTGCGCAAGAATGCGTGTTACAGTGTGTGTGTGCTGCGACAACTGGTGTGAAAAATGGATTCGTTTTCATTTCGCTGCAGATCTGAGCCTGTTTCTTTTTCTTGCTTTTCTGTTGATACACATCGGTATATATCCGTTATTATGATTTGGGAGTTAGATATTGCTTTTATCCTATCTCTCGAGCCTTGCTGTTTATCACACTCAGTCTCTGACTTCGTGTGATAAACAGCAAGCCTCTCGAGATAGGATAAAAGCAATATCTAACTCCCAAATCATAATAACTGATAATATCTTTTGGAAAACATTTAAAACTATTTATCCTACTTATACTCATCGAAAGAAGC
>CM065695.1:15067250-15074750 GCA_017654935.2 Phymorhynchus buccinoides | reverse complement strand
TTCGTTACGTTGCGCACGAGGAAAAAAACCCAGAAGAAAAAAAAACCCACGGGAGTATGGGGGGAGAGGGGGGGGGGGGGGGGGGGGGGGGGGCAAAGGAAAAAAAAGGAAAATAAAGAAGGGGGGTGGGGTGTAAGGAAGGATGCCAAGAGGGTGGGGAGTAGAGTTGAGAACCGGTTCAAAAATTCGAACCGGTTTTAAACCGGTTTTCCCTCTTCGAACCGGTTTTATTGAACCGGTTTTTTTTAACCAGTACTCGCATCACTAGTTTCACCTATGCAAACACATAATTTATTTATCAGAATATTCACACACACACACGCACGCACGCGCACACATACACACAGACACACAATAAAGAAACTTATGACTTATGACACGCACACACTCAACTCAACACTCAGTCAAAGTCAAAGCCATGCACCACCACAAACTAGAAACAGCTACTCTTGGTTTACAAACACCAAATCTGCGCTGAGAATCAGTGTTGTTCTTCAAAAATAATGCGTTATTCTAAGAAAAACTTACTTTCAGTTTGCAGTTAAAAAACCCGGTTCACAGCAACTCGAACCGGTTTTCCGAACCGCGAAAGCTTAGCACCGGTTTTTCGGTTCAAACCGGTTTTCCCCCCCACCTCTAGTGGGGAGTGTGGTGTGTGAGGTGTGTGTGTGTGTGTGTGTGTGTGTCATGTTAAGTTCATTACCAAAACCTCGTTTGAACTTTCAATTTTCCCTCCCAAGCATTTTCAAAAGCAGGTCGCGTTATTGAAAATTCCATTCCGGAAGTTTGCCATACAAAGGAAGCATTGTGGCCATCTTGTTTGTTTGTTTCTTAGTTTGCTATTGTTGTCGATGTAATGGATTTGATGCGACAAGAACAGCAACAAAAATCTCCAAATTATTTTAATTAATTACCAAACATTGTTTCGAACTGCATAATTCAAGCAGTAATTAGGGATGACATTTACAACGAATAACCGAGGGTTTTAGTGCAGGGAAATTGATCGCTATCGAATGCATTTTCAAGGAGCGATTTATTATGATGAGAGAGAGAGAGAGAGAGGAGAGAGAGAGAGAGAGAAGAGAGAGAGAGAGAGAGAGAGAGAGAGAGAGAGAGAGAGAGAGAGAGAGAGAGAGAGAGAGAGAGAGAGAGAGAGCGCTTGAAAACTTGAAACTTGAAAACTTAAAACTTTATTTTTCAAGGATAAAGATTTTAGGCAACGCCTAGGCTTCCAATCTGTCCTTGATACATATTATACGAACATAGAACACAAACGTGGCAAGGCATACTATCATACAAACAGATGCGAACATAAAGGTAGCAAAGCAGGTGATATTACAATGCAAACATTGGTTGAAATATGGATTTATAAAACTTGCATACGCACAAGCATAATTTTTAATACTCGCGCGTGCATACGTGCGTGTAACAATACACGCACCCCCCCCCCCCCCCCCCCCCCCCCGCACGCAAGCACACACAGACAGACAGAGAGAGAGAGAGAGAGAGAGAGAGAGAGAGAGAGAGAGAGAGAGAGAGAGAGAGAGAGAGAGAGAGAGAGAGAGATAGAGAGAGAGAGAGAGAGAGAGAGAGAGAGAGAGAGAGAGAGAGAGAGAGAGAGAGAGAGAGAGAGAGAGAGAGAGAGAGAGAGAGAGAGAGAGAGAGAGAGAGAGAGAGAGAGAGAGAGAGAGAGAGAGAGAGAGAGAGAGAGAGAGAGAGAGAGAGAGAGAGAGAGAGTCACGTTAAAACAAATAAAACAAATTAACAAACAGAGCCTAGTTAGGAACATTTGAACAAACGAAAGTAATTAAGACATTTTAGGTAGAAATAATATCTAGGTATAAGGAACCAACACTCCGAACCTTCTACCAGTCTATTTGTGCTCACGGAGCAAACAAACAAACAAACAAACAAACGAACAAACAAACAAACAAACAAAAAGTAGAAAAGGTAACTGAATGCACACATGAATTTCTTTTTGATTATTATTAATTTTTTTTAAAAATTTATAATTATCGTTTATTTTTTATTTTTTATTATTTTTATTTTGCACACATGAATTAAAGAACGATAATATAAAACCCTCGTACCAAACACAAAAGGTCAAAAATTCATGCCCATTTCACAATAAATTCACACACAAAAACCCAACTTTACCGAATTGCGAATAAATAACAGAAACGATACAAACCAACGACTTACCCGGGTGCCCACCGGTTCGCATAATGCGTTTCGCATAATCCTTTGATCAGAGCCCCGCGGGCGCAAGTCGAGTGTCTCTTGCAACAAAACCTTGCAGTTCGCGTAAACGGGTTTGCCATTTTGCATATTATGCACTCTTGCAGGTTCTAATGCACTCTACGTGACTTTCTGTTACTTTCTTACTATCCCTAACCCTATGCCTAACCTATCCCTAACCCTAACCTATCCCTAACCCTATCCCTAACCTATCCCCAACCCTATCCCTAACCTATCCCTAACCCTATCCCTAACTTTCTGAGTTTCATGCGAAATGCCATGTCCACAAAGCTTTGTATGCGAAGCGGCAGTACGTGAATCGGCTTTATGCGAAGCGGCAATATGCGAACCGGGGCGCACCGACTTACCCGGTGGAAATTACGTTTCTTCTTCTTTCTTCGGCGTTCCCAGGCCATGTGGCCATAATGGGTAAGGTACGTATGTGTCCGGTTTTCAGTTTTCACTGGTCTCCCCGCTGCGTACAAGCCGACACATTCCGATTTCGGAGGAGCTCAAAGGAGAAAAATATATTTGGAAAATGCGTGTGTGTGTGTTTACGAGTTACATGTATGGTGTATGTTTGCGTGCATATGTGTGCAAGCCTCTCTTATGCAATGCACAGCTATGCATGTGTGTAAGAGTGTGTGGCTGTGTGTGTGTGCATGCGCGTGTACGTATGCGTGTGTGCATATATGTGTGTGTTTGTGTGTGCGTGCGTGTACTCGTGTGTAAGCGTGCGCATGTGCATAATTATCCATTGTTGAAAATGACACAGCGAGTTTCACTCACTTTCTTCACAGACTATATAATTTCACATTCTCTCTGCTTTCTTTTCTCTCTATAAAAAAAAAGGCAGCATGCAAAAAGCGCGACTCTCTGAATATTCCCATTTGCGCGACCGTACGAAAAGAGCGAATGTCACTGACAGAAAGAGCGAATGTCACTGACAGAAAGAGCGAATGTCACTGACAGAAAGAGCGAATGTCACTGACAGAAAGCGAGAGGGTCGTTGAGGATTGGGATGGGGCAAGAAGTACCTTACAAGAAAAAATGTTTGTTACTTTCTTACTATCCCTAACCCTATCCCTAACCTATCCCTAACCCTATCCCTAACCTATCCCTAACCCTATCCCAAACTTTCTGAATTTTATGCGACTCTCTGAAATTCGCTCTTTTTGTCATTACTGTTCGCTCTTTTCGGCATCTTGTTGTTCGCGCATTTCGTATCGCGATTTTCGAAAAGTCGCGCTTTTCGAATGCTCCCAATTTTATTTTTAGTAATACTCTTTTTTTTTAAAGCACCACTTTCTTTCTCTAACAGTTCTCCCTTTTGTTTTAAAGACCCACTGACCGGGCAAGATTAAGTCCCTTGTTTTCAGTTTTTTTTCCTGGGTAGGTGTGACCCATATAGAAATGCTCCCAACTTAACAATTGAGGCTGCTCTTCAAAGTCTCTGTCTCGTGGGAACGAACGAAAATGGTGTTTTACGTCCTCTCGGTCTGGAACAGACACATATGGGACATTTGTAGATACAAAGATGGTGGGAACAATACTGGAGGCAATGCCAGGAGGCAGTGCAACACCAGTAAAGTCCCGATTTTTTTAACAGTACAGATAGGTGTAGCAGTAACCACGCCTCGGTTAAACCTCACCGGCTATGGTACCGCCACAATAGTAATAGCAGTAGTCTCTGTCTCGTTTTCAGTTTGGGGGGCATTTATATGGGAGTCAAAACCTGGTCAAAATAAGATTTCTTACCAGCGAGAGAGGGAAACACGCGAAACCCGTGATTTTGACTCATGGATCTGGTGGGTCTTTATAACATATTTCCCTATATTGACATTTGCTCTTTGTTCCTCTCTCTACTAGTCTTGAGACATTTTCTTTTGCCTCACGGTCTGTCACGTGCGGTTTTAAAGATCCACCAGATCACGTGTCACAATCACGGGTTCCACGTGTTTTCCCCCTCTTATAGCTGGTAGGAAATCTTTGTTTTGACCAGGTTTTACTCCCATACAAATGCCCCCCAAATTGAAAACGAAACATCATTTTAAAGAGCAGCCTCAATTTCAAGTTGGGGGCACTTGTATGTGGGTCGCAGCTACCCAGAAAACCCCCCAAGGGACTTAAAATCGTGGTGGGTCAGTGTGTCTTTAAAAGGCCAAAGGACTTTCGTTTCAGTAATGGGATGTTTTATTTACGGTCGCTATTTAAATATGTACACTAGAGAAATGATTTCGAAAGGTCAAAGCCTTCTTTGTTAATCCATGGATTTATTTTAGAGTTAATTTATGTTATCGTACGCTTTGCGGAGAATGACTTTGTTAAGTATAATGGATTAAAAAACAAAAACAACAACAACACACACACGAAAGAAACACAGTCACTGTATGTGTGTGTGTGCGTGTGCGCGTGCGCGTGTGTGCGTGTGCGTGTGTGCTTGCGTTACTTGCTTGTGTGTGTGGGTGTGTGCGTGTGCGTGTGTGCTTGTGTTACTTGCTTGTGTGTGTGTGTGTGTGTGTGTGTGTGTGTGTGTGTGTGTGTGTGCGTGTGCGTGTGCGTGCGTGCGTGCGTGTGCGTGCGTGTGAGTGTGTGGGTGCGTGCGTGTGGTGCTGCGCGCGTGCTTGCGTGTGTGTGTGTGTGTGTGTGCGTGTGCGTGTGTGTGTGTGTGTGAGCTGTGTGTGTGTGTGTGGTATCTTGTGTGAGTGTGTGTGCATGCTTGCGTGTATGTACATGTCCACGCGTGCTCGCGCTTGCATGCGTGTATGCGTGCATGTGCGTGAGTGTTTGCATGCATGTATGTCTGTGTAAGTGTGTATCTGTGTGCTAACATATCTATACACATTAATTTTGTTTCGTTTTCTACTTACAAAACAAACACGGTTTTATTTATGACCATTATATGTCTTCCACAAAGAAAAGATAAAAACAAATAAAGAAGAGAGGTAATAAGAGAGAGAGAGAGAGAGAGAGAGGAAGAGAGAGAGAGAGAGAGAGAGAGAGAGAGAGAGAGAGATAGATGAGAGAGAGAGAGAGAGAGAGAGAGAGAGAGAGAGAGAGAGAGAGAGAGAGAGGAAAAGTGGACTTTATTTGACAAGGATAAAGATTTAAGGCGATGCCTATTCTTACAATCTGTCCTTGGATAAAAGAAAACAATTAAATTGCTAGAAGCGTGGAAAAAACAACAACAATGAGAGAGAGAGAGGGAGAGAGAGAGAGAGAGAGAGAGAGAGAGGAGAGAGAGAGAGAGAGAGAGACGGAGAGAGAGAGAGAGAGAGAGAGAGAGAGAGAGAGGAGAGAGAAGAGAGACTCAGAGAGAGAGAGAGAGAGAGAGAGAGAGAGAGAGAGAGAGAGCGAGAGAGAGAGAGAGAGAGAGAGAGAGAGAGACGCTGGACACTGGAAAACTGTATTTGACAAGGATAAAGATTTTAGGCGCTGCCTATTCTTACAATCTGTCCTTGGAGAGAGAGAGAGAGAGAGAGAGAAGAGAGAGAGACGAGAGAGAGAGAGATAGAGAGAGAAGAGAGAGAGAGAAGAGAGAGAGAGAGAGAGAGAGAGAGAGAGAGAGAGAGAGAGACGAGGAGAGAGAGAGACTGAGAGACTGAGAGAGACTGAGAGAGAGACAAGAGACAGATATATACAGAGAGTCCAGTTGATGACCTGTACTACATACACTACACCAATGTTGTGCTATGGTTGCTAGTGTGCACTATTAATCAAGTGGAGGGGGATTGAGTACAATGACTTGTGGCAAATATACTAGAATGACAGAGACAGACAGAGACAGACAGACAGAAGGAAGAATAATAGGGGAAGACGGGGTAAAAAAAAAAAGCGCATGGGCGGGTAAGAAGCCCACCCCAATTATCTCATGAAATAAAGAAAATTTCAGTCAAATTTGCCCATGAGACGAATGCTAGACATTAACGCTCGTCTCATGGGCAAAATGAGACTGAAATTTGCTTCATTTCATGAGATAATTGGGGTGGGCTTCTTACCCGCCCATGCGCTTTTTACCCCGTCTTCCCCTAATTAAAAAACACCCAGCAAGCACAAGACAAAGTATAAAAACTAAAGCAAGAAAAAGTAGAAAGAGCGAGCGGAACAGATAATCGAAGAACTAAATAAAACAGAAGAAATACCTTTCTATCCTATTTGGCCTTTCCTGAAACCGCAAATGTCACGTTTGGAATTAAGAGAAAAAGCAAGAAATATATAAATACAGACAACACATTGTTTTGGTTTTAGTCTACAAAGTACGAATTACTTCTTCTTCTTCCTCTTCTTGTTCTTCCCCATCCGTCTCTTCTTCTTTTTCTTTTTTCTTTTTCTTCTTCTCCGTCGTCTTCTTCTTCTTCTTTACTTCTTCTTCTTCTTCTTCTTCTTCTTCTTCTTCTTCTTCTTCTTCTTCTTCTTCTTCTTCTTCTTCTACTTCTTCTTCTTCTTCTTCTTCTTCTTCTTCTTCTTCTTCTTCTTCTTCTTCTTCTTCTTCTTCTTCTTCTTCTTCTTCTTCTTCTCCATCTTCTTCTTCTCCGTCTTCTTCTCCGTCTTCTTCTTCGTCTTCTTCTTTTTCGTCTTCTTCTTCTTCTTCTTCTTTTCTTTTTCTCTTCTTCTTCTTTTTCTTCTTCCTCTTCTTCTTCTTCTTCTTCTTCTTCTCCGTCTTCTTCTTCTTCTCCGTCTTCTTCTTCTTCTCCGTCTTCTTCTTCTTCTTCTTCTTTTTCTTCTTCTTTTTCTTCTTCTTTTTCTTCTTCTTTTTCTTCTTCTCCGTCTTCTTCTCCGTCTTCTTCTTTTTCTTCTTCCTTTTGTTGTTGTTGTGTTGTTGTTGTTATTGTTGTTGTTGTTCTTTTCTCGTTTGTCGTGGTTGTTGTTGTTCTTTCTCTATCTTCTTCTTCTTCTCTTCTTCTTCTTCTTCTTCTTCTTCTTCTTCTTCTTCTTCTCTTCTTCTTCTTCTTCTTCTTCTTCTTCTTCTTCTTCTTCGTCTTCCTCTTCTTCTTCGCCCTTTTCCTCCTCCTCCTCCTCCTCTCCTTCTTGAAAATACGCTTAAAGGCTGAGACTACCTAGCATTACTTTTAAAGGTACACCTCGGTTAATACCAAACATGACCTTTCAGCGCTGACTGGTGCCATTTCCTTGAGTAGCACCAACAAGTCACAAAGAGGGATTACTTCGCAGCCTACCGGGCTTGCAAAGAATGAAGCCAACTTTCTTACTTCCCACCTGGAAGGTGGGAAGCGTTAAGTATGGTAACAGAGGCAGTGAGTG
>CM065695.1:15047250-15054750 GCA_017654935.2 Phymorhynchus buccinoides | reverse complement strand
GTGTGGCTGGCCCATAAACCCTCCATGGCTGGCCCATGTCGCCAGCTCCTGACTAACTGAACCATCATCCACTACCCTGGTAATCCAATCGCATCGTACAGTCGTGCGATGTTAGTGGACGTGTGGCTGGCCCATAAAACCCCCATGTGGTCTGTTGCCAGCTCCTGACTAACTGAACCATCATCCACTACCCTGGTAATCCAATCGCATCGTACAGTCGTGCGATTTTAGTGGACGTGTGGCTGGCCCATAAAACCCCCATGTGGTCTGTTGCCAGCTACTCCTGACTAACTGAACCATCCACTACCCTGGCAATCCAATCTTTCTTCTTTCTCGTCAATTATCAATTTCCCTGTCAATTATCAGCGCAGATGCGTCATGCTGCAGTCATGCACATAACTAAAAAACAACAACAACAGAGTTAGGCTCAGCACGTCCGTCTTCGGCAGGAGAAAATCTTTGTTGTAAGAGTTTCTTGAAGGAAAACAAAACAAAGGGCAGGAGAAAGGACCAGTAAGGCAGAAATGTAGAAGATGACTGTCAGTAAGCGAAAGGAAAAGGCAGAGTCAAAGAGAGAGACAGAATAGAGGAAGTTACAAACACAAAACTTCCAGAAGGTGTGTGTGTGTGTGTGTGTGTGTGTGTGTGTGTGTGTGTGTGTGTGTGTGTGTGTGTGGACTATTTGTACAAAAGACCGCCCCCCCCCCCCCGGCATCCCCACCGGGGGAGTTCTATTTCATCCGCTGTGTACTGTAGATGACCAGTGGTCACTGCCACTGACCACTGGTCATCTACATTGTACAAGGTGCAGTAGTACTCATGGCGCGATGGTAAGCTGTTAACAGGGTGCAAATGTGGAATTTACATCAATCTGACCACTGGCTAGAGGCGGTGACCACTGGTCATCTGCATTATGCGAGTGCATAGATTATCTGGTGACAGGAAATAAGCTGTTAAGAATCAAAATTTGATTTTAAGTCAAAGTGACCACTGGTCATTGTCACTGACCACTGGTCGTGTGCATTGTACAAGGTGCAGTAGTACTCATGACACACTGGTAAGCTGTTAACACAGTGAACATGCGGAGTTTACATCAAACTGACCACTGGTCAGTGGCGGTGACCACTGGTCATCTGCATTGTACAAGGTGCAGTAGTACTCATGACACACTAATAAGCTGTTAACACAGTGAACATGTGGAATTGACATCAAACTGACCACTGGTCAGTGGTGGTGACCTCTGGTCATCTGCATTATTCAAGTGCATTCATTATTTGCGAAGGGAAAAAAAGTCAAAGTGACTAGTGGTTATTGTAAATGATGGACCAAACATCTTGTGCACAATACGCATAGACACAGACACGTGGAGATATAGACACGCGGACATATAGACACGCGGACATACACGGGACATAAATGACACGCATATATAGAAACGCGGACATATCGGTCCACTGAGTGATAAACACGCGGACGACACGCGGACGCGATCGCGCACCATGACATTCCAATAATGTGCAATCACAAACAGTGTAGCTCTCATTTACTATTGTGCGTTTTATGTGCGTGTCATATTGAAAAGAAATGGTCCACTGTGCCGTGCGTGCGCCAGTGTGTGTGTGTGTGTGTGCGTATGCGTGTGCGTGTGCGTCGATGCGTGTGCGTGCGTGCACACGCGCATGCGGTGTGCGAATGCGTGCGTGCGTGTGTGCGTGCGTGCGCGCGTGTGTGTATGTGTGTGTGCGTGTGTGTGTGTGTGTGTGCGTGTAATGCTCTGTTGTGCGTGAGTGTGTGTGTGCACGCGCGCATGCGTGAGCGTGTGTGTGTGTGTGCGTGTGTGTGTGTGTGTGTACGCGTGCATACACGCGCCCGCTCGCCCGCGCGCTCCCACTGATACCTTCTCATTTCCTCACGACTGAGTGAATCGTTTGATGCACAGCAGGCTTTTGCACCTCCGTTTACACCCTATCTGACACACCAGCTCTCTCTCATCTCTCTCTCTCTCTCTCTCTCTCTCTCTCTCTCTCTCTCTCTCTCTCTCTCTCTCTCTCTATCTCTCTCTCTCTCATCTCTCTCTCTCTCTCTCAAAGACACGAGGTGGTCACTGCCCTGAGGGTCGTGTTGTCTTTAACTGGACTCTTTGTCATTAATTAAAACTGAGTGAATAAAAGCATTCAAAACGAGCAAATTTCATACGTCACGAGGGATGCCCCCCCCGTGGGGATACCGGGGGGGGGGGTTGGGGGGTTGTTTGGGGGGGGGGGGGGGGTCTTTTGCATTAATAGTTCCCCTACCTTTTGGAAGTTCTGTTCTTGTAGCCTCCTTTAATTCAACGCCAGCCATTTTTTTTTTTTTTTTCCCAGCTAAAACTTTCCATTACACTTACCTGGGTAGAGAAAAGATTCTGTCTGCAATATTGGGGATTCCTCTGTGGCATGCATAACATATAGGACATATCCTTACTTCCCAAAATTAAGAACATAAGCTCACTGGATACCAGACCCTCATTTCATGACTTTCAGTGACATGGGTGTTAAATCATTGTGGTGCGAAGAGGCGACAGTGGCGATGAAAGGGTTTTAACCTGTCAATCTCTTTGACTCTGCCCTTTTCCCTTTTTGTGTGCTTACTGTCATCTACTATCCGTTTCTGCCCATACGGGTCTATTCTCCTGCCTCCCCCTTCCCCCCCCCCCCCCCCCAAAAAAAAAAAAAGCACCCACAAAAACCCCAAACGCTTTCAAAAAGATTTCCTCCAACCGGAAGTCGGACTTGCTGGGCCTACCCATTTCTTACTTAGGCGCATGACTACAGTATGACGCATCTGCGCTCATAAGTTGACGGGGGAACTGCCTGAGCGACCGAAGAAGAAGAAGAAGAAGAAGAAGAAGAAGGAGAAGGAGAAGGAGAAGAAGAAGAAGAAGAAGAAGAAGAAGAAAAGAAGAAGAAGAAGAAGAAGAAGAAGAAGAAGAAGAAGAAGAAGAAGAAGAAGAAGAAGAAGGAGGAGAAGAAGATGAAGAAGAAGAAGAAGAAGAAGAAGAAGAAGAAGAAGAAAAGGAATAAGAGAAGAAGAAGAAGAAGGGCTACGCTGGCTACGCTGTAGTTGAGACACCCCCACCCCCACCCCCACCCCCCTCTCAAATTTGTCTGAGAAGCAACATTCTGCCTTTCACCCGACGACTTGACTATGGACCACATTCCCATGGCAAAACAAAAAAGAGAGTGATTTTAATATGTAACTATGAATGGTCGACTTTAACCTAAAAAAATTCAAAAATTCGAAATCATTTTATTATCTCCCAGGGAGAAATTTCGCTCAGGTGACCTACACCGAATACATTGACATTCAGCAAGCATAAATGAAAACTTAAAGATGCACCAGATCATGTGTCGAAATCACGGGTTTCACGTGTTTTCGCTCTTGTAGCTGGTAATGAATCTTGTTTTGACCAGGTTTTACTGCCATACAAATGCCCCCAAATTGAAAACGAAACATCGTTTTAACCCTTTCACCGCCAAAGTCGCATTTTAGCACCACAGTGATTTAACACCTATGTCACTAAAAGGCATCAAATTGGGGTCTATTATCCAAAGACCCTATTGTCTTAGTTTTGGGAAGTAAGGATAGACCTTATTTTATGTGTCACAGAAGAATCCCCAATACTGTAGTTGGATTTTGTTCTCTACCCAGGTAAATTTAATGGAAATTGTTTGCTGAAATATGGCTGGCGGTGAAAGGGTTAAAGAGCAGCCTCAATTGCAAGTTGGGGGTATTTGAATATGGGTCACAGCTACCCAGAAAAAACCCCAAGGGACTTAATCGTGGTGGGTCAGTGCATCTTTAAGGAGAGAGAGAAAAATAGAGATTAAACGCCTTCTGGGGCCAAAAGGCCATTTGGGGCATTTGAAATGATACAGATACTTAAAGTATCTTTAAGGCGTGACCTTTGCCCTACTTATAGTATATACAACGCGTCCATTTTTAGGGACAAGAGCTCTGTTTAAGGACACGAGAAAAACGGTCAAGCGAGGAATGCACAATTTCCATTTGGCACTAGCCTAGGGGAAGACGGGGTAAAAAGCGCATGGGCGGGTAAGAAGCCCACCCCAATTATCTCATGAAATAAAGAAAATTTCAGTCAAATTTGCCCATGAGACGAATGCTAGACATTAACGCTCGTCTCATGGGCAAAATGAGACTGAAATTTGCTTCATTTCATGAAATAATTGGGGTGGGCTTCTTACCCGCCCATGCGCTTTTTACCCCGTCTTCCCCTAGATGTAAAAGGTCACGAACTAACTCAAACCAGACTGACTAGTAGCATTAGGGCTTGTCGAATGATTATCGAATTTAGTGCACGTTTAGATCCAAGCTTTTTTCCCCTTTGCTTACGGTCATCTGCATACTATGTTTCTTATTAGTGGTCAATTCTCCTGCTTTTTGTTAGTCCCCGAGCCGAAGGTTCGGGGAGCTATTGTTTTTGTCTGGTCCGTCCGTCCGTCCGTCCGGTTTCCATCCGTCCGGCGTGCCTCCGTCCGGCCGGCTATTCGTCCGTTTTTCTCAAAAACTATTCAGTCTATCATCATCAAAGTTGGTATACTAAGTTTGCCAAGATGTAAGCTATCCACTGATGTATTTAGATTTACATTAAGGTCAAGGTCGCGCCAGTTACGGGGTTCAAACCCCGAAACACATAATCGCTAATATCTCGCGAAGTTTTGCATGTATTTTAATGTAGTTTTTTTTTTCTCACAACATTTCTTTCTTCAAAGATTTTCTCCAACCGAAGACGGACATGCTGGGCCTATTTCTCAGCTAGGCGCATAACCGCAGCATGACGCGACGTGTCTGCGTTCACGTGACAGGAAACTGTCTGAGCGATCGAAGAAGAAGAAGAAGAAGATGAAGATGAAGATGAAGAAGAAGAAGAAGAAGAAGAAGAAGAAGATGAAGAAGATGAAGAAGAAGAAGAAGAAGAAGATGAAGAAGATGAAGAAGAAGAAGAAGAAGAAGAAGAAGAAGAAGAAGAAGAAGAAGAAGAAGAAGAAGAAGAAGAAGAAGAAGAAGAAGAAGAAGAAGAAGAAGAAGAAGAAGAAGAAGAAGAAGAAGAAGAAGAATCATCATCATCATTAAGGGCCAGGCACACGTCCACTAAAATCGCACGACTGTACGATGACGATTCGATTACGTGATCTCCATGCGCCGATCACGTTTTTGTGATCGAATCGTATCGTACAGTCGTGCAATTTTAGTGGACGTGTGGCAGGCCCTAATTTAGGTCCTATTCCACACTGGTGCGATTCGGTCAAATGAATGTATTGACGGGTCTACACCTTCAGAACAAAGTTAACTATGTGGCATCCGGTAGAAAGCGCGCACTGCTATAAAGCGCGCACTTTGATGCCATAAAGCGCGCACGGATTTAGCTACTTGAATACAGCGCACGCTATGAAACGCGCACTTGCACTTCCGCCTGATGTTTTATGAATAGCGCAGGTTTCAATCTTAAAAAAACCCAAATTATGTGAGTATATGCAGTCGTCATTGCTGCTGTTATGTTTATAGCATTTGAAATGATGACATTCGCCTGCAAATTCAAATGAAACTGGGCTTATACACTGCAATATACTATGTTAATAAACTTTGTTTTACAGTGTTATGCTTAGTTGAGAGAGAGAGAGAGAGAGAGAGAGAGAGAGAGAGAGAGAGAGAGAGAGAGAGAGAGAGAGAGAGAGAGAGAGAGAGAGAGAGAGAGAGAGAGAGAGAGAGAGTTTAACCCTTTCACCGCCAGCCTTATTTCAGCCACAAATGTCCATAAAATGTACCTGGGTAGAGAACAAAATCCATCTGCAGTATTGGGGATTCTTCTGTGGCGTATATAACATCAGGTATATCATTACGTCCCCAAAACTAAGACAATAGGGTGTTTGGATAACAGACCCCAATTTGATGCCTTTTAGTGACATAGGTGTTAAATCACGGTGGTGCTAAAATGCGACTTTGGCGGTGAAAGGGTTAATGAAGCAAAGCAAAAGTTTACAAGTGTGATAGAGATTTGTGATACATTTAAATTACAATGTTAGTTTCGTTAATGTTCTAAATCAAAGTTCTGATATGCAAAACATTTCTATGAGAGAGATTGTTTCATTTCATTTTTATATTATTTGAAATAAATATGAGTGATAAATGTTCGAATGTTTTATTTTAAATAAATATGAGTGATAACTGTTCAAATTCCAAGTTGTGTGTGTGTGCAGACTGAGAGATAGATAGAGAGAGAGAGAGAGAGAGAGAGAGAGAGAGAGAGAGAGAGAGAGAGAGAGAGAGAGAGGAGAGAGAGGAGGGGGAGAGGGGGAGGGGAGAGAGAGGGAGAGAGAGAGGGAGAGGGAGAGGGAGAGAGAGAGAGAGAGAGAGAGAGAGAGAGAGAGAGAGAGAGAGAGAGAGAGAGAGAGAGAGAGAGAGAGAGGGGCGCGCACTTTCCAGACATTCGAAATGCGCGTTTTATGGCATTAAACAACCTGAAATCGCGCGCTAACTGACAGTGCGCGTTTGATAGCAATTGCAAAGTGCGCGCTAAACGGACGCAGCCAATGATAAGTGCTTAGAAACCAAAAAAATAAGGGAAGGTCTCTAAATACCGGACAACAGTTAAGGAAATCTCCTCCCCTGTGAGGATACTGAGGAGACAAAACTATATAGTTTCCCACCTTCTGGAAGTTCTTTTTATATTCGTTTGCGTGGATATTCTTATGCTCTGTTACTAGTGTTAGCTAGAGGGAATACAATCATGATACCTCGTTTTCTATTAAGCGTCATCTTTGACATTGTGCTTGTGTGTTTATTTCTTTGCTAAGTTGTTGACGTGATTGGCGTGTTTTGTTAAGCGTTCGGTGTTTGCAAACCTTCCCCGCAGGGATCTCCCCCCCCCCCCCCCCCCAGGATCCCCCTCCCCCCCCCCCCCCCCCGGTTCAGCTCCTCAGTCTTTGACTGAGACGAGGACTTCCCCCTCTCAGGGATGCCCTTCCAGGGAGAGACTTGCTTGCAGGCCTCCATGAGGCGACACGGTCACAGGTTAGGGTATATCATTAAAACAAAAATTGGGTGGCTCGCCTCTGGCTGCGACGCTCTCTCCAGGTGGGAGCAGCCCGAATTTCACAGAGACGCCTCTGTGACTATGAAGTACCTAGTAATCTTTATGCAAGATGTAGCTTCTAATTTTTTTATATTTTTTTTTTTTACTGCATATGAATGTATTATGCCTCTTGGTCAAACACTATTCTTCCCTTTGCTTTTACACACCCTACATTGTCTTCATCTAATGTTGTGAATGCCGGGCGAGGGGGGGGGGGGGGGGGGGGGGGCTGGGGGGGGCTCTCTGCAGCCCCTGAGGTAACTGGACCGGTGCGCCCCGGTTCGCATATTGCCGTTTCGCATACTGCCGCTTCGCATAAAGCCGATTCACATACTGCCGCTTCGCATACAAAGCTTTGTGGACATGGC
>CM065695.1:15029750-15032250 GCA_017654935.2 Phymorhynchus buccinoides | reverse complement strand
AATATTGTTTCCTTTACAAACAGTTTTAGAATCATAATTATCATAAACGAGAGGCAAAGCCTTCAAGGCTCACTCACGGGGTGGGGGTGTTTAAGTACAAGACTGCCAACAAATAATGAGATTGAGGGTCGTAATCATGAGGGGTGGTGTTTAAGTACAAGATTGCCAACAACAAATGGCTTTGAGATTGAGGGTCGTAAACATTAGGGGGGGTGTTTAAAGTACAAGACTGCCAACAAATAATGACTTTGAGATTGAGGGTCGTAGACATGATGGGGGTGTATAAAGATTGCCAATTAATAGACTTTGAGATTGAGGGTCGTAAACATGATGAGGGTGTTTAAAGAACAAATGAAACTATCGTTAATGGATACAACTAAAATTAAAAAAAAAAAAAAAAAAAGTGCCTTTGCCGAGAATTGCACCCGGAACCATTGGCATGAGAGACAAACGCTCTACCTAATGAGCTATCGAGGCTTTCAGTGTTGATGAGTTTGTTAACTCATGTTGCCTATTGAATACTCTCTAACCCACTAATCTAACACGATTGAGCCCCAAAAAGGAAAGAAAGCAAGTGAGCATTCTGCATTACACTCTGTGTAGAAGGCTTTTTTCTGAGGTGTGATTTTCTGATGTTGTAGGTAATGTGAAAGTGGTAGGGTGACATGAACAGACTGCTGTCATCACCAAGACTGGATGAAGTAAGAAAATGGCATTCTCAAATCGATCTTGTCTTTGTTCTTTGGTTTAAACAAATCTTTGTTCGGTTGAAAACGATCAAACAGAAAGACAATTAGAGCAACAGGCTCGAAGCTTATACCGTGCTCCTTAAATTAACATCATAGTTGCACAATTGATTGAGCAGATGGAGACCGCATTGAAACCAAGTAATAATTATAATGATGAACAAAATTAAAGGTATTGTTAATCAATATCATTTAGAAACGTATTACAACTGTGAATACAAAAGAAGAATAGAAGAGTGAACAAAATATAAATAATAATAATAATTTATAAAAAAATCAATCAATAAATTTACATATTTGTGAATTTGGGAGAGACCAAGGGGAAACAAAACACAAAAACTTTGATATTTCTTCTTCGTCGATTGCCCAGACAGTTTCCTGTCACGTGAGCGCAGATGCTTCATGCTGCCGTTGTTGCCATGCGGCCAAACGAAGACATAGTTAGGCCCAACAATTTATCAAGTCTGTCTTCGGCTGGAGAAAATAATCTTTGTAAGAGTTGCTAAAGAAAAAGAAGAAAAAACACACAGAAAAAGGCGGGTGCGTGGACCAGCAAGGCAGAGAGATAGTAGATGACAGCAGGCAAAGGTAAAACAGGCAGCATGAAGAAAAAAAGTGACAGATTAGAGGGATAACTTCCAGAAGGTGAGGACCTATTTGTACGAAACACAACCCCTCCCCCCCCCCAGTTTCCGCTCGGGAAAAAAGGGGAAATATATCGTTTTCTGACTTAACGGGTTCATTTGAAACATTTTCTTATTTCGACCAGAGGTCTTTAACATTTGTTTCCACAAATGCAAAGATTCGGGATGATTTAAGCAAACTCACAACACTGTGTGTAGAATAATTATAGGAGTTAACAACGAACAAGAAAATGGTCTAACATCATCTCGTTCGTAACTCCAAAAATAAATAAATGATGATTTGATTGTTGTGTGTGTTGAGCATCTCCTTAAGGTATGGTTTATGTATATAAACACATCGCCAGTGTCCTATCATAACCTCGTATTCGTAACTAACAAAAATAATTATGGTTTGATTTTGTGTGTGTTGAACATCTCCTTAAGGTATGATTTATGTCTATAAAACGCGAACACATTTGACTTTTAGTTTCCTAGAACTTAAGCCTTTTATTTATTTGGTAAATTGGTGTTTTGTGCATTGTCTCAGATGCTGGACTGCACATGCACATGTAAGAATGTTTGACAGAAAACCCCCCACGAAAGTGTACCTATGCATAATCTACAAACCCAATACAAAACAAGCGCGAAATCGCAATAGTTTGTGGCACGCGGTCTATTTTTACCACTCCAATCATGAGTTACCTCCCCTGGAATTTCAATAATTTTAATCTGTAAACCAGAATGTTATCTCTGCACCATTTCGTAACTTTTTATATCTTTTGGAAAACATTTAAAACTATGTATCCTACTTATACTCATCGAAAGAAGCACCGCATACTCGTCGTGTCTGTTGTAGTGTCTGTATTACGTATGTTTATTATTTTGTACGCTTTTAAAATACATCATTTTAAAGAGCGGCCTTAATTAATTTTGAAGTGTAGCCTCGATTTAAAATCGGGACTTTACTGGTTTCGTACTGCCTCCGGGCATTGCCTCCAGTATTGTTCCCAACATATTTGTATTTACAAATGTCCCATATGTGTCTGATTCAGACCAAGAGGACGTAAAACACCATTTTCGTCGTGTAGCCTCGATTTGAAGTGCGACAATTTTGTCAAAATGTGCGACAAT
>CM065695.1:15012250-15014750 GCA_017654935.2 Phymorhynchus buccinoides | reverse complement strand
GTCGAAAATGACTGACCAGCATCAGCGATGGCTTGGAGTCAAAACGGACTATCTTTGGATAGTTTATTGACGTATTACTGGATTTATTACCAAATCTAATCACTTGTATCAAACAATGACTGCAGAAATATAAAAAGGGTGATTTGCTTTTTATATTTCAGCAGTTTTTTTTATATACAAGTTATTAGTTTTCGTAATAAGTTGAATAATATGTCAATGGACTATTTAACCCTTTCACCACCAAAGTCGCATTTTAGCACCACAGTGATTTAACACCTAAGTCACCAAAAGGTTTCAAATTGTGGTCTATTATCCAAATATCCTATTGTCTCAGTTTTGGGAAGTAAGGATAGACCTTATTTTATATCTGTCACAGAAGAATCCCCAATACTGCAGGTGGATTTTGTTCTCTACCCAGGTAAATGTAATGGACAATTTTGGCTGAAATATGGCTGGCGGTGAAAGGGTTAAAGATGGTCCGTTTTGACTCGAAGCCATCGCGTTATTCTCAAACGTATAAGCTACATGGGCGGTCAGTCTTCAGCAGGTGCCAAACAAAATGGAAGCGACAAAGCGTGTTGGCTCTTTAATTTAGCTTTGCATGTTGATGGCTCTCGTAATTATTTGACTGCTCGAGCCTTAACTGGACAGCTAGCCTTACAAATCATCAAAACACCCACGACCTTAACACGTTTTGTTCCAAATGCCATGGGTCCAGTCGAACCTTCTCCGAAGGGGTTCTTGATAGAACCTGGGATTTACATTTTCTTCGCAAAGTCTTTTGAGAACAGAATAGCGAAGATACAGATGGAAAAAACAAACTGCAAAAGACTAAAGATAATGCAGCCCACCAAATCGTTTATTTTGTTCTCAATAATCAAGTTACAATTTTTTTCTCAGGCGTATGAAGAAGATTCAATGCATGGAAGATTAAACAACAGTTTGTTATCCCGACATGCCTTCGAGTGCTGCCGAAATTAATATTTAATTAATATAGTAAACCATTTTCAGAGAGAGAAAAAAAATTCAATTTTAAAGGGCAGAAACACTTTTGTATTTTCAGTGTGTTCTTTCTTCTTCTTCTTCTCTTCTCCTTCTCCTTCTCCTTCTCCTTCATCTTCATCTTCATCTTCATCTTCATCTTCTTCTTCTTCTTCTTCTTCTTCCTCTTCCTCTTCCTCTTCCTCTTCCTCTTCCTCTTCCTCTTCTTCTTCTTCTTCTTCTTCTTCTTCTTCTTCTTCTTCTTCTTCTTCAGCGGTCGATGTAGCTAGCAGCGTCAGACTTTCAAGTTGGTCGCCATGACGAAGTCCACTGTCTTCTCCAGGTCGGTGCGGCTGCCCCAAAGCTGCAGCTGCAGCTCCATCCCCCCCCCCCCCCTGGCCAGGGTTGGCGTCGTAGAGCATCATGTGTTGGGCAGTGTTGTAGTATGTGTTCAGGGATCTGGGATCCTGAACCACATGGACATTCATCGGTATGGGTGATTTTGAGTCGATTGAGGTGGCTCAGCAGTCTGCAGTGGCCAGTCCTCAGCCGGAAGAGGGTTGTTTGCTGGTGTCTGTTGAGCTGGTGGATTGTATCAACACCACTGTCTTCACCCTGCCTTCTCTTCCACTGGGACCGGTAGTGGTTGTGGATGATTGTCTTTGCTTCTGTTGAGCTGGTGGATTGTATCAACACCACTGTCTTCACCATGGCTTCTCTTCCACTGGGACCGGTAGTGGTTGTGGATGATTGTCTTTGCTTCTGTTGAGCTGGTGGATTGTATCAACACCACTGTCTTCACCCTGCCTTCTCTTCCACTGGGACCGGTAGTGGTTGTGGATGATTGTCTTTGCTTCTGTTGAGCTGGTGGATTGTATCAACACCACTGTCTTCACCGTGTCTTCTCTTCCACTGGGACCGGTAGTGGTTGTGGATGATTGTTTTTGATTGTTTTTGTTTATTATTCGTTATCGCTATAATGTTCATTAACACGCGGGCTTAAAACGTTAGGGTGTAATCATAACACAGTCCTGAATGTAATGTCAAGGGCAAAAAATACGACTAATTGAAAGGTTCTCTCTACAGTGTTTACTTGAAAATGTGTTACCATGGAAACCGTTATTTTCTGGAGCTCTCCAAAGCATCGTTGAAAAGCAAATTGTTGTAACTGTCCATGCATTGAATCTTACTTATAAATCTGAAGAAGAAAAAAAATCAACACAATAGCTCGAGTATTAAACATTTTGCTTTAAAGCGATTTTGTAGGTGGCATTTTTTGGAAGTCTCCCTATACTTATTTGTGACCCAGCACCACGAAAGGGACATTAAGTCTCAAACTGACCTTTCTGAGAAAATTATACATTTGAACACTTCACATAATTCTCTTTATAATGATATATGAACCATTCTTGTATTCTTTTTTCGTTCCAGAGTTAGGAGCATTTAACGTTAGTAAGGTGAGCATCGGCCATTTTGAAAAAAATAACAACACCACAGTTTAAAGTCTAGCCTAGCTGAA
>CM065695.1:15002250-15004750 GCA_017654935.2 Phymorhynchus buccinoides | reverse complement strand
AGCTAGTGTGTGTGGGAGGGTATAACTGCAACCATTGGAAGTTGCTGGAATTAATTACTGGGAACTAAGCTTTTTGGGAGCAGTTAAGCAGTACCTTACAGTAAAATCATTGCGGAATTTCCTCATACAACTAGATGTTTTATGACATTGATCAGAATTTCATTATTCATGTACTCTGGTATTCCCTATCATCTTTCCTATTTTTTAAATTTTATTGCTTTCTCTTCTCTATTTAACTTTCATATCTTGAATGAGTTTTTCATCAGTTTGCTGTAGATATATTCTCTTATGTTTAACTACTTTCTGTCAACAACGATCATGAATACATTTGTTTTTGTTTTCCTGTTTTTCCTCTTAATATTGAACATTGACTTTTGTTTATTTTCTTAAATATGCTATTGTCTGTGTTTGCCAGCCGCCGTATTAGAGATTAAAATTAATTTGAGTAGGCACACAATAACCTTCAAGCTTGTTGCTGACGTTGTTTCTGTTAATCTCATTTGGATGCATATGTGTTGTTGATCAATAAAAACCCCAAAAAGTATTTAAACCAAGAAGAAATAAAGAAGATTCAAAGAAAGGAAGTGCAAGAGGGCAAAGGTCACAAAAGAGGGGACAAGAGGGTAAAGGTCACAAAAGAGGGGACAAGAGGGTAAAGGTCACAAAAGAGGGGACAAGAGGGTAAAGGTCACAAAAGAGGGGACAAGAGGGTAAAGGTCACAAAAGAGGGGACAAGAGGGTAAAGGTCACAAAAGAGGGGACAAGAGGGTAAAGGTCACAAAAGAGGGGACAAGAGGGTAAAGGTCATGAAAGAGGAGATAAGAGGGTAAAGGTCACAAAAGAGGGGACAAGAGGGCAAAGGTCACAAAAGAGGGGACAAGAGGTTAAAGGTCACAAAAGAGGTGACAAGAGGGTAAAGGTCACAAAAGAGGGGACAAGAGGGTAAAGGTCACAAAAGATGGGACAAGAGGGCAAAGGTCACAAAAGAGGGGACAAGAGGGTAAAGGTCACAAAAGAGGGGACAAGAGGGTGAAGGTCACAAAAGAGGGGACAAGAGGGCAAAGGTCACAAAAGAGGGGACAAGAGGGCAAAGGTCACAAAAGAGGGGACTGGAGTGTAAAGGTCACGAAACAGGGGTCGGGGACAAGAGGGTAAATGTCACGAAATTAAAGCAACATAACAGGAACCAAAATCGTAGTAAAAGACGCGAAAAACAACAATACTTCATGTTACCAAAGATACTGTACAGTCTTTGGTTTTACCCCTTCACTGCCAGAGGCAAACATAGAAATTATCGATTTTGTTAAAATTATATTGTTTAAAACAAATCTGTTAGACTCAATCTGAGAAAATGGTCTAGAGATATATCTTTCCTGGCTTATCTAAGCCAAAAACCATCATCCCAGGCTTATGACATCAAAAGTTATGATATCATCAATGACATCATACACTATGAGACTATCTCGTAGCAAGGCAGGGAAGGTTTTTTTTGCTTTTTTTAAATGACAAAGAAAAACAAGCGCGAAATCGCAATAGTTTGTGGCACGCGGTCTATTTTTACCACTCCAATCATGAGTTACCTCCCCTGGCTTTTCAATAATTTTAATCTGTAAACCAGAATGTTATCTCTGCACGATTTCGTAACTTTTTATATCTTTTGGAAAACATTTAAAACTATGTATCCTACTTATACTCATCAAAAGAAGCACCGCATACTCGTCGTGTCTGTTGTAGTGTCTGTATTACATATGTTTATTATTTTGTACGCTTTTAAAATACATCATTTTAAAGAGCGGCCAGAAGTGTAGCCTCGATTTGAAGTGCGACAATTTTGTCAAAATGTGCGACAATTTTGGAACGACAGACCGACAGACCGACAGACCGACCGACCGACCGACCGACCGACAAAGTGAGTTATAGGTTTGTGGCTTGAGCCACAAACAAAAACCTTGAAGAAAAAAACGTACAAACAAAAAAGTCTTGAAGGATTTGTACTGCAATCTGACACGCGATAACCATCCAACATCATATTCCAAAATGAAAACTTTCTTTATAATAACATTCAAAAAAGAGCAGACAAAAAAACAAGCTTGGATTAAAAAAAATCCCAGTCTTTTGACTTTTTTTTAGGGGTCTCGCTAGCACGGTGATGTGGAGAATGGTGTCCATTGTGCTGATAGTTAGTTAGTCTGTTATAGTCCCGTCAACAGCTATGGTTATCTCAGGACTGTCACCACATAAAAATCTACCACGCATAGCAAAACACAAATCCAAGAATCTTAGCAACGTACAAAACCTGAAAACAAAAAATGTAGTACAATTCATAACATGACACTTCCATCATTATACCCTATAGTACATATGTCCACACAGTGCTGGAAACGTGGAGCCACGCTACTCTCATTTATCGGATCCAGGTTATAAAAAAACAGTAAAAAAAAGGATAACAAATACATACTAGTAAGCTAAAATACATAAAAAAAAGGCTATATAAGCTAAT
>CM065695.1:14994750-14997250 GCA_017654935.2 Phymorhynchus buccinoides | reverse complement strand
GAAGCACGCCCACGACGCAGTAACCGAATACTGTAATCACGAGTGCGTTTTAATTGAACAATTAAAGGGGCGCCCCGACGGATGAGTTTTTTTTTGGTCAGAAGCACGTCGAGATCACCAGGAAAACACCCTCTGCAGAGATTGCAACGCTCACTTTGCTCCCGTTTCCTAGAAATCAAACCGTCAAATCGGCGATCCCTCCTTGGCGGAGGTGCTGGAAGTCAGATTCTTTCACCCAAAGAGTAGGCGTGTGGCGTCTCTTTTCTAATGGCCGCCAAATCGTTTGCACGTAATTTCGCAAGACAAGCCTTTTTATTATTTAAACAAAAAAAAGTGATACGGTGTATCTAAAGGAGTTTCACTCACAACAAAGGAAATAGCTCCAATTTGTTTCTAACTGCACTACAAAGAAAAAGCTTAAAAACGGTATTTATTGTATTTGTTGTTTCTTGACATTCGATAAAAAAAAAGTTGTTAAAACAAAGAAAATGGTAAATTATTGAGAATACTACTGATTGTACTTGTATTCAACTGTCAAACAAATTTTCAATAACATGATCAATTCTGATTGTAACATGATTCGTCGTTTCCCTTTGATAAGGGGCGCAAATTTACATAAACAAATATTTATTCCGCTCTTAGTATGACTTTGCAATCCCATTTTTAGCCCTGGTAAGTATAGTTTTGTGATGACTCTGATTCAATGCAAGCTGACATTTATATTGCCCCTAAAATTCATGTAGATTAGATTTACTTGATTTTGTTGTGCATTTTCTGTCCCATTTTCTCTTTTTCCTTTTCTCCTTTTTGTATAAACGTGTTTACTACTGTTGTTGCTTTTATGTTATTATTTTTCAATGAATGATTAGTTTTGCGTATGCAGCCCTCACTGTGCAACTCAAGTATTGGAGTACCCTGTATAAGCTCTTAGCTTGTTGTACTCGAAGTTTATACATGTATTGCTGCTTTACTATGATTCTCTATTCGTGAATAAATTCTTGTTTAAACCAAGAAAGAAAAAGCTTCCATCACAATGAGTGACCTCCACCCACCCCATCCAAAATGGCTACTCTCTCCGGCATCTCCGCCAAGGAGGAAGCGCCGTTTTGACGGTTTGATTTATAGGAAACCAAAGCAAAGTGAGTGTTCCGATCCTTGAAAAAAAGGCTGTCTTTCTTGTGATCTCGACGTGTTTCTTGCAAAAACTCATCCGTCAGGGTCCACCTTAGTAATGTAAATTAGACTAAACAGCCACCGTGTTGCAAATTTACTCTAATTAACATACCACTACTTGCCTTAGCATGAGGCTGTGTCAGACCCGTTGACATAAGCTAGAACGCCAAGGCTACATCAAAATGTTGTTATGCTCTGAATGGTTGTGCGGGGATTGTCTTAAGCCATGGCACAAGCTCCCAGCATAACATCATCGGTCTAAAAAAAACCCGAAGACGGAGTGTGGCTGCCCACATGGCGGGGTCATCAAAAACGGTCACACACGTAATGTTCTCATCCCTAGCTGGTGCATTTGTACTGAATTGTTCAAGTGCTCTGGCTGTTGGGATGATCCCTGGAGTCGCTAAGCCAGGGGTCAACGACAACAACAACAGCAACAACATCATACCACCACCCGTGTTGACCGTCTTAGACAGTCCCATTCTTCTTCTTCTTCTTCGATCGTCAATTATGAGCGCAGATGCGCTATGCTGCCGTCATGCGCCTAACTATGAAAATAATATTTGATCAAAGAAACCACAAACACCACTAACTGTATATCCTTTTTGAAGGTAGCTCTGTGCTGTGGAGGGCTGGTAGTGTTTTGTGGTATGATTTGTTCATAACTATGAAAATAAGTTAGGCCCATCAAGTCCGACTTCGGCTGGAGGAGGAAATCATTTTTGAAAGTGTTTCGTGAAAGATACAAAAAAAGGCAGGGTTGATGGACCTGGTAAAGGCAGAAAGATAGTAAGATGACAGCTTAGCAAAGGGAAAAGGCAGAATCAACGAGAGTGACAGAGGAGAGGAAGCTACAAGCACAGAACTTCCAGTGAGTGAAAATCTGTTTAACGTCCTCCGGTCTGGAACAGACACATATGGTATTGATATTGATTAATCATACCTTTAATTGTGTTCATCATTACATTACTTCGTTTAAATGCAGTCTCCATCTCGATGGCTTGGAGTCAAAGCGGACTATCTTTAGATAGTCCATTGACGTATTATTGAACCTATTACAAAAACTAATAACTTGTATCAAACAATGACTGGAGAAATATATAAAGGGGGTTTTGCTTTTTATATTTCTGCAGTGTCTTTTTTATACAAGTTATTAGTTGTCGTACTAAGTTCAATAATATGTCAATGGACTATCTAAAGATAGTCCGTTTTGACTCCAAGCCATCGATATTATTCTGTTCAATCAATTGTGCAACTATGATGCTAATTTAACCCTTTCACCGCCAGCCATCTTTGAGCCAAAAATTTCGATTAAAGCCACTTGGCT
>CM065695.1:14984750-14989750 GCA_017654935.2 Phymorhynchus buccinoides | reverse complement strand
CTTTAAAATACAATTTGTAAGGATAAGAAGGACAGAAAGATGGGGGCAGTTGTGGGAATGAGGCAGCAGAAGAAAGGATTAGGTTGAGAAAATGATAGATAGCAATACAAAGAAGAAAGAGGAAAGAAAGAGAGACAGAAAGAAGAGACTGAATCTAGAGCGGATGAATGATTGGGTGTGGTGTGAGAGCTACATATTTTGTCAACCCTTTCACCGCCAAAGTCGCATTTTAGCACCACAGTGATTTAACACCTATGTCACTAAGAGGCATCAAATTGGGGTCTATTATCCAAAGACCCTACTGTCTTAGTTTTGGGAAGCAAGGATAGACCTTATTGTATATATGTCACAGAAGAATCCCCAATACTGCAGATGGATTTTGTTCTCTACCCAGGTAAATTTAATGGAGGATTTTGGTTGAAATATGGTTGGCGGTGAAAGGGTTAATGTAAATTTATGTTTCATACTTTTATCTTTACACGGTGGGAGATACGTTTCAATGTGCCTTGTACAATGCCAATGGACAATAAAGAAACTTATGACTTATGACTCTAATATATTTTAACTCATTCAAGTCCTCCCAACCATAATATGTGCGGAATTAATAGACAGCTGTCAATTTGATGCATTTGCTTCAAGGGAAGTAAATCTGTGTGCACACCATACCTTGGTCACTTCTAAACTCGCTTCGCTCCCTTAGACCACAATTTTGCCTCTGACTTTGCTTTTGTAGTGGTTTGGTGTGGGGAAAACCAATCGGTGTGGAGAGGTTTTTTTCTATAGGGGAAGACGGGGTAAAAAGCGCATGGGCGGGTAAGAAGCCCACCCCAATTATCTCATGAAATAAAGAAAATTTCAGTCAAATGTGCCCATGAGACGAATGCTAGACATTAACGCTCGTCTCATGGGCAAAGTGAGACTGAAATTTGCTTCATTTCATGAGATAATTGGGGTGGGCTTCTTACCCGCCCATGCGCTTTTTACCCCGTCTTCCCCTATAAAGTCTATAAGTCTGATCTACCACTTCCCTGTGTCTAAAACCTGAAGTAAAAACCCGTAATCTTCTTTCATTTCTCCTTTTCTTTATGTACGTTTTGCTTCTGTGTATGGCTGGAGTGATTTGTGAGTGTTTAAAAAAAAAAAAAAAAAAATTCAAAATCGCTGCGATGCGAATGAGTTAATCGACTAAGGTTCCGTAAAAAATAATGTGCGGGCACAAAAAGTGAGAAGGCGACACAACGAGTCTCAGTATATTAGAATGCATTTCTCGGTTAATTGTATTTTTCCGTTTTTGCCTTTCTTACCATACATAAAGCTGTATTTTAGGAACATATTCAGCTAATAACCTTTTTGGAATACTAACCCTAACCCTAACCCTAGCCCTAAACCTAACCCTACCCACCACTATGTACTGCAGTACACCGCGATTTGTCACAGTTGTGGTTCGTTGCGTTTTTCCGTCTTATACGGTGGGGGGTAGGGTTAGGGTTAGGGCTAGGGTTAGGGTTAGGGTTAGTATTCCAAAAAGGTTATTAGCTAAAAATGTTCCTAAAATACAGCTTTATGTATGGTAAGAAAGGCAATAACGGAAAAATAGAATTCACCGAGATAGGTAGGGGGAGGGGGGGGGGGGGGGGGGGGGGGGGGGGGGGGGCACATCTTGACCTTTACCGAATTTTGTTTGAACCCTTTCACCGCCAGCCATCTTTGAACCAAACGTTTCCATAAAATGTATTTTGGTTACAGAAATATTTCATCTGCAATATTGTGCGATTTTTCTGTGACACATTTAGAATAGGGTCAATCCTTACTGCCCAAATTTAGGAGCACAATATTGTTGAATAATAGACCCTGATTCAAGAGTTTTAATGACACGAGTGTTAAATCATTGTGGTGCAAAAATGCGACATTGGCGGTGAAAGGGTTAATCAAACATAAAATTTGATTCGTGTATTGGGTTTTTTCTTGAGTATAGTGAGCGAAAGTAGTAGAATTATTTTTCAGACGGAAGCTTTTTACGTGAATCTCGACTCACAGACATCGTCACAATCGGATCGCATGGGGGTCGAATCGTATGTAGTGTGGCTGGCCCATTAAAGTTTGGTTGAGAACGGACTAGACTTAGTCATACACCCATGCATTAAAGATTCGAATAATTAATTATTTCATTCAGTCATTCATTCATTCATCCATCAATCCATCCATACACCCATGCGTTAAATATTCGAATCATTAATTATTTCATTCATCCATTCATTCATTCGTTCATTTCTTCTTTCATTCATTCAATCATTGATTATGTCAGTCATTCATTCATCCATCAATCCATCATACACCCATGCATTAAAGATTCGAATCATTAATTAATTAATTAATTAATTAATTAATTCATTCATTCATTCATTCATTTCTTCTTTCATTCATTCAATCATTGATTATGTCAGTCATTCATTCATCCATCCATCCATCCATCCATACACCCATGCATTAAAGATTCGAATCATTAATTAATTAATTAATTCATTCATTCATTCATTCATTCATTTCTTCTTTCATTCACTCAATCATTGATTATGTCAGTCATTCATTCATCCATCCATCCATCCATCCATACACCCATGCATTAAAGATTCGAATCATTAATTAATTAATTAATTAATTAATTAATTCATTCATTCATTCATTCATTTCTTCTTTCATTCATTCAATCATTGATTATGTCAGTCATTCATCCATCCATCCATCCATCCATCCACCCATGCATTAAAGACTCGAATCATTAATTCATTAATTCATTCATTCATTTCTTCTTTCATTCATTCAATCATTGATTATGTCAGTCATTCATTCATCCATCCATCCATACACCCATGCATTAAAGATTCGAATCATTAATTATTTCATTCATTCATTCATTCATTCATCCATCAATCCATCCATACACCCATGCATTAAAGATTCGAATCATTAATTATTTCATTCATTCATTCATTCATCCATCAATCCATCCATCCATACACCCATGCGTTAAATATTTGAACCATTAATTATTTAATTCAGTCATTCATCCATCCATCCATACACCCATCCATACACCCATGCATTAAAGATTCGAATCATTAATTATTTCATTCATTCATTCATTCATTCATCCATCCATACACCCATCCATACACCCATGCATTAAAGATTCGAATCCTTAATTATTTCATTCATTCATTCATTCATCCATCAATCCATCATACACCCATGCGTTAAATATTCGAATCCTTAATTATTTCATTCATTCATTCATCCATCAGTCCATCCATCAATCCATCATACACCCATGCATTAAAGACTCGAATCATTAATTAATTAATTAATTAATTCATTCATTCATTCATTCATCCATCAATCCATCCATCATCCATCCATCCATACACCCATGCATTAAAGATTCGAACCATTAATTATTTCATTCATTCATTCATCCATCCATCAATCCATCCATCCATACACCCATGCATTAAAGATTCGAACCATTAATTAATTCATTAATTCATTAATCCATCCATCAATCCATCCATCCATACACCCATGCATTAAAGATTCGAATCTAAGACAATAGATTTGAATCTGTTCAAAATACAGACAACTCCACTCAACAACACACTCATCGACTCTCGATCCCAAACGAATCCAAAACGAAGTGTGCTGAAACAACAACAAAACTCGAGAGAAACGAAATCACACCCAAAAAATCCAAGGAGCGTCGTTAACAAGGAAGAACAAAACATTACTTAATAGTATTAGCCTGCCTAATATTGCAGCGCGCGAGTATTAATCTACAGTAATGCAGCAAGCTGCGCAATAGCAAACAGCAACAGCAGCAGCAGCAGCAGAAATAGCATCAGCAGCAGCAGTAGCAGTAGCAGCAGCAGCAAAAGTAACGCGGCACGCGCGGTAGAAAAGACCCATGGTAATCATTTGTCTTCGGCTACCAGTTCAGTTTAAAGCAAAGTTCCGTTTCTGCTGCCTTGCCTATAGGGGAAGGAAGATGATAAGAAATCCACTCTCAGAAAGGGAGTGGGGTGGTTGTTGTTTTTAAGTAAGAGGTGGTCATCTTTTTTGGTTTGTTTGCTTGTTTATTTTATTTAGGCAGCGATTTAATGCTCCAAAAAAATAGATGATTTTGACCCAAAAAAACAGATGCTTGTGGCAAAAGAAAAGACCATCTAACCCTAACCCTATCCCTAACCCTAACCCTAACCCTAACCACGGAAAGAACCAAGAAATAGAGCAGGAGGGTGTAAATCTACATATTTGCCGATAAATCGATGTACAAAGCCATGCAATTATACTATTTTTGTGCTGGAACCATTCCTTTTTTTTGGTTGATAAATTTTAAGTCTTTTATTTAGTTAGTAGGGTTATATTCGAAAAGAGTGTGTTGTTGAAAACGAAATATAATATAAGAAAACGACGACGAAATAAGAAAGAACAAAAAAAAAAAGGATGAATTCAATTTTGATCTGATAACTGGGTGAGGTTCATTGCCAATATTTGTTATTTTATCTTTTTTATCTTTTGTACTTCTTCTTCTTCTTTTTCTCTCGTGTATAATATGAGATTGCTGTTCCTCGGATGTTTGAGATGCGAGTCTTGCGAGGTGAGTGAGGGTTAGGCCTAATTAATGAGTCGCATTTCGTTTGTCTGTTTGTTTGTTTGTTTGTTTGTTTGTTTGCTTGTTTACTCGTTCGCTGATTTGTTTGTTTATATTCAAATGGAAACGAACAAACAAAAATAACCAATCGTTGCGCAGGAAATACATCGGTTTTTTTAAAAATCTGTATCCATTCTTTTGTTTGTGCGTTTGTTTTAACCCTTTCATCGTGTGTGTGTGTGTGTGTGTGTGTGTGTGTGTGTGTGTGTGTGTGTGTGTGTGTGTGTGTGTGTGTGTGTGTGTGTGTGTGTGTGTGTGTGTGTGTGTGTGTGTGTGTGTGTGTGTGTGTGTGTGT
>CM065695.1:14967210-14974250 GCA_017654935.2 Phymorhynchus buccinoides | reverse complement strand
GAGGAGAGAGAAGAGAGAGAGAGCAGAGCAGAGGAGATACACAGATAGGAGAACAGAGAGAGAGAGAGTGAGAAGAGAGGATTGAGAGAGTGAGGAGTGAGAGAGAGAGATGAGTGAGGAATAGAGAGTGGTTGAGAGAGAGAGTGTGTGTGCGAGAGAGAGAGAGAGAGAGAGAGATGAGTGAGAGAGAGAGAGAGAGCGACGGAGCGAGAGAGAGAGGAGAAGAGAGGAGAGAGAGACAGAGAGAGAGAGAGAGAAGAGAGAGAGAGAGAGAGAAAGAGAGAGAGTAGAGAGAGAACGGATAAATAAGATAATTTCCTTATACAAAATCACTCAAGCATACTTAAATAGCTTGATACTGTTTTTTATGTTATTGTCATCTGACGTTTAACTTGCAAAAATACGTCAACCGCGGAAACTAGGCACAATGATCAACTTAGGACGCCCATTGTGCCGCCAGTTGGCAATCAAGCCAGTAGGGGCTTGGCGCGTGATATTCTTAGTTGGTGGTAGTGGAGAGAGAGAGAGAGGGGGAGGGACGCATCTGTGCTACTGTTGAATTCAACACATACGCATCTGTAGTGCTACAAAAATCGGGACTTTCCTGGTGTTGCACCGACTCCGAGCATTGCATCCAGGATCGTTTTCTGCCATACTTGCTATCTACTAATGTCCCATTATTCGTCCTGTTCCGACCGGGGTCTTTAAAGACACACTGTCCCACCACGATTCAGTCCCTTGTTTTTTTTTTCTCTGGGTACTGTGTGGGAGGGGTCGCCATCGTGAACAGAGCATAGTAACAGTTACTGTGTATTCGCGATTAGCGACGGTCCGAGCTGTGACCCATATACAAATGCCCCCCAACTTGAAATTAAGGCTGCTCTTTAAAAAGATGTTTCGCTTTCAATTTGGGGGCATTTTGTATGGGAGTCAAACCTGGTCAAAACAAGATTAATATTTTCGTACCAGCTATAAGAGGGGGAAAAACACGTGAAACCCGTGATTTTTGACACCGTGATCTGGTGGGTCTTTAAAGACAGAATTTGACATCGGAGTCAACCTTAATGAATACATGTGTGGATGGGAATAGGCATTGTTCGGAAAATAATGAAGGGGAGTAATTTCATGTTGTGTGGAAAGTGATCTCGCCTAATTCAATCGGTAAAAACAGGGGAAGTTTTACTCTGCCATCAGGTAAATCCCCATCCCTCGCTTCGTGTGTTTTGAGGAGACACGTAGCATGTAGAACGCAGTGCGTCACTTCTAAAAATTGATGTAATTTATATTGTTACGTCACAGTTTGCAAGTCTCCATCACTTTGCAGCAACGCACTTTTCTCTAAATAAAAAAAAGCAAGTCCCTGACTCGCATCCCGCGGTTTCAAGCTTCGACGCCATTGTTTGCATTGTTGCTATGGTATTTGACCGAGTAATGGAGGTAAGCAAACTCTAATTTTCACGAAGTGCTCTCCCCTAGTTGTTTTTTTCTTCCCGAAATCGTTTATTGAAAATGTTGATACACCATTATCCGTTTCTTGAACAGAGCAAAGCATTTTGCCCTTTTCATAAACAAGGGGCAATTTCACGGATTGGGCGTAAAACGTACACACCCTGACACACCCCCCCCCCCCCGCGCAATTAACCACTTTTCAAATAGACGGCCAATTACTATGGCATTCAGACAAAGGGAAGAAGAAAGAAACAGATGGGGTGGAAATAAAAAGACAATGAAGGAAGAAAAAGAAAGAAAAAGAAGAATAGAAGAAAAGGCAGGACATTCTGGGGAAGGTCAAAGTTATTTTCTGAGCCATTGGACACACTGTGGTGGTATCGCATAAGCAATCCTCGTGTGTGACAGTGCCGAGTGCGTGCGTGCGTGCGTGCGCGCTGTGTTGTGTGTGTGCAGTGGGCGTGTGCGTGTGCGGCGTGTGTGTGTCTTGTGTGAATGTGTGCGGTTGTGTTGTACGTGGTGTGTGTGTGTGTGTGTGTGGTACATTGTGTTGTGTGTGTGTGTGTGTGAAAGTGTGTGAAAGTGTATGTGTGTGTATGTGTGTGTTTTCTGTGTGTGTTGCATGTTAGTGATGCGTGTAATGTGCGTGTGTGTATGTGTATGTGCGTTTGTGTGACTTGTGGTGTGTGTGTGTGTGGTGTGCAAGTGCGTGGTGCGTGTGTGCGTAGTGTGTGCGCGTGTGTCTGTGTGTTGTGTGCATGTAGTTTGTTGGTGTGTTGCGTGTTTGTATGTGCGTGTGTGTGTGTGTGTGTGGTGTGTGTGTGTGTGTGTGTGTGTGTGTGTGTGGTGCGTGCCGCGTGTGGTGCGTGTGTGCGTGTGCGAGTGCGGTGCGTGTGCGTGCGTGTGTGTTGTGGTGCGTGTGCGTGCGCGTCCGTGTGAATGTGTGTGTGTGTGTGCATGTGAAAGTGTGTGTGTGTGTGTGTGTATGTGTGTGTGGTGTGTGTGTGTGTGTGTGTGTGTGTGGTGTGTGTGTGTGTGGTGTTGTTTGTGTGTGTGTGTGTGTGTGTGTGTGTGTGTGTGTGTTGTGTGTGTGTGTGTGTGTGTGTGTGTGTGTGTGTGAGAGAGACAAACAGACAGACAGACAGAGAGGAATGAGAGAGAGAGAGAAAAGAGAGAGAGAGAGAAAGAAGAGCGAAAGAAAGAGAAACGAGACGAAAGAGAGAGAGAGAGTTTCAAAGCGGAACAAAAAAAAGGAGAAAGAGAGAGAGAGAGAGAGAAAGAGTAGACAGAGAGAGGAGAAAGATGGAGAGAGAGAGAGAGAGAGAGAGAGAGGAGAGAGAGAGAGGAGAGACGAGGGAGAGAGAGAGAGAGAGAGACAGAGAGAGACAGAGACAGAGACAGAGACAGAGAAGAAAAAACAACAGCATTGGAGATGCAGAGGGAAAAAAAAGAATTTATCCTTGACCCGTTCGCACCTTGGACACTAAGCAGACAAAAAGGAAAAGAAAGGAACGAAACAAAAAAAGACCAGAAAAAAGAATGAAAAGAGGTAGTAGTATGAAAAGAAAGAAAGATGAAAGAGAAAAGAAGGAAAGAAGAAAAAAAGAAAGAACAAGAAGGGGGGTGGGTACAATTCGACATCAAGGGAATTTGAAAATAGATAGAAAACAGGACTTGACCCGTGACCACCCGAGGAACCAATAATGAAGAGAACAAACGAAAAGAAAGAAAGACAGAAAGAAGGAAAGAAATAGAAAGAAAGAAAGAAGGAAAGAAACGAAAGAAAGAAAAAGAAGGAAAGAAAGAAAGAAAGAAAGAAAGAAGAAGGAAAGAAAGAAAGACAGAAAGAAAGAAAGAGGAAGGAATGAAGGAAAGAAAGAAAGACAGAAAGAAGGAAAGAAAGAAAAGAAAGAAAAAGAAAAAGAAAGAAAGAAAGAAGGAAAGAAAGAAGGAAAGAAAGAAAGAAAGAAAGGAAAGAAAAAAGAAAGAAAAGAAGGAAGGAAAGAAAGAAAGAAGGAAAAAAGAAGGAAGAAAGAAAGAAAGAAAGAAGAAGAGAAAAATGAAGGAAAGAAGAAGAAGAAGAGAAAGAAAGAAGAAAGAAAGAAGAAGAAGAAAGAAAGAAAGAAAGGAAAGAAAAGAAAGAAAGAAAGAAAGGAAAGAAAGAAAGAAAGAAAGAAAAGAAAGAAAGAAAGAAAGAAAGAAAAGAAAGAAAGAAGGAAAGAAAGAAAAGAAGAAAGAAGAAAGAAAGAAAGAAAGAAGGAAGGAAGAAAGAAAGAAAGAAAAAAAAAAAAAAAAAGAAAAAAAAAGAAAGAACAAGAAGGGGGGTGGGTACAATTCGACATCAAGGGAATTTGAAAATAGATAGAAAACAGGACTTGACCCGTGACCACCCGAGGAACCAACAATGAAGAGAACAAACGAAAAGAAAGAAAGACAGAAAAGAAAGAAGGAAGAAAGAAGGAAAGAAGAAAGAAAGAAAGAAGAGGAAAGAAGGAAAGAAAGAAAGAAGAAAGGAAGAAAGAAAGAAGGAAAGAAAGAAAGAAAGAAGGAAGAAGAAAGAAAGAAAGAAAAAAAGAAAGAAAGAAAGAAAGAAAGAAGGAAAGAAAGAAGAAGAAAGAAAGAAAGAAAAGAAAGAAAGAAAGAAAAGAAAGAAAGAAAGAAAGAAAGAAAGAAGGAAAGAAAGAAAGAAAGAAAGAAAGAAAAGAAAGAAAGAAAGAAGGAAAAAAAGAAGGAAGAAAGAAAGAAAGAAAGAAGGAAAAAATGAAGGAAAGAAAGAAAGAAAGAAAGAACAGGAAGGAAAGAAAAAGAAAGACAAGAAAAAAGAAAGAAGAAGAAAGAAAACAAAGAAAAAGAAAGAAAGAAATGAAGGAAGGAAAGAAAGAAAGAAGGAAAAAAGAAGGAAAAGAAAGAAAGAAAGAAGGTAAGAAATATATAAAGAATGAAAGAAAGACGGAAATAAATAAATAAATAAATAAATAAAGAAAAGAAAGAAAGAAAGAAAAAACAAAGAAAGAAAGAAAGAAAGAAGGAAAGAAAGAAGGAAAGAAAGACGGAAAGAAAGAAAGAAAGAAGGAAAGAAAAGAGGTAAGAAAGAAAGAAAGAAGGAAAGAAAGAAGGAAGGAAAGAAAGAAGGAAAGAAAGACGGAAAGAAAGAAAGAAAGAAAGAAAGACGGAAAGAAAGAAGGAAGGAAAAGAAAGAAGGAAAGAAAAAAGACGGAAAGAAAGAAGGAAGGAAAGAAAGAAAGGAACAGAAAGAAAGAAGGAAAGACGGAAAGAAAGAAAGAAAGAAAGAAGGAAGAAGTAAAGAAAGAAGGACAGAAAGAAAGAAGGAAAGAAAGAAAGAAGGAAAGAAAGAAGGAAAGAAAGAAAGAAGGAAAGAAAGAAAGAAGGAAAGAAAGAAGGAAAGAAAGAAGGAAAAGAAAGAAAGAAAGAAAGACGGAAAGAGAAAGAAAGAAAGAAAGAGGAAAGAAAGAAGGAAGGAAAGAAAAGAAAGGAAAACGAAAGAAAGAAAGAAAAGAAAGAAAGAAAGAAGAAAAGAAAGAAAGAAGGAAAGAAAGAAGGAAAGAAAGAAGGAAAAGAAAGAAAGAAAGAAGGAAAGAAATAAAGAAAGAAAGAAAGAAAGGAAAGAAAGAAAGACAGAAAGAAAGAAAGAAAGGAAAGAAAGAGAGAAAGAAAGAAGGAAGGAAAGAAAGAAAGAAAGAAAAAAAGAAGGAAAGAAAAAAAGAAGGAAAGAAAGAAGGAAGGAAAGAAAGAAAGAAAGAAAGAAAGAAGGAAAGAAAGAGAAGAAAGAAAGAAAGAAAAAAAAAAGAAAGAAAGAAAGAAAGAAGAAAAGAAAGAAAGAAAGAAAAGAAAGAAAGAAAAGAAAGAAAGAAAAGACGAAGACATAAAATACATTTCTTCACTTTTTTCCTCCCGTTGTTTCCTTGACCTCTATGAAAGAAAGTGTATGTCATAACTATTAATGCATTTCAGTCCTCTTCCTCCTCTCTCTCTCTCTCTCTCTCTCTCTCTCTCTCTCTCTCTCTCTCTCTCTCTCTCTCTCTCTCTCTCTCTCTCTCTCTCTCTCTCTCTCTCTGTCTTATGTTAATTTATAATGTTTTTGCATTACGTATTTGTTGGTCTGTTAGTTTTCTTGTTTGGCCACAGGGCTGAGTGTAAAAAAACAATGCTTATCTCATTGCCCTGTATAAATAAAATTCGTTTCGTTTTGTTTCGTTTCGTTTCGTTTCGTTTCGTTTCGCTTCGTTCTCTCTCTCTCTCTCTCTCTCTCTCTCTCTCTCTCTCTCTCTCTCTCTCTCTCTCTCTCTCTCTCTCTCTCTCTCTCTCTCTCTCTCTCTCTCTCTCTCTCTCTCTCTGCGCACCACACAAACAAATACACAACTACAAGTGCAAACTTGTAGAAGTGCAATACAAGCGCGCCCGTGTTTTTTTGTGTGTGTCTGTCTGTCTGTCTGTCTCTTTCTTTCTCTCTCTCTCTCTCTCTCTCTCTCTCTCTCTCTCTCTCTCTCTCTCTCTCTCTCTCTCTCTCTCTCTCTCTCTCTCTCTCTCTCTCTCTCTCTCTCTCTCTCTCCTCTCTCTCTCACCCCTCTCTCTCCATTCTAAAATGTCGTTGTGGGATCTTTAATATTATAACAACTCATTCTAGTAGACATAAACGTCAAGTGGAACAAAATCTGAAGCGTCGGTCGTGCGAGAGAGGAACTGAAAATGAGATCCATGTTCTTTGATATTATTGTCCTAGTATTGACGACCCGAGAAAACGCTTCATTTTACCTGCTTATTATGCTAACCCTTGTGCTTATAAGATGAAATCTTTGCTTGCATAAAAATAAAAAAATCGTTCCGAAAAATCTAGCTATATATCTCTGTACACATGTGGACACCTTTTCGATGGTCTGCATGCAATGAAATATTGATGTGTACACATTTACCTCCTTGTTTGTCTGTCTGCTCTTCTGTCTGCCGGTCTGTCTGTCTGTCTGTATGTCTGTCTGTATCTCTCTTTCTCTCTCTCTGAAACAACTATCCCATTGAATTAAAAAGTCTTCTTGCCAATGAAAATACATTCATAGCTAAAGTTTTGCCATGTTTATATTTTATGCGTTTAAAAAAAGAAATGAACTTATGTCAGCTGATGCATGAACTTATGCATAATAACATTTATTTGGATAACATGTTAGTGTCTGATTGTCTGCTCTTCTGTCTGCTGGTCTGTATGTATGTATGTATGTATGTATGTATGTATGTATGTATGGTATGTATGTATGTATGTATGTATGTATGTATGTATGTATGCATGTATGTATGTATGTATGTATGTATGTATGTATGTATATCTCTTTCTCTCTTTCTCTCTCTGCCTTTCTGTGTCTGTCTCTGTCTCTCTACCTCTTTGTCTGTCTGTCTGTCTATCTGTCTGTCTATATATAGCTCGCTTTCTCTAACTCTGTCTCCGCCTTTCCGTATCTCTGTCTCTCTACCTCCTTGTCTGTCTATCTGTCTGTCTGTCTCTTTATCTCTTCAGTCTTAACATAGTGGTGTGTTTTGGTGTGCAACTATTATAATGCATTTTAAATCGAATGGTGATTTTC
>CM065695.1:14952210-14954710 GCA_017654935.2 Phymorhynchus buccinoides | reverse complement strand
GACAACACTAATGATGACAACAATAATGATGACAACAATAATGATGACAACAATAATGATGACTAATGATGACAACAATAATGATGACAACAATAATGATGACAACAATAATGATGACAACAAATGATGATAATGATGACAACAATAATGATGACAACAATAATGATGACAACAATAATGATGACAACACTAAATGAATGACAACACGAATGAATGAAAACAATAATGATTGACAATACATGTATTGACAACAATAATGATGACAACAATAATGATGACAACACTAATGATGACAACATTGATGATGATGATGACAACATTGATAATGATGACAACAATAATGATGACAACAATAATGATGACAACACTAATGATGACAACACTAATGATGACAACAATAATGATGACAACACTAATGATGACAACAATAATGATGACAACTATAATGATGACAACAATAATGATGACAACAATAATGATGACAACACTAATGATGACAACACTAATGATGACAACACTAATGATGACAACAATAATGATGACAACACTAATGATGACAACACTAATGATGACAACACTAATGATGACAACAATAATGATGACAACAATAATGATGACAACAATAATGATGACAACAATAATGATGACAACAATAATGATGACAACAATAATGATGACAACAATAATGATGACAACAATAATGATGATCATAATGATGACAACATTGATGATGATGATGACAACATTGATGATGATGGACAACATTGATGATGATGACAACAATAATGATGACAACACTAATGATGACAACACTAATGATGACAACAATAATGATGACAACAACATACAACATTGATGATGATGACAACAATAATGATGACAACACTAATGATGACTACAATAATGATGACAACACTAATGATGACAACACTAATGATGACAACACTAATGATGACAACAATAATGATGACAACACTAATGATGACAACACTAATGATGACAACACTAATGATGACAACACTAATGATGACAACAATAATGATGACAACAATAATGATGACAACACTAATGATGACAACAATGATGACAATAATAATGATGACAACAATAATGATGACAACAATAATGATGACAACAATAATGATGACAACAATAATGATGACAACACTAATGATGACAACAATAATGATGACAACAGATAATGATGACAACACTATAATGATGACAACACTAATAATGATGACAACACTAATGATGACAACACTAATGATGACAACACTAATATGACAACACTAACAACACTAATGATGACAACACTAATGATGACAACAATAATGATGACAACACTAATAATAATTCGATGACAACAATAATGATGACAACAATAATGATGACAACAATAATGATGACAACAATAATGATGACAACCAATAATATGACAACAATAATGATGACAACAATAATGATGACAACAATAATGATGACAACAATAATGATGACAACAATAATGATGACAACAATAATGATGACAACAATAATGATGACAACAATAATGATGACAACAATAATGATGACAACAATAATGATGACAACAATAATGATGACAACAATAATGATGACAACAATAATGATGACAACAATAATGATGACAACAATAATGATGACAACAATAATGATGACAACAATAATGATGACAACAATAATGATGACAACAATAATGATGACAACACTAATGATGACAACAATAATGATGACAACAATAATGATGACAACAATAATGATGACAACACTAATGATGACAACACTAATGATGACAACAATAATGATGACAACACTAATGATGACAACACTAATGATGACAACAATAATGATGACAACAATAATGATGACAACAATAATGATGACAACACTAATGATGACAACACTAATGATGACAACAATAATGATGACAACAATAATGATGACAACAATAATGATGACAACACTAATGATGACAACACTAATGATGACAACACTAATGATGACAACACTAATGATGACAATGACAACAATAATGATGACAACACTAATGATGACAACACTAATGATGACAACACTAATGATGATAACAATAATGATGACAACAAATAATGATGACAACACTAATGATGACAACACTAATGATGACAACACTAATGATGACAACACTAATGATGACAACACTAATGATGACAACACTAATGATGACAACAATAATGATGACAACAATAATGATGACAACACTAATGATGACAACAATAATGATGACAACAATAATGATGACAACACTAATAATAATGATGACAACAATAATGATGACAACACTAATGATGACAACACTAATGATGACAACACTAATGATGACAACACTAATGATGACAACAATAATGATGACAACACAACAATAATGATGACAACAATAATGATGACAACAATAATGATGACAACAATAATGATGACAACAAAAATTAACAACAATAAT
>CM065695.1:14942210-14947210 GCA_017654935.2 Phymorhynchus buccinoides | reverse complement strand
TGTCTCTCTCTCTCTCTCTCTCTCTCTCTTTCTCTCGCTAGTTCCCTCACACCTTGCTCCTGTCTCTCTGCCGGAGCCCACGTCCATAGAAGCCCAATTACAATCCCGATTATAAACAAAAAACGTACATGATATAAGCAGATGTTTCTCGATGTATTAAAACAAAAATGCAAAACTAGCGCGACCAGTGACACGGACCTTAGTTAAAGTATATCAAAGAAGAAGTTGATGAAAACTAGTTAACCCTTTCGCCGCCAGCCATTTTTCAGCCAAAAAATAAAACTCCCATCATGCTTAGCTGGGTGGAGAAAAAAAATCATGTGCAATATTGGGAATTCCTCTGTGACATGTTTATAGTAAGGCCTGTCCTTACCTCCCAAAATTAAGACAATAGGCTCCTTGGATAACAGACCCAGTTTTGATGCGTTTTAGTGACATGGGTTAATTTAAACCATTGCTGTGCAAAAATGTGACATTGGCGGCAAAAGCGTTACAGTATCTCAAAGACGAAGCTGATTAGAAAAAAACAATCCGAGAAAATAGTTACACAACCGAGGATCGTGATCTTTTCTCAGTGTGATTATTCTTTATTATTATCCACAAAGAAACTAGAAGAGAGAAAATAAACACAACAACCCCAGCTGCGTTGAATGTTCGCGTATTGATGACGAAATCAATCTCGTTACAAATGCTTAAGTTCTCCATTGTTTTAATGTCTAAACTATTTTAGTTTTTTGTGCCTGTCTGTCGTTTCCGACAATGACTGCCAGATAGCAGAGGGGGCAGAATGAGATACTATTCTGGCGGGATGGGCGAGAATTAGTTTATAGAGGAGATGCCTTGCCCAGGGTACATCCCCACTCTCTCGGCTATAGGGATTTGAGGACGAGAGGGGAAGGCCCCCAAAGGCCAACCAATCCCTTTGGTTGCAGCACCAGAGCCGGTGCAAGGACCCCCCCTCGTTCGAGAGTCATAGTCTTCCACGAAAGACTAAGCTATAGCATGATATTCCAATACTGTAGACTATAACTTATTGCACAGCTCTCATTTACTACTGGCCCTTTCTACAGGCTAATGTCGACCAGTGATAAAACCCATTTGAGAAAAGGGCCTCTTGTCTAGACTATAATCAAATGCAAATTATCAAAGGCTATCAAGCTACGCATCTTTAGTTTTAGGTAAAATATTATCTCCAAAGTATTTCTTTATTGTCCACTGTTTTATTGTCTAGACAATAATCAAATAAAATATACCAAAGGCTGTGAAGCTACACATCTTTAGTTTTAGGTAAAATAATTATTATCTCCAAAATGTTGGGAATATAGTTTGTTTATACATAATATATAATAACATCATCTTACTTGTCATACCTGTTAAAATTGTGATGTTTGTTGTGTGTGTGTGCGCGCGCGCGCGCGCGCGTGTGTGTGTGTTTGTGTGTGTGTATGTGTGTGTGTGTGTGTGTGTGTGTGTGTGTGTGTGTGTGTGTGTGTGTGTGTGTGAATGTGTGTGTGTGTGTGTGTGTGTGTGTGTGTGTGTGTGTGTGTGTATGTGTATGTGTGTGTGTGTGGTGTGTGTGTGTGTATGTGTGTGAATGTGTGTGTGTGTGTGTGTGTGTGTGTTGTGTGTGTGTGTGTGTGTGTGTGTGTGTGTGTGTGTGTGTGTGTGTGTGTGTGGTGTGTGTGTGTGTGTGTGTGTGTGTGTGTGTGTGTGTGTGTGTGTGTATGTGTGTGTGAATGTGTGTGTGTGTGTGTGTGTGTATGTGTGTGTGTGTGTGTGTGTGTGTGTGTGTGTGTGTGTATGTGTGTGTGTGTATGTGCGTGCGTGTTCCCCCCCCCCCCCCCCCCCCTTGTAATTCGTCGTGCTAGGTTATTAAACATAAAACAAACACGTTGATGCTATTAAAAAGAAATGATCTTCTTATAGGCAGTAAAATATTAACATAAATTCCTGGTGTTATAGTCGCAGAACAGGAGTTTCAAAGACTTTGTCAAAGAGACATATACTATCTGGAATGAGAACAGTAAAACAAAATATTGCCATCTCTTTAAAGGGCGAAAACAATATTACTAAGCAATAATATAATAAAGTAATATCAGTAAAAGATACAAACGTGTCTTTATCCAAAACAAAGTTGGCATTGCCTCTACGTACTAAAAGACCCATCTTTCGTTTTGTAGAAATGTTATGAAAACGCAACTCCTATAATTTTCGAGGCCGAAGTTGTAGGATACTCATAAGATAATATCAATAAAGAATAGGGATCGATTTTCTCCTTTTTGATGATTGTTTTACTTGTAGTAAAAATTTGCCCTTGACAATGGGAGACTTAGTGGGATTTGTTTCACGCCAGATGGCGTGACACTCGAGTGGGGCTAACCCCCTCTATATTCTTAGTTGGGGATAAAGAGAGAGCGAGGAGTCCAACCCTCTCTCTCTCTCTCTCTCTCTCTCTCTCTCTCTCTCTCTCTCTCTCTCTCTCTCTCTCTCTCTCTCTCTCTCTCTCTCTCTCTCTCTCTCTCTCTCTCTCTCTCTCTCTCTCTCTCTCTCTCTCTCTCTCTCTCTCTCACACTACGCCAAACTAAGAAGATAGGGTGATAAGCCCTTCTCGAGTGTCACGACACTTGGCGTGAAAAAAATCCCACTAAATCTCCCATTGTTTATTTATGACCACCCCCCAAAAAAAGAAAAAAGAAAAAAAAGAGTACGTTACGTACGTGTCGTGTCGAGTTTGTTTTTTTATGCGTGGTGGGTGGATGGTCGGTAGGTTGGTCGACTTGAAGTCATCACACACACACCGGGATTCATTAATGAAGCTTTGACTACGCGTCTGGATTGAAGAAGAAACACTATTATGGTAAGTCATGAAGTCTGTGAGCTAGTGTGTGTGGGAGGGTATAACTGCAACCATTGGAAGTTGCTGGAATTAATTACTGGGAACTAAGCTTTTTGGGAGCAGTTAAGCAGTACCTTACAGTAAAATCATTGCGGAATTTCCTCATACAACTAGATGTTTTATGACATTGATCAGAATTTCATTATTCATGTACTTTGGTATTCCCTATCATCTTTCCTATTTTTTAAATTTTATTGCTTTCTCTTCTCTATTTAACTTTCATATCTTGAATGAGTTTTTCATCAGTTTGCTGTAGATATATTCTCTTATGTTTAACTACTTTCTGTCAACAACGATCATGAATACATTTGTTTTTGTTTTCCTGTTTTTCCTCTTGATATTGAACATTGACTTTTGTTTATTTTCTTAAATATGCTATTGTCTGTGTTTGCCAGCCGCCGTATTAGAGATTAAAATTAATTTGAGTAGGCACACAATAACCTTCAAGCTTGTTGCTGACGTTGTTTCTGTTAATCTCATTTGGATGCATATGTGTTGTTGATCAATAAAACCCCCAAAAAGTATTTAAACCAAGAAGAAATAAAGAAGATTCAAAGAAAGGAAGTGCAAGAGGGCAAAGGTCACAAAAGAGGGGACAAGAGGGTAAAGGTCACGAAAGAGGGGACAAGAGGGTAAAGGTCACGAAAGAGGGGACAAGAGGGTAAAGGTCACGAAAGAGGGGACAAGAGGGCAAAGGTCACAACAGAGGGGACAAGAGGGTAAAGGTCACAACAGAGGGGACAAGAGGGTAAAGGTCATGAAAGAGGAGATAAGAGGGTAAAGGTCACAAAAGAGGGGACAAGAGGGCAAAGGTCACAAAAGAGGGGACAAGAGGTTAAAGGTCACAAAAGAGGTGACAAGAGGGTAAAGGTCACAAAAGAGGGGACAAGAGGGTAAAGGTCACAAAAGAGGGGACAAGAGGGTAAAGGTCACAAAAGAGGGGACAAGAGGGCAAAGGTCACAAAAGAGGGGACAAGAGGGTAAAGGTCACAAAAGAGGGGACAAGAGGGCAAAGGTCACAAAAGAGGGGACAAGAGGGTAAAGGTCACAAAAGAGGGGACAAGAGGGCAAAGGTCACAAAAGAGGGGACAAGAGGGTGAAGGTCACAAAAGAGGGGACAAGAGGGTGAAGGTCACAAAAGAGGGGACAAGAGGGTGAAGGTCACAAAAGAGGGGACAAGAGGGCAAAGGTCACAAAAGAGGGGACAAGAGGGCAAAGGTCACAAAAGAGGGGACTGGAGTGTAAAGGTCACGAAACAGGGGTCGGGGACAAGAGGGTAAATGTCACGAAATTAAAGCAACATAACAGGAACCAAAATCGTAGTAAAAGACGCGAAAAACAACAATACTTCATGTTACCAAAGATACTGTACAGTCTTTGATTTTACCCCTTCACTGCCAGAGGCAAACATAGAAATTATCGATTTTGTTAAAATTATATTGTTTAAAACAAATCTGTTAGACTCAATCTTAGAAAATGTTCTAGAGATATATCTTTTCTGGCTTATCTAAGCCAAAAACCATCATCCCAGGCTTATGACATCAAAAGTTATGATATCATCAATGACATCATACACTATGAGACTATCTCGTAGCAAGGCAGGGAAGGTTTTTTTTGCTTTTTTTAAATGACAAAGAAAAACAAGCGCGAAATCGCAATAGTTTGTGGCACGCGGTCTATTTTTACCACTCCAATCATGAGTTACCTCCCCTGGCTTTTCAATAATTTTAATCTGTAAACCAGAATGTTATCTCTGCACGATTTCGTAACTTTTTATATCTTTTGGAAAACATTTAAAACTATGTATCCTACTTATACTCATCAAAAGAAGCACCGCATACTCGTCGTGTCTGTTGTAGTGTCTGTATTACATATGTTTATTATTTTGTACGCTTTTAAAATACATCATTTTAAAGAGCGGCCAGAAGTGTAGCCTCGATTTGAAGTGCGACAATTTTGTCAAAATGTGCGACAATTTTGGAACGACAGACCGACAGACCGACAGACCGACCGACCGACCGACCGACCGACCGACCGACAAAGTGAGTTATAGGTTTGTGGCTTGAGCCACAAACAAAAACCTTGAAGAAAAAAACGTACAAAC
>CM065695.1:14932210-14934710 GCA_017654935.2 Phymorhynchus buccinoides | reverse complement strand
AAGAAACTCCTCTTCAAAACCAGGCGAAGCACGCCCACGACGCATTAATTTTAATTATTTAAACCCTTTCTTCGCCACTGTCGCCTCTTGGCACCACAATGATTTAACACCCACGTCACTGAAAGGCATCAAATGAGGGTCTGTCAACCAGTGACCTTATGTTCTTAATTTTGGGAGGTAAGAATAAGCCCTATTGTATGCATGTCACAGAGGAATCCCCAATATTGCAGACCAAATCTATTCTCTACCCGGGTAAGTTTAATGGTAAATTGTGGCTGAGGTTCAAGGTTCAAGGTTTTTATTTCCAAAAAAGCCCCTTGGGGGTACATGGAAAAACAAAAACAAAAAACAAAAACAAAAATATATAAACAATGAAAAAAGAAAAAGTAAAATAGAACAAACAATAAACGGACAAACAAACCTTTGACGACAACAACAACATACAAAAACAAACAAACGAAAAAACAGAAAATATAGATCAATATCCAACTAAACCACGACATACCAAATTGTCATAACCCACATCACTACAATCAAACCTTTTACATATCAGTTACACTGATGTCAGTATGACCCCCACATGGTAGGCGATCGAAACATCCTCATGAAATGCATTGAAATAGTGGCATAATAATATATAACCAAACAATATATTACATTTACAAAGGCAATGCGCACACCAGCACACGCACATTCATGCTCTCTCTCTCTCTCTCTCTCTCTCTCTCTCTCTCTCTCTCTCTCTCTCTCTCTCTCTCTCTCTCTCTCTCTCTCTCTCTCTCTCTCTCTCTCTCTCTCTCTCTCTCTCTCTCTCTCTCTCTCTCTCTCTCTCTCTCTAATACACATGTATACCCACATGTGCGCACAGATACACACGCATGCTCATACACATACGCACACATACGTACACACTCGCACAAGCACATCCATAATGATACAATAGACAAAGAGCAATGACATGTGAACAATCAGTGGCTATGCATAATAACTTTAACAAATTTTGCTACATTTTGCAGAGTTTTCTTATTACGTGTTGTAAACAGTTTGTTGAACTTAATAATATTAGGGTGTTTGTAATAAAAAGGCTTCAACAACAGTTTTCTGCTATTGCTAAAGAAATTACAATTGAAAACAAAATGAAATTCATCTCCCAAATCATTTGATTCACACTTATTGCACATTCTCTCTCCATGAACAATTCCCTGAAAACGTCCTTGCTGAATAGGTAACCTGTGATTTAATACTCTAAATTTGAGAATACATTTGGCCTGGTATTCAGGGAGAATGGTCAAGTATTTTTCTAACACAAAATTTTCTTTAAATATTCTGTAGTTCGTGTAAAGTTTGTTTGTGTTTAACTCAGCCTGCCAGGTCTGGACAAACTGGTCACGCAGACGCCGATTTATTTGTTTTTTGAAAGAATGTTGACTGAAATTAATATTATACTGGCCAAGCCAAAGATCACTGAAACCCAAAGAATTTAACGTAGTATGTACTGTTTGAAGAAAATTAGCTTTATACTCACCAGAAACATAACTTCAAAAGAAATCTATACATGATACTAGAAAGATTATCATCATTAGAAGCATCCCTAAGTTTAAACCAAAAATTCAACATACGACTTTTTGCAGAGATCTCTATAGGATAACGACCTAACTCGCCTAGAACCATACACGTAGGCGTAGATTTGTTTAAGCTCAGCACTAATTTATAATACTTTAATTGCATTTTAGCTGCCAAGTCGCATAATTGGGGACACCAAACTTCACAACCAAACAATAAAATAGGGGCTATCATTTTATCAAATAAATAAATCTGTACGTCAACAGGTAACATTAGCTTCCTGCACTTACGCAGTACTGAAAACATTGCTCTAGAAGCTTTATCGTACAACTTCCTCTGTGCTAACTTAAACTTATTGTTATAATTAAATGTTAATCCAAGATACTGGAAATCGAAAGTAACTTCTAATTTACAATTGTTATACCTAAATTCTGGAATTTTATTATTATGAGGAATGGCTAGCGTTGAAAGGGTTTTAACAGAATACCGTAATCACGAATGCGTCTTAAAGGGGCACCCTGACGGATGAGATTTTGCAAAAAACACGTCGAGATCACCAGGAAAACACCTCTTACAGAGATAGCAACACTCACTTTGCTCCCGTTTCCTAGAAATCAAACCGGCAAATCGGCGATCCCTCCTTGGCGGAGGTGCTGGAAGTCAGATTCTTTCACCCAAAGAGAAGGCGTGTGGCGTCTCTTTTCTAATGGCCGCCAAATCGTTTGCACGTAATTTCGCAAGACAAGCCTTTTCATTATTAAAAAAAAGAAGTTATACGGTGTATCTAAAGGAGTTTCACTCACAACAAAGGAAATAGCTCCAATTTGTTTCTAACTGCACTACAAAGAAAAAGCTTAAACACGGTATTTATTGTATTTGTTGTTTCTTGACATTGAATTTAAAAAAAAGTTGTTTAAACAAAGAAAAAGCTTCAATC
>CM065695.1:14907210-14927210 GCA_017654935.2 Phymorhynchus buccinoides | reverse complement strand
CCTATTTTATGCATGAAACAGAGGAATCCCCAATATTGCAGGTAAGTTTATTAATGGAAAGTTTTAGCTGAAAAATGGCTGGCGTTGAAAGGGTTAAATTAAACAGCTAACACGAGTAGTACAATGTAAACTAGAATAAACTGCTAAAAAGATTGATGATTACATTACCGTGACATTTAAAAAAATTCTTTTTCGAACCTCCGGTGCAAATCTCCACCAAGGAAGAACTGCCCCAAAAGAAACGAGCGGGGCATAGCTGCTAGTAAAGGAATGAAGAAACAAATAGACGAACAAATTAATTTTTAAAAAAATATATAATTGTAAAACAATAAACAGTTCAAAATAAAATAAAACAAGTAGCGGAACGGACAACCGCTCTCTCAAGGTGCCACCGTATCCAAACGTACCGGAAATGATCAGAGCGATGAACAGGAAGTGACGACACATTAACCTTGGCTCTCTGTGATACAATACAACGATAATGTAGCTCTTTTAAAAGGATGGGGCAATAAATTCATGTTTTTGTGTACTTAACAAACTCATGATCTCTCTCTATGTCTTTATCTGTCTCTGTCTCTTTCTGCATATCGCTTCTTCTTTCTCTCTGTCTGTCTGTCTGTCTGTCTGTCTGTCTGTCTGTCTGTCTGTCTGTCTGTCTGTCTCTCTCTCTCTCTCTCTCTCTCTCTCTCTCTCTCTTCTATTTCTCTCTCTCTATGTTTCTCTCTCTCTCTCTCTCTCTCTCTCTCTCTCTCTCTCTCTCTCTCTCTCTCTCTCTCTCTCCTCTCTCTCTCTCTCTCTCTCTCTCTCTCTCTCTGTGTGTGTTTTCAATATGCCTTTAAATAACAACAAACAAAAAACCATACACACACACACACACACACACCACACACACACACACACACACACACACACACACACACACACACACACACAAACACCCCATATCTGACTCTGACTCTGTTCACACGCACACGCACGCATGCACGCACGCATGCACGCACGCACGCGCGCACGCACACGCACACACACACACACACACACACACACACACACACACACACACACACAACGTACACACACACACACACACACACACACACACACACACACACACACACACACACACACACACACACACACACACACACACACACACACACACACACCCTCTCTACTCTAATGGCTCACGCTTTAAAATACAATTTGTAAGGATAAGAAGGACAGAAAGATGGGGGCAGTTGTGGGAATGAGGCAGCAGAAGAAAGGATTAGGTTGAGAAAATGATAGATAGCAATACAAAGAAGAAAGAGGAAAGAAAGAGAGACAGAAAGAAGAGACTGAATCTAGAGCGGATGAATGATTGGGTGTGGTGTGAGAGCTACATATTTTGTCAACCCTTTCACCGCCAAAGTCGCATTTTAGCACCACAGTGATTTAACACCTATGTCACTAAGAGGCATCAAATTGGGGTCTATTATCCAAAGACCCTACTGTCTTAGTTTTGGGAAGCAAGGGTAGACCTTATTGTATATATGTCACAGAAGAATCCCCAATACTGCAGATGGATTTTGTTCTCTACCCAGGTAAATTTAATGGAGGATTTTTGGCTGAAATATGGCTGGCGGTGAAAGGGTTAATGTAAATTTATGTTTCATACTTTTATCTTTACACGGTGGGAGATACGTTTCAATGTGCCTTGTACAATGCCAATGGACAATAAAGAAACTTATGACTTATGACTCTAATATATTTTAACTCATTCAAGTCCTCCCAACCATAATATGTGCGGAATTAATAGACAGCTGTCAATTTGATGCATTTGCTTCAAGGGGAGTAAATCTGTGTGCACACCATACCTTGGTCACTTCTAAACTCGCTTCGCTCCCTTAGACCACACTTTTGCCTCTGACTTTGCTTTTGTAGTGGTTTGGTGTGGGGAAAACCAATCGGTGTGGAGAGGTTTTTTTCTATAGGGGAAGACGGGGTAAAAAGCGCATGGGCGGGTAAGAAGCCCACCCCAATTATCTCATGAAATAAAGAAAATTTCAGTCAAAATGTGCCCATGAGACGAATGCTAGACATTAACGCTCGTCTCATGGGCAAAATGAGACTGAAATTTGCTTCATTTCATGAGATAATTGGGGTGGGCTTCTTACCCGCCCATGCGCTTTTTACCCCGTCTTCCCCTATAAAGTCTATAAGTCTGATCTACCACTTCCCTGTGTCTAAACCTGAAGTAAAAACCCGTAATCTTCTTTCATTTCTCCTTTTGTTTATGTACGTTTTGCTTCTGTGTATGGCTGGAGTGATTTGTGAGTGTTTAAAAAAAAAAAAAAAAAAAAATTCAAAATCGCTGCGATGCGAATGAGTTAATCGACTAAGGTTCCGTAAAAAATAATGTGCGGGCACAAAAAGTGAGAAGGCGACACAACGAGTCTCAGTATATTAGAATGCATTTCTCGGTTAATTGTATTTTTCCGTTTTTGCCTTTCTTACCATACATAAAGCTGTATTTTAGGAACATATTCAGCTAATAACCTTTTTGGAATACTAACCCTAACCCCTAACCCTAGCCCTAAACCTAACCCTACCCACCACTATGTACTGCAGTACACCGCGATTTGTCACAGTTGTGGTTCGTTGCGTTTTTCCGTCTTATACGGTGGGGGGTAGGGTTAGGGTTAGGGCTTAGGGTTAGGGTTAGGGTTAGTATTCCAAAAAGGTTATTAGCTAAAAATGTTCCTAAAATACAGCTTTATGTATGGTAAGAAAGGCAATAACGGAAAAAATAGAATTCACCGAGATAGGTAGGGGGAGGGGGGGGGGGGGGGGGGGGGGGGTGGCACATCTTGACCTTTACCGAATTTTGTTTGAACCCTTTCACCGCCAGCCATCTTTTGAACCAAACGTTTCCATAAAATGTATTTTGGTTACAGAAATATTTCATCTGCAATATTGTGCAATTTTTCTGTGACACATTTAGAATAGGGTCAATCCTTACTGCCCAAATTTAGGAGCACAATATTGTTGAATAATAGACCCTGATTCAAGAGTTTTAATGACATGAGTGTTAAATCATTGTGGTGCAAAAATGCGGCACATTGGCGGTGAAAGGGTTAATCAAACATAAAATTTGATTCGTGTATTGGGTTTTTTCTTGAGTATAGTGAGCGAAAGTAGTAGAATTATTTTTAGACGGAAGTATTTCACGTGAATCTCGACTCACAGACATCGTCACAATCGGATCGCATGGGGGTCGAATCGTATGTAGTGTGGCTGGCCCATTAAAGTTTGGTTGAGAACGGACTAGACTTAGTCATACACCCATGCATTAAAGATTCGAATAATTAATTATTTCATTCAGTTCATTCATTCATTCATCCATCAATCCATCCATACACCCATGCGTTAAATATTCGAATCATTAATTATTTCATTCATCCATTCATTCATTCGTTCATTTCTTCTTTCATTCATTCAATCATTGATTATGTCAGTCATTCATTCATCCATCAATCCATCATACACCCATGCATTAAAGATTCGAATCATTAATTAATTAATTAATTAATTAATTAATTAATTAATTCATTCATTCATTTCTTCTTTCATTCATTCAATCATTGATTATGTCAGTCATTCATTCATCCATCCATCCATCCATCATCCATACACCCATGCATTAAAGATTCGAAATCATTAATTAATTAATTAATTATTCATTCATTCATTCATTCATTTCTTCTTTCATTCACTCAATCATTGATTATGTCAGTCATTCATTCATCCATCCATCCATCCCCATCCATACACCCATGCATTAAAGATTCGAATCATTAATTAATTAATTAATTAATTAATTCATTTCATTCATTCATTCATTTCTTCTTTCATTCATTCAATCATTGATTATGTCAGTCATTCATCCATCCATCCATCCATCCATCCACCCATGCATTAAAGACTCGAATCATTAATTCATTAATTCATTCATTCATTTCTTCTTTCATTCATTCAATCATTGATTATGTCAGTCATCATTCATCCATCCATCCATACACCCATGCATTAAAGATTCGAATCATTAATTATTTCATTCATTCATTCATTCATTCATCCATCAATCCATCATACACCCATGCATTAAAGATTCGAATCATTAATTATTTCATTCATTCATTCATTCATTCATTCAATCGTCCATCCATCCATACACCCATGCGTTAAATATTTGAACCATTAATTATTTAATTCAGTCATTCATCCATCCATCCATACACCCATCCATACACCCATGCATTAAAGATTCGAATCATTAATTATTTCATTCATTCATTCATTCATCCATCCATCCATCCACCCATCCATACACCCATGCATTAAAGATTCGAATCCTTAATTATTTCATTAATTCATTCATTCATCCATCAATCCATCATACACCCATGCGTTAAATATTCGAATCCTTAATTATTTCATTCATTCATTCATCAATCAGTCCATCCATCAATCCATCATACACCCATGCATTAAAGACTCGAATCATTAATTAATTAATTAATTAATTCATTCATTCATTCATCCATCAATCCATCCATCAATCCATCCATCCATACACCCATGCATTAAAGATTCGAACCATTAATTATTTCATTCATTCATTCATCCATCCATCAATCCATCCATCCATACACCCATGCATTAAAGATTCGAACCATTAATTAATTCATTAATTCATTAATCCATCCATCAATCCATCCACCCATACACCCATGCATTAAAGATTCGAATCTAAGACAATAGATTTGAATCTGTTCAAAATACAGACAACTCCACTCAACAACACACTCATCGACTCTCGATCCCAAACGAATCCAAAACGAAGTGTGCTGAAACAACAACAAAAATCCAGAGAAACAAAATCACACCCAAAAAATCCAAGGAGCGTCGTTAACAAGGAAGAACAAAACATTACTTAATAGTATTAGCCTGCCTAATATTGCAGCGCGCGAGTATTAATCTACAGTAATGCAGCAAGCTGCGCAATAGCAAACAGCAACAGCAACAGCAGAAATAGCATCAGCAGCAGCAGTAGCAGTAGCAGCAGCAGCAACAGTAACGCGGCACGCGCGGTAGAAAAGAGCCATGGTAATTATTTGTCTTCGGCTGCCGGTTCAGTTTAAAGCAAAGTTCCGTCTCTGCTGCCTTGCCTATAGGGGAAGGAAGATTATAAGAAATCCACTCTCAGAAAGGGAGTGGGGTGGTTGTGTTTTTTTAAAGTAAGAGGTGGTCATCTTTTTTGGTTTGTTTGCTTGTTTATTTTATTTAGGCAGCGATTTAATGCTCCAAAAAAATAGATGATTTTGACCAAAAAAACAGATGCTTGTGGCAAAAGAAAAGACCATCTAACCCTAAACCCTATCACTAACCATAAACCCTAACCCTAAACACGGAAAGAACCAAGAAATCGAGCAGGAGGGTGTGAATCTACATATAATATTTGCCGAGAAATCGATGTACAAAACCATGCAATTATACTATTTTTGTGCTGGAACCATTCCTTTTTTTTGGTTGATAAATTTTAAGTCTTTTATTTAGTTAGTAGGGTTATATTCGAAAAGAGTGTGTTGTTGAAAACGAAATATAATATAAGAAAACGACGACGAAATAAGAAAGAACAAAAAAAAAAAGGATGAATTCAATTTTGATCTGATAACTGGGTGAGGTTCATTGCCAATATTTGTTATTTTATCTTTTTTATCTTTTGTACTTCTTCTTCTTCTTTTTCTCTCGTGTATAATATGAGATTGCTGTTCCTCGGATGTTTGAGATGCGAGTCTTGCGAGGTGACGTGAGGGTTAGGCCTAATTAATGAGTCGCATTTCGTTTCTGTCTGTTTGTTTGTTTTGTTTGTTTGTTTGCTTGCTGTTTACTCGTTCGCGACGATTTGTTTGTTTATATTCAAATGGATAACGAACAAACAAAAAAAACCAATCGTTGCGCAGGAAATACATCGGTTTAAAAAAAAATCTGTATCCATTCTTTTGTTTGTGCGTGTTCTTTTAACCCTTTCATAGTGTGCAGCAGTGTGTGTGTGTGTGTGTGTGTGTGTGTGTGCCCTGTGCTGTGTGGTGTGTGTGGTGTGTGTGTGTGTGTGTTGTGTGTGTGTGTGTGGATGTGTGTGTGTGTGTGTGTGTGTGTGGTGTGTGTGTGTGTGTGTGTGTGTGTGTATGTGTGTGTGTGTGTGTGGTGTGTGTGTGTGTGTGTGTGTGAATGTGTGTGTGTGTGTGTCACGTGTGCGTGTGTGTAGTGTGTGCTGTGTGTGTGCTGTGTTGTGTGTGTTGTGTTGTGTGTGTGTGTGTGTGTGTTGTGGTGTGTGTGTTGTGTTGTGTGTGGTGTGTGTGTGTGTGTGTGTGTCTGTGTGTGTGTTGTGTGTGGTGTGTGTGTGTGTGAAGTGTGTGTGTGTGTGTGGTGTGTGTGTGTGTGTGTTGTGTGTGTGTGTGTGTGTGTGTGTGTGATGTGGTGTGGTTGTGTGTGTGTGTGTGTGTGTGTGTGTGTTTGTGTGTGTGTGTGTGTGTGTGTGTGTGTGTGTGGTGTGTGAGAGTGTGTTGGTGTGTGTGTGTGTGTGTGGTGTGTGTGTGTGTGTGTGTGTGTGTGTGTGTGTGTGTGAGAGTGTGTGTGTGTGTGTTGTGAGAGTGAGTGTGTGATGTGTGTGTGAGAGTGTGTAGGACACATTCATGCACCACAATGATTTGACACCCATGTCATGTAAAAAGGCATCAAATCAAGTACCTGTTATCCAAAGACCCTATTTCTTAATTTTACGGGAGGTAAGGATAGGATAGGCATAATGCTATACATGTCTACTGAGGAATTTCCAATATTGCAGATACTTTGTTTTATCTCTACCCAGTTAAGTTTTAATCAGTATTTTTTTGGTTGAAAATTGGCTGGCGGCGAAAGGGTTAAATGAACCTAAGAAAAACCGAACACCACCTTTCTAAAGCATAATTATTGAAGTCTTTTTTTTTGGTCTCGTTTGTTTCAATTTCATTGTTATTTTTGTTAGCCTGTTATTTTTTTTTATATTGATTTAAAACGCATGCGTTAATTGTATGAAGGCTTAACGTTAGAACATTTGCACGCACTTCAAACCGTTACGCACGCACGCAACCACATCCTTCGTAGCCCGACACTTTTGAATTCTGGTCGTCCTCTCAAAACGAATATCATTTCTCCTCTTCTGTTAGAAAACCAAAACACAAATGTGTTTTCACTCTTTCTAACAAGAACACAGGTCTGAGAAAACTGACGGGCCTGGTTGGTAGGCAGGGGGTAGATGGAAACTAAACACTGAATCCTGTGACACGTGTCTGCGAACAGAAACACACGAGGTTCCAGGCTCGTACCTGCTTCTGCAATGAGTTTTACAACATGGGGCCTAGCCTACCTCCGAACATAGCAAAGGTAAACGTGAACAGGGTAGACTGCATGCAGCCCCAACAGATTCCTTTACCCACGCTTTTGTAAATAGTAAACCGCATAATGTTGATGTAGTTCCTAACGTTTACATTTTTTTTTAAACGTAGTTTTCAGGAAAACGAAACAAAAGTTGGGTTTAACCCTTTCACCGCCAATGTCGCATTTATGCACCACAAAGGTTTAACTCCCATGTCATTAAAAGGCATCAAAAATCAGGGTCTGTTATCCTAAAACCCTATTTTCTTAATTTTGGGATGCAAGGGTAGGCCTTATGTTATACATGTCACAGAAGAATCCCAATATTGCAGGTAATTTTGTTCTCTTCCCAGACAAGGTTAATGGTATTTGGGGGCTGAAAAAATGCTTGTGGCGAAAGGGTTAAAGTACAAGCAACATGGTGTGCAAATAGGAAATGGATAAATAGACACATAATCATATCATATTACTAAACCATGTGGCTTAGGAACTGTAATAATACCAACATTACACTTTCAATAATTATGCTTAGAAAGGTGGCTGTTCGTTTCTCTTGCGTCATGACCCTCTCGCCGCCAGCCATGTTTCAACAAAAAAATGCCTTTAACTTAACTGTGTAGAGAAAAAAACAAATATTGACAATATTGGGGAATTCCTCAGTGACATGTAACTAGACTACCCTTATCTCCTAAATTAAGAAAATAGGGTCTTTGGATAACAGTGCCGATTGATGCCTTTTGAGACATGGGTGTTAAAAACCTTGTGGTGCATGAATGTGGTCTACACACACACAACACATACACACACACACACCCACACACAACACACACACACACACACACACACACACACACACACCACACACACACACACACACACACACACACACACACAACACACACACAAACACACACACAAACACACACACACACACCACCACACACAAACAGACCACACACACACACACCACAAACACACACACACACAAACACACACACACACAACACACACACACCACACACACCACACACACCACACACACACCCACCAACACACACACACACACACAGTGGCAGGATGCAAAAACCGCTTTGTCAGCTTATTCTTTAACCCTCAATAAAGATGAATTTTGAACTTCAAACACACACACACACACCACCACACACACACACAACACACAACAACCCCACCTACCACACAACCACACACACAACACACGACACCCACACACACACACCACACAACCCATAAACCTCTCCACTATGTACCTAATTTCGAGAATCATCACATACACGACCTAAATTGATCACACATGTCTCATGTATCACTCCCCACTTGTTGCGGTGCCAATAGCCAGAATGAGGTTTAACACCACCGAGGCGTGTCACACGCTCACACGCCTGATCTGTCATATCATCAAAACAAACTCCGGGGGACGTTACTCCTTTTACACTGGTTTGGTACCCCCCCCCTACTGGCTGTCCCCACTTCTCTCGGGCTTTCCCCCTCCAGAATTGTTCCCATATTTGTATTTACAAATGTATCATGCGAACGAGTAACAAGCAAACAAAACACCAAACAAACAAACAAACAGACAAAACGAAATGCGACTCATTAATCTCGGCCGAACCATCACTCACCTCGCAAGACTCGCCATCTAAACATCCGAGGCACACAGCAATTCTCATTTTATACACGATGAGAAAAAGAGGAAGAAGAAGTACAAAAGATAAAAAGATAAATAACAATATTGGCAATGAAAACATCACCCAGTTATCAGATCAAAACTTGAAATTAATCCTTTTTTTTTTGGGTTCTTTCTTTATTTCGTCGTCGTTTCTTATATTATATTCCGTTTTCACAAACACACTCTTTCGAATATAACCCTACTAACTAAATAAAAGGCTTAATAATTATCAACCCAAAAAGGAATGTTCCAGCACAAACTAGTATTCAAATTGCATGGCTTTTGATACATCGATTTATACGGGGACAACTATGTAGATTTTACACCCTCCTGGCTCTATTTCTTGGTTCGCTTTCCGTGTTAGGTTAGGGTTAGGTAGGATAGGGTTAGGGTTAGATGGTCTTTTCTTTTGCCACAAGCATATGTTTTTTGGGTCAAAACATCTATTTTTTTGGGAGCAATTAATGCGCTGCCTAATAAAATAAACAAGCAAACAACCAAAAAAGATGGACCACCTCTTACTTTAAAAAAACACAACCACCCACTCCTTCTCTGAGAGTGGATTCTTATATATCTCCTTCCCTATAGGAAGGCAGCAGAGACGAACTTGCTTTAAAACTGAACCGGCAGCCGAAAGACAAATAATTTACCATGGCTCTATTTACGCGCGTGCCGGCGTTTACTGTTCGCTGCTGACTGCTACTGCTATGCTGCTGGCTGATGCTATTCTGCTGTTGCTGTTGCTGTTGCTATTGCGCAGCTTGCGCAGTACTGTAGATTAATTACTCGCGCGCGCAAATAATTATGCAGGCAGCATAATACGATAGAGTAATGTTTGTCTTCTTAGTTAAAACGACGCTCCTTGGATTTTTTGGGTGTGAATTTGTTTTCTCTGATTTTTGTTGTTTGTTTCAGAACAACTTCGTTTGGAATTCGTTTGGGATCGAGAGCGATGATGTGTTGTTGAGTGGACAGTGTCGTATTTTTGAACAGATTCAAATCTATGTCTTAGATTCGAATCTTTATGCTGGGTGTATGGGTGGTGGATGATGGATGGATTAATGAATTAATGAAATTAATTAATGGTTCGAATCTTAATGATGGGTGTATGGATGATGGATTGTATGGCTGGATGAATGAATGAATGAAAAATTAAGGTTCGAACTTTAATGACATGGGGTATGGATGGATGGATTGATGGATGGATTGAGGGATGAATGAAATGAATGGGAATTAATTAAGAATTAATTACTGGGATTCGTTTTCGAGTCTTTTAATCGCAGGGTGTATGATGGATTGGATTGGGATGGACTGAGGGATGAATGAAATGAATGAAATAATTAAGGATTCGAATATTTAACGCATTGGTGATATGATGGATGAGGATGAATGAATGAATTGAAATGAAATAATAAGGATTCGAATTCTTTAATGCAACACATAGAGGTGTAAGGCATGGGGTGTAGATGGATGGATGAATTGTAGATAATGAATGAATGAATGAAAATAATTAATGATTCGAGAGTCCTTTAAGCATGGGTGTATGGACTCATGGGTGTATGGGATGATGATGAAACTGAATAAATAATTAATGGTTCAAATTTTAACGCAGGGTTATGATGGATGATTGAGGATGACTGAATGAATGAATGAAATAATTAATTGATTCGAATCTTTATGCATGGGTGTATGGAGGATTGATGGCATAATGAATGAATGAAGAATGAAATAATTACTGATTCGAATCTTTAATGCTAGAGGGTGTAGGGATGGATGGACGAATGAAGCTGACATAACAATGATTGAATGAAGAAAGAAGAAGAATGAATGAATTAATGAATTATGATTCGAGTCTTTAATGCTGGGTGGATGGAATCGATCGATGGATGGATGAATGGATGACATAATCAATGTTGAATGAATGAAAGAAGAAATGAATGAATGAATAATGAATTAATTTAATTAATAATTAATTAATGATTCGAATCTTAATGCATGGTGTATGAGGATGGGATGGATGAATGAATGACTGACAAATCAATGATTGATGTGAATGAAGAAGACAAGAGAAGAATGAATAATGAATTAATTATATAATTAATGACTTCGAATCTTAATGCATGGGTGTATGGATGGATGGATGGCATGGATGAATGAATGACTGACATAATCAATGATTGAATGAATGAAAGAGAAATGAATGAATGAATTAAGTAAATTAATTAATTAATTAATTAATTAATTAATGATTCGAATCTTTAATGCATGGTGTATGATGGAGATGGATGAATTGATGACGGACATAATCAATGATTGGAATGAATGAAAGAAGAAATGAACGAATGAAGAATGGATGAATGAAATAATAATGATTCGAATATTTACGCATGGGTGTCATGGATGGATGTGGATGAATGAATGAATGACTGAATGAAATAATTAATATTCGAATCTTAAAGCATGGGTAGTATGGACAAGTCTAGTCCCGTTCTCAACCAAACTTTAACGGGCCAGCCACACTACTACGATTCGACCCCCATGCGATCCGATGGGCCGATGTCTGTGAGTCGAGATTTCACGTAAAAAAGCTTCCTCTGAAAAATAATTCTACTACTTTCGCTCATATACTCAAAAGAAAAATACACAATACACGAACCAAATTTTATGTTTGACTACCCTTTCACCGCCAAATGTCGCATTTTGGCACCACAATGATTTAAACTCGTGTCATTAAACCTCTGAATCAGGGGTCTTTATTATTCAACAATATTGTGCTCCTAAATTTGGCGTAGTAAGGAATTGACCTCTATTCTAAATGGTCACAGAAAATTGCACCAATATTGCAGCATGAAATATCTTCTGTACCAAAAAATCATTTTATGGAAAACGTATGGTTCAAAGATGGATGGCGAGTGAAAAAGGGTCAAACAAAATCGGTAAGGTCAAGAGGTGCCACCCCCCCCCCACACCCCCACACCCCCCCCCCCCCCCCCCCCCACCCCCCCCCCCCCCCCCCCCCCCCCCACTCCCCCCCCCCCCCCCCCCCCCCCCACCATCCCCCCCCCCCCCCCCCCCCCCCCCCCCCCCTCCCCTTACTATCTCGGTGAAATTCTATTTTTCCGTTATTGCCTTTTTACCATACATAAAGCTGTTTTAGGAACCATTTTTAGGTAATAACCTTTTTGGACTACTAAACCCTAACCCTCAACACTAGCCCTAACCCTAACCCTAACCCCCCACGTATAAGACGGAAAAACGCACAAAAGACCACAAACTGTGACAAATCGCGTGGTAGTACTGCAGTACATAGTGGTGGGTTAGGGTTAGGTTAGGGATAGGGTTAGGGTTAGGTAGATTCCACAAAAGGTTATTAGCTTGAATAGTCCTAAAATACAGCTTTATTTTATGGTAAAGAAAGGCAAAAACGGAAAAATACAATTAACCGAGGAAATGATTCTAATATACTGAGACTCGTTGTGTCGGCCTTACTCACTTTTTGCGCCCGCACCATTATTTTTTACGGACCTTAGGTCGATTAACTCAGTGCATTCGCAGCGATTTGAATTTTTTTTTTGTTTTTTTAAACACTACAAACACACTCCAGCCATACACAGAAGCAAACACGTACATAAGAAAAGGAGAAATGAAGAAGATTACGGGTTTTACTTCAGGTTTTAGACACAGGGAAGTGTAGACAGACTTATAGACATTCTCAGGGAGACGGGGTAAAAAAAGGCAGGCGGGTAAGAAGCCCACCCAATGATTCATGAAAGAAGCAAATTTCAGTCTCCTTGCCATGAGAACGAGCGTTAATGTCTTAGCATTGTTCTCATGGGCACATTTGACTGAAATTTTCCTTATTTCAAGAGTAATTGGGGTGGGCTTCTACCCGCCCATGCGCTTTTAACCCGTCTTCCCCTATAGAAAAAAAAACCTTCCACACCGATTGGTTTTTCCCACACCAAACCACTACAAAAGAAACCAAAGTCAGAGCAAAAGTGTGGGCTAAGGGAGCGAAGCGAGTTTAGAAGTGACCAAGGTATTATGGTTTGTGCACACAGATTCAGATTACTCCCTTGAAGCAAATGCATCAATTGAAGCTGTCTATTAATTCCGCAATTATGGTTGGAGGACTGAACATGAGTTAAAATATATTAGAGTCATAAGTCATAAGTGTTTTTATTGTCCATTGGCATTGTACAAGTCACATGTGAACGTATCTCCCACCGTTGTAAAGATAAAAGTTCGAAACCTACAATTACATTAACCTTTCACCGCACAACCATATGTCAACCAAAAGCCTCCATTAAAATTTAACTGGGTAGAGAACAAAATCCATCTGCAGTATTGGGGATTCTTCTGTGACATATATACAATAAGGTTATCCTTGCTTCCCAAAAACTAAGACAGTAGGGTCTTGGATAATAGACCCCAATTGAGCCTCTTAGTGAAATAGGTGTTAAATAAATGTGGTGCTAATGCGACTTGGCGGGAAAAGGTTGAAAAATATGTAGCGCTCACACCACACCCAATAATTCATCCGCTCTAGATTCAGTCTCTTTCTTTCTGGTCTCTACTTTCTTTCCTCTTTCTTCTTTGTATGATCTATCATTTTCTCAACCTAATCCTTTCTTTGCTGCCTCATCCACAACTGCACCCATCTTTCTGTCCTCTATCTACAAAATTGTAATTTTAAAGCGTGAAGCCATTAGAGTAGAGAGGGGTGTGGTGTGTGTGGTGTGTGGGTTTGTGGTGTGTGTGTGGTGTGTGTGTGTGTGTGTGTGTGTGTGTGTGTGGTGTGTGTGTCGTGTACGTTGTGCGTGTGTGTGTGTGTCGTGTGGTGTGGTGTGTGTGTGTGTGCGTGGTTGCGTAGCGGCCGCTGGAGTGCATGCGTGCGGCATGGCGTGGCGCTGTGAGTAGTGAACAGAGTCATGAGGTCGATATGGGGTGTTTGGTGTGTGTGTCGTGTGTGTGTGTGTCGTTGTGTGTGTGTGCGCGGTGTGTGTGTGTGTGGTGTGGGTGTGTTGGTATGGTTTTGTTGTGGTATTGTAAAGGGCATAATGAAAAAATATAAAAACACACACAAAGACAGAGAGAGAGATATATAGAGAGAAGAGAGAGAGAGAGAGCAGAGAGAGAGAGAGAGAAGAGAGAGGAGAGAGAGAGAGGAGCGAGAAGGAAGATGAGAGAGAGAAACATAGAGAGAGAGAAGGAGAGAGAGAGAGAGATGAGAGAGAGAGAGAGAGAGAGACAGAAGACAGACAGACAGACAGACAGACAGACAGACAGACCAGACAGACAGAGAGAAAGAAGAAGCGATATGCAGAGAAAGAGACAGAGACAGATAAAGACATAGAGAGAGATCATGAAGTTGTTAAGTACACAAACAACATAATTAATGTTGCCCCATCTTTAAAAGAGTACATTATCGTTGATTGTGATCACAGGGAGCCAAGTTTAATGTGTCGTCATTCCTGTTCATCCTCTGATCATTTCCGGTACGTTTTGGATACGGTGCACCTTGAGAGAGCGTTGTCCGTTCCGCTCTTGTTTTCTTTATTTTGAACTGTTTAGTTTTACAATTATAATTTTTGTAAAAATTAATTTGTTCGTCTATTTGTTTCTTCATTCTATAGCAGCTATGCCCCGCTGTTCTTTGTGGGGCGTCTTCCCTTGGTGGAGATTTGAACCGGAGGTTCGAAAAAAGGAATTTTTTTAAATGTACCGGTAATGTCAAATCATCAATCTTTTAGCAGTGTATTCTAGTTTACATTGTACATCGTGTTAGCTGTTTAATTTAACCATTTCAAACGCAGCATTTTCAGCTAAAAGTTCCATATAAACTACCTGCAATATTGGGGATTCCTCTGTTTCAGCATAAATTCGGGCCGGTCTTACCGCTCCGAAATTAAGAACATAAGGTCACTGGTACCAGACCCTCATCGATGCCTTTCAGCTGACGTAGGTGTAAATCTGTTGTGCCAAGAGGCGACATTGGCGATTGGAAAGGGTTGAATTAACCCAGTTACGGAAGACGGAACTCAGATACAGTACGCGAAAGACTTTTTTTTTCTTTTCTTTTTTTTTGCTGTCCCATCTTCTGGGCTGTACAGTGGCATTGCTCCAGCGGACTCGTCCGAATCCAATTCGCAGCTAACACCCGGTTGTTAGTAGCGAAGCCTTGAACACTCAACCATTAGTGTAATATTAAAATTATATCAGGTAACGTATATAAGCACAGCCGATTCAAAACAAAACTCACGCAATCAAGCTGTTTAGCTAAAACACTGAATCAAGAAATCTTAGATACAAAATGCATCAAGCATGTCCATATAAAATAGTTGGCTGTATTGCTTTATAGTATTTGTGATATTGTCTTCATTTCCATCAGATTATGGTAAAAAAACTATGTTTTGTTGTGTAGTATCCATGTCAGTATACATTTAGTAAGAAATTGTTCTTAAAAATACAATTAATATATCGCAAACATCAATAATAAAAAAAGGTGCCTGTGTGAGTGAACATACTAGCAATATCAAAATAAGTAGCTTGTTTTCCAAACATAATTATTCTTGAATGTTATTTCGAAAGGTTACTTATGGACACTCGATGGTTTAGCAAAAAAAACAAAAAAAAACTATGAAAATAATAGAAAAGAAAGTCCCTCTCTGACAGCAGTGTGATAAGGACTCTGTGTGTGTGTGTGTGGGTGTGTAGTGTGTGTGTCGTGCTTGTGTGGTAGGTCGTGTGTGGTTGTGTCGTGTGTCCACTGCGTCTGTGGTCTGTGTTTACCTGCATCGTGTGTGTGTCCGTGTGTGTGTTGGGTCTGTTGTGTGTGTGTGTGTGTGTGTGTGTGGGTTGTGTGTGGTGTGTAGCTGCTGTTTGTGTGGTTGTTGTGTGTGTGCCTCTCTAGGCGTGTCTGGTCTGTGTGATCTAGGGTCTCTGTGTGGTGTGGTGCGCGCGCGCGCGCGCGCGCGCGTGTGTGTGTGTGTGTGTGGTTGTGTGGTGTGTGTGTGTGAGAGAGAGAGAGAGAGAGAGAGAGAAATGTTGGGGACTGTAGATTGTGAAAATGAGGAATATACGTGTGAGTGTGTGTGTGTGGTGTGTGGTTTGTGATGTGGTGGTGTTGTGTGTGGTGTGTGTGTGTGTGTGTTAGTGTGTGGTCGTGTGTGTGTGTGTTGTGTGTCTAGTTGTGTGTTTGGGTACTGTGTGTGTCTGTGTGGTGTGTGCTGTGTGTGTGTGTGTGTGTGTGTGTGTGTGGTTTGTTGGGTCTGTGTGGTCTCTGTGTGTGTGTGTGTGTGTAGTGCGTGTGTGTGTGTGTGCGTGTCGTGTGTGTGTGTGTATGTGTGTGGTGCTTGTGTCGTGTGTAGAGAGAGAGAGAGATAGAGAGAGAGAGGAATGTTGGGGATGAGCTGTGAACTGAGGGAATATAAGGTGAGTGTGTGTGTGTGTGTGTGTGTGTGTGTGTGTGTTGGTGTTGTGTGTGTGTGTGTGTGTGTGTGGTGTGTGTGTGTGGTGTGTGTTGTTTTGCATATGTGTGTGTCTGGTCTGTGTGTTGGGTCTGTGTGTGTGCGCAGCGTGTGTATGTGTGTGTTGTGTGTGTGTGTGTGGGTGTGGTGTTGTGGTGTGTGTGTGTGTGTGTGTGTGTGGTGTCGGTAATGTGTGTGTTGGGTCTGGTGTGTGGTGTGTGTGTGTGTGTGTGTGTGTGTGTGTGTGGTGTGTGTGTGTGTGTGTTTGGTGTGTGTGTGTGTTGTGTGTGGTGTGTCGAGAGAGAGAGAGAGGAGAGAGGAGAGAGAGGAGAGAGAGAGAGAGAATGATGGGGATTGAGATGTGAAACTCGAGGAATATCGTGTGAAGTGAGTGAGTGAGTGTGTGTCGTGTGTCGCCTTGTAGTGTGTGTGTGTGTGTGTGTGTGTGTGTGTTGTGTGGTGTGTGTGGTGTGTGTGGTGTAGTGTGTGTGTGTTTTGCATATGTGTGTGTCTTGTCTGTGTGTTGGGTCTGTGTGTGTGCGAGCGTGTGATGTGTGTGTGTGTTGTTGTGTGTGTGTGTGTGTGTGCGTGTGCGTGGCGTGCGTGTGCTGTGCGTGCGCGTGTGTGGTGTGTGTCTGTGTGTGTCCGTGTGTGTAGTTGTGTTTGTGTGTGTGTGTGTTGTGTGTGTGTTGTGTGTTGTGTGTTTGTGTGTGTGGTCGTGTGGTGTGTGTTGTGGTGCATAATATGGTGTTGCGTGGTGTGTGTGCTGTGTGGGTGTGTGTGTGTGTGTGTGTTTGTGTGTGTGGTGATGTGTGTGTGTGTGTGTGTGTGTGCGTGTGCGTGCGTGCGGGCGTGTGCGGGGTGTGAGTGTGGTGTGCATATGTGGTGTTGCGAGTGTGTGTGTGTGGTGTGTATAACATTGTGGTGTGTGTGTGTGTGTCGTGTGTGTGTGTGCTGGGTGTTTGTGTGTGTGTGGTGTGTGTGTGTGTGTGTGTGGTAGTGTTTGTGTGTGTGTGTGCTGTCTCTAGTGGTGTTCTCGTGTGTCTGTGGTGTGTTCCTGTCTGTTGTCTGTCTGTCTGTCTCTAGTCTGCCTGTCTTTCTAAATTCAAACAGCACGCTCAAACAGTCGTCCACTCTTACAGCTGTTCATCTGAAAGCCGTGCATCTGACAGTGTCGGTACCCAAAACTTGTGACAAGTAGCAAGCAATAGTGGCTGTGAATTGAGGGATCGTTCTAAGACCCAAAGAACCCCAAACGTAGAATGGTGTGATAGGTCACGCGTCTTACCCCCGATCGTTTTTACGGGTTTGTCTGGACTGGGAAGTTGTTTGGAGAGAGAAGAAACAGGCAATACTCGTACTACACGAGGGCTTGGAGTCAAAACGAACTATCTTTAGATAGGCCATGAACGTTATTGAACATTAATATACGAAGGAATAAACAGTATTTTTATTATTTTTAAAATTAAAATTTCTGCACAGTCATTGCTTTGATACAATGATTAGTAGATTTTGTAATAAGTCCAAAATACGGTCGAATGTACTACTAAAGCTAGTCCGTTTTGACTCAAGCCATTGATTGTTTGGGGGATTTATTAAGGACCTTTGGGTCCGTTATTATGGGACTGTCTGCTCCCCCCCCCCCACCCCACCAAACCACCCCAAACCCGTGGGGATTCGGGGGGGGGGGGGCTTTTGATAAATAGTTCCCCCACCTTCTGGAAGTTCTGCTTACAGTAGTCTTATACATAACTGTGTGTAAAACATTTCGGGAATCTTCCTGGTGCTGCACTTGCGTCGGGGCATTGCCTCCTAGGATCGTTTCCCACCATCTTTATATCTACTAATATCTAATTATTGTAGTCTGGTTTAAGCAAATCTTTATTCATTTGAAAACATCGTCAAACAGAAAGGACAATTAGTAGCAACAACAAGCTCGAAGCTTATACCGGCTCCTAACCTTCACTGCCAATGTCGGCCATTTTGCACCACAGTGATTCAACGACCATGCTGTCATCAAAACTCTTGAAATCAGGGTCTGTTATTCAATGATAATGGTTCTCAAATTTGGCAGTAAGGTTTGACGTCATTCTAAATGTGCGCACATAGAAATCCACAACAATATTGCAGACAAAATATGTTCTGTAGAAAGTGGCTTTATGGAAATTTGGGTCAAAGATGGCTGGCGGTGATAGGGTTAAAATTAGCATCATAGTGCACAATTGATTGAACAGATGGAGAATGCATTCAAACGACCACCCAACCCCCCCCCTTCCCCCTCCCCCCAAAGTAATGTAATGATGAAACACACATTAAAGGCATATTAATCAATATCAACACTTCATAATGTGTCTGTTCAGACCGGAGGACATTAAAACAATCTTTCACTCATGGAATACAGTTCTGCTGCTTGTAGCTTCCTCTAATCTGCACTTCTTTGACTCGCCTTTTCCTTTTGCGTACTGTCAATGTGCTATCTTTATATTACTGGTCCAGTCTCGGCCTTTTATTTCTATAATTTTTTGCAAAGATTTCTTCAGCCGAACGTCGAAATGATGGGCTAACTATTTCTTAGTTAGGCGCATAACGGCAGCATGACGCATCTACGCTCATATGACAGGAAACTGTCTGAAACGCGAACGAAGAAGAAGAAGTCGGACTTTAGTGTTGCTGCTACATAGGTGGGGTAATCACAAATGTGATGCGTTAACAGGGAGAGGGCACACTCAGTAAGTACGGATCTGAAGGGGAAACGGTGAAAAAATATGGGTTCACATCCTTAGGGGGTGGGGTATTAGTATTGGAGGTATTAGTATATTGGAGGTTCCACTGTACCTGTTTCAGCTGTGTTTTTCCCACGAGGGCGGCAGCTGCAAGGACTTCCCCAGCCTGACAGCTCCTGGTGCACCACCACACCCAACACCTGAGGACCACATGCCCTGCAAGTGCGCCTCCTGCACAACGCCCGCACCTCATCTACATGGCCCTGGACCGCGACGACAGCGAGGAGTCCTCCGACGGCATCGCCCACCTCCACTCCATCGAGTCTGACGCATCCCCTGCCCTCCCTCGACAGCTCTAGGCTATGATGGCGGGTTTCAGGTGATGGGGTGGTTGGTGGTGCGTTGGTGGGAGGGGGTGGGAGGGGAGTGAAGTTGGTCGGGGGGGGGGGGGAGAAGAAGATTCTAAGAGTGGAACGTAAAGTTGGTCGCGGGGGGAAGAAGAAGATTAGAACTGTAAAGTGGCGGGGGAGGGCAAAGAAGATTCTAAGTTCGAACTTTAAACGTTGGTTGGGGGGAGCGAGATGAAGATTCTAAAGTCGGAACTGTAAAGTGCAGTCGGGGGAGAGAGAAGATTTGGAACTGTAAAGTTGGTGGGGGAGGAGA
>CM065695.1:14898764-14906710 GCA_017654935.2 Phymorhynchus buccinoides | reverse complement strand
GAGAGAGAGAGAGGAGAGCTCGTTATCCTGTCCTTGCCTGTCTCATTTCTTTTTTTTTTTTCCCTCTGCTGTCTGTCTGTCTGTTCCCTCCCCCCTTCCCACCCCTTCATCTCAATTTTGCCCCTGCAACAAAAAAATGAACAACAAAAAAGATGAAAAGAAAAGTAACCATTCCACCTGTACCTTCACACACACCCATACGCGCACGCACACGCGCGCGCGCAACACACACACACACACACCAGGGCCGGTCCACGTGAATTCGTAAGGGGGGGGGGGGGGGGTCCGCCGGGGGTCCATGGAGATGCATAGGTTCTGGATTAAGGGTTCAACGTTGACTTGGGGGGACGCCGGGGGCCGAAACCCCCGTACATTTTTGCAATTTAGTGATATATTAAGGCAAAAATCGAGTCATTTTCTCACTTTTCACCGTTGTTTTAGACAAGCTTGGAACTGAGGTGGTGGTGGGGGAGTCCGGAAACTAGGAAACCCCTCCTAGATCCGGCTCTGCACACACACACACACAACACACAGAGACAGACAGACAGCAGAGATGCATATATTCAAACCTCTCAATGCTGCACCTTATGTGTGTTTCAGACGATCTGAGCCGTGGGGATCTGTCTCCCCTTGGAAGCTGCCCTCTCCAGAATGGTTTCAACAGACCTCTTCTGCTTCTAAGGAGGACTATACTTTGATGCTCATCAATCGACCGCCTTGATCTCTTCCCGTGTTCGCACATACACGCACGCACACACAGACTCACACACACATACACAGAGACAGACGGACATTGGACCTGTCTGAATCACTTTTGGTGGAAAGGACGTTAAACTGAAGAAAACACACACATTGATCGGATATCATATTATATGCTAGTATTGACTATTGTCAAAGTGAAAAGACATTTATCCCGTGCTGACTGTCTTTGACCGAATCCATCACCCTCCTCCACTGGCGTCTGCACGCCTGCATGATACACGATTAACACCAGACTTCGGAGACCACTGTGTCCTATACAGTGATGTACTGAGGATCGGAAGGTGATAGGACAAACTGTCCTAAGACAAAATAAATCAAAAGGACAATGTCCTGGCTCTCGCAGAAATCAATAAGACAAAGCGTGCCATTGTTAAATTTAATCAGACATTTGTCCTGACAAGGGACAATAGGACATTTTATATTTTAATTGGTCAATGGCCTATGACCGGGGCTTCGGGACACCACTGGCTATAACGACACCTGTTGCCTCTGCGTTTCCCTTACATCTGTTGATCTAATTTATCATCTCTCCTCTAGAAAGATTAACAGTGTCGCTGAGTGAAAAGCTGTTGCCGTCTGATTCTGTAGATCATTATTTTCATTGCCTCTTCTATTCTGTGGATACATTGCACAGCGTGGTTTAGGGAAATCTGTTACCATCTGATTCTGAAATCAGTTATATATATATATATATATTTTGTTTGAAAGTTGGTCATCCATTGTTGAAGCATATTATAAGGATAATTGCTGTCGCAGCTGAAGGCATTACAATCTATAGATGTTTGAGTGTTGGGGTGTTTTTTAACATCGGTATTGGAACGTGACTGAACTATCAACTTCATGAACAAGCTTGCATTTGTAAGTAGACCTTCATATAAAGCTCGCGTGGATACAGAATAGTGGCATTTATGGCCCGGCTACACAAAAATAAAACTTTAGATAAAATATTTCGATAAAATGTAAAGAATTTGAGAACTACGAAACTGGGAACACACTATTCTTGTCAAGCAAGACCAGGATATAATGAAAAAAAGTTATTTTTTTTTTTTTTTATTTTTAATAACAAATTTTTTTTCAAGGTTTTTTGGTGTTTCTCCAAAAGTGGACAAAACCCCCCCAGCGAATTGCCATAGACTAGGAACGTGCGCCCCAAATCGTACCATGCTTTATCCGACCACCCCCTACTTTCTCCTTCTGTGATACCTTGAGGTCCAGAGATATAGGGTTTACTGCTGTGTGACTTTTTGCAAGTGTGACTGTGATGAAATCGATAGGCCTGTGAACAAACTGCAAATTAATTGCGCTTCATTGAAACTCGCTTCTTTGGGAACTTCGTGGAGACGCCTTCTCATTTACATATTTAGTGACCCAGCCCTTAACAGACCCGGGCCTTGCCTCTTAATTTCAACGTTTTCCAATGTAACTCTGGGGTGCTCGTCGAAATTAGTTGAGCTTTAAAAGCGCGTGGCAAACTAAACGCAGCCGCTGTGCCCAAATCCGCTTCTATTTTGGAGTGTTACATGTGACTGTACGGTGGTTTTCCATTGGTTGACGATCACGTGACTGTGTAGTGTGTTTTTTCTATTGGTTGACGATCACGTGAATGTATAGTGGTTTTCCATTGGGTTACGATCACGTGACTGTATCGTGGTGGTTTTCTATTGGTTGATGATCACGTGACGGTATACCGGTGATTTTCCGTTGGGTTGATGATTCTTCTTCAAGGCACTTATTGCACAGTCTGATAACAGTCTTTACTCGCATCTTGTAGATTACTGACAGTGCCGCAGTGACTGTCTATAAGTTATTAAGTGGACACATAAGTGTCAGTTTATTATTATTATTATTATTATTTGGGAATGTTGAGTAACCCATTCGGAAACATGCAAGTGTAGACTGCAGCGGTGAGAAGACCGTGTTTACTCTTATCTTAAAAGCCTTGTATGGAAAATGTAGGTCCTAAAGAAAGAAACAACTATGGTTTTGGTTGTACGAGTTATTCTGTAAACGTCATAACGGTTTGCACTTTTCTTAATGGTTTTGGCAAAATGAACTTCGTGGTCATTTGATTTCTAAGTTTATTGTTTGTCTTTGAGTGTCCATCTCTGTTGTGGTGAACTGATTATGCCCAGTTTGTTGGGCCCAATTCCCTTGATCTGTGCAATATCATAATTTACGTGATTTTCTTCTTTGAGTGAATGAATATATATGATGCTCAAGAAACAAGTTGCCTACAACAGTATTAATGTATATGTGCAATTGTATTACTGAGATTCGCCATACATTTCCGACAGACACTGCCAATGTTAGTATTAGAGAGTAGTTTTACTTCCACGTTATTTCTAGAAGTGTTCAGGGTGCATTTAAATACATTGAGAGTTGATGTCAAACGCAAATTAAGCTGATGATAAAATGATAAAATAAACACATTCACTACAATCAGAAATGACGAATCTTCACATCCCAAACAGTTACGTTTTGGTGTTGATTTTTTTATCATGACAGAAAATGCTTTTACTGAAAAATGGTTTTAACTAGCATACATAAAACTTGCCCCATTCAATGTTGTCTCTGTCTGTGCAGTTGAAGATTATCATATCATTTAGTGACTGAAAACTAGTCTACTGCTTCCTAAACCCCAGATTCATACGCCCATGCATCAAAAAGGCGGACTAAACATTTCGCGAAGAGAGATTAGCAATCAACAGATGATTCCTCAGACTGCACTATGTGAACGGTGTTTTAAAGATCACACTAAGTACGACCAAGACCCGACCTTATTTTTTACATAATTGTTTTGTGATGGTGGCCATTGTTCATCATGTCCAAAGCTTTGAAGGAGCAACGAGCTAAAAGATTCACAAAGCTTCGAATCGACGTTACGTCATTTTCAGGATCAGGATTAGAATCAATACGTCGCATACACTACTTCTGACCGTTAGTTTCAACGGAACCAGGACTATTTTCTGTTTTCTTCTTCAATTTACGGTGAAGAGACATACTTTATTTCCTTGTGCTCGTTTTCTTTGAATCAAAGCCTTCAAGGGGTCACTCTGCCCAGAACCATGCCTACTCCTTTGCTGACCAACGAAGACGATCTGATCGAAGCGGTGAAGTGCGGGCGTGAGTCCAAAGTGCGAACGCTGCTGATGTGCGGCGGGAACGTGGAAGCGGTTGACAAAGAAGGAAAGACCGCTTTCCACTGGGCTTGTCAGTACGGTCATCTCAACATTCTGTGTCTGCTTCTGTCCCACACCCACACCCACCAGCCTCCCCCACCACCGCCCTCCACGTCCACAGACTGCCAGGATCTCGGTGTGTGCTCCGCGTGTAAGCGTTTGCGTCGCGCTAACGACGACGACGACGATGACGACGACCATTCAAACACAGCCCTCCATTCAGAGTCTCCAGAACCAGCCCGGACCCAGAGTTTTTCTACAAATTGCTGATGCAAGGATTGACACCATCATCAGCTGCACGTGCAATAATAAGACTAGCCGCCACGCGATCATCCCACCTCATAAAAAAAGAGAAAAAAAATAAAGAAAAAAAAAAAAAAAAAAAAAAAAAAAAAAAGAAAAAAAAACCAAAAAAAAAAAACGCGCGTGACTTCAAGGGCCAGACGCCTCTGCACGTGGCCTGCAACTACCGGCGGGCGGACATGGCCTCTTTCCTGGTAACGCTGCCCTTCTGCGAGGTAGACGTTCCGGACAAGGCTGGAAACACCCCGCTGCACCGCGCCATCCACAACCAGCTGAACACCGTAGCCTGCCTACTCTGCGACGCCGGCGCCAACGTGAAAGCCGCCAACAACCAACTTCACACCCCTCTGCACGAAGCCATCCGCAGCGCCGAGGAAAACGTCGTGCGCGAGCTGTTGAGCAAAGGCTGCGACGTCAACGCCGCCACGAAAAGCACCGCCGCGCCTACGCCCTTCCTCACCGCCGTCTTCTACTACAAGATCTCCGCGAAGTCTTCGAGACACACCGCTTTCCTGGACACCACGCTTCGGTTGTTGATCGAGTTCGGCTGCAAGTTGTCTCAAGGCGATTACCAGTGGACGCCGCTGTCTGCGGCCGTCGACATCGACAACAGCTTCATCGCCTCCTTGCTGCTCTTCAACGGCTGCCGTTTTCAGAGGAACTTTTCCCTACGCGGCTACGGCCGCAGTTTGTTGGTGGAAGCTTTCACTCACTGCGACGCGGGCGTGGTGAAGCTGCTGGTGCTGTGCGGCTACCAGCCGAGCGTAGAAGAAGCGGAGCAGTGCTCGCGCAGAATCCCGTACTTCTCGCCGCTCTTCTACCGCATTTCTGGCTCGGAGCGCGCGGCCGTGCGGAGCAAGACGGAGCTGCTGGCTTGGCTGCGTCACCGTGCGTGCAACTCGCGTTCCCTGATGGAGCTGAGCCGCGAGCGCGTGCGGGAGGCGCTGAACAGGGCCACGGGGGACACGTCCATCCTGGAGACCATCCCCCGCCTCCCTCTGCCCAAGGTGCTGCAGCAGTACGTCACTCTGAGCGACTTCCACTGAAAACCGCTTGTGAGTTTTTTTATTAAAACCCCCCCCCCCCCCCCCCCCCCCTAATCCGTAGATTATTTTTTTCCCTTCTTTCTTTTACTTGTTGATTATTTCAGCGCAGAAAATCCGGATGTACTGTGTACCAGGCCTTTTCCTCCCCCACCTGTGCTCTGCTAGCTGTACTGTCTTACTACTAGTACTACATGGGTGCTCCTGGGAAATCTAAAAAAAGCCGGCAAGGGGGCGTTCCCGGTGGAGTGCAGGGCAGTGCACACACACACACACACACTACACTTACTGCTCTTTTTTCACCCCTCTAGACTAGTACAAAGTGCTACATTCCTTTGAATATAGCAAAATGCTTACATAGGCCCTTTTTATTGTACAAGTGTGTGTGTAAGAAAATCGTTGCTTCTCAAATTTCTCATAATCCGGCGACGCTGGCTCTAGGCAATTTAAAAATCCTGCAATTCAGGACAGGAGTATCCATGCTACTATTATTACTGCAATGTATAGATTCCGATTTGATATTTGAACAAAATCCTTAAACAGGACAAGAAATAACAGCTTTAGCTATGGGGTACAAAACTTAAAATGAAAAAAAAAAATCAATGGTTGACGTATTATAAATAATGTCAGTTCTAAAATGGTACTGAACACCTTAGGTTACAGTTACATGGGTGCCAATACACAACATGAAAAACCCCTGAAAGGCCGGGGTACAACCCCCTGCAGCTGAAGAAAAAAAAAGATTTTATGAAGGTATTTTAGTTTGCTTTTTCCACAATTCATACACATGCTTATTTTAAAAGTGTTTGAAAAAATACAGTAGACACACAAACATCTTGTTTGACAAATTTTAATTTAAAAAAAAAGGAAGTTCCTTTTCTGGTAAAATAAAAAGCAAAAACAGGAAATCCTTGTATACCAGGAAAAGTTGCACCCATGCAGTTATGCATGTGAATACAGTATATGACTTTTTATGATGTGTGTGTGTGTGTGTGTGAGAGAGAGAGAGAGAGAGAGAGAGAGAGAGAGAGAGAGACGATGAGAGAGAGAGAGAGTAATGGATATTCATAACGTGATGTCATATCCACGGATATTTTGATCTCTAGATGATAACTGCAATATGCATCACGCATTGCGCGCGTGCATGCACACGCACGTGTGTGTGTGTGTGTGTGTATGTGTGTGTGATTGTGTGTGTGTGTGTGTGTATGTGATGTGAGAGAGAAAGAGAGTGAGAATGTAGGCCTAATGGATGTTAAAAACGCGATGTCATGTCCATGGGTATTTTGATCTAGATGAGAATTGCAATATGCATCACGCATTGCGCGCGCACATGCACACGCACGTGTGTGTGTGAAAAGGTTTGTGTCGATTTTGTGTGTGTGTTTTTGTTAAACCAGAATGCATAAAGATACAGGATTGTGTACATCATTTTGAACCGCTGAAGCGAAGGTTCATATCAGCACTTGGTATTGAAGCATTGACAATCTCATGATGTTGATTGCTGGTTTTTGCTAACAATCCACACTAATCTAGTCATTCTCTGTATTCTTCCTGAAGATTTTTTATTGTAAAAAAATGTTTAGTTAATTATGATCCATTTCATAGGATATTGATTTACCATCTTTTTTATGCATTTTGGGGGGGTCTTTGTAAAAAAAAAGTATGTGGCAGTGTGTGTGTGTGTGAGTGCGTGCATGCTTGCATACGTATGTGCATGTGTGTGCGTGAGTGTGTGTACATGTGCCTGCATGTGTGCGTGCGTTTTCAGGTGCATGCATCATCATATACATGTCAATTCATGCATTTTATGCATTATTTGTCAACGCACTGTCCGTACGCACAGCACCATTTTCTAATAGCATGTTGCCAAAACATAGGTGAAATGTTTGGGATTAAAAAATTTTTAACATGTTTATGGAAAAAGACTTTGAAATGATTTTTTAACTTGCGATGCACTCCAGCACTTTGAATGTAAATCTATACAATTGTTATTGATTAGCTGTGAAATGAATACACTTCATTGTTAATTTTTTTAAAAACAGTTTCAAATGAAACCCACAATGTTGGCCTATGCCATCACTTCCAATAGATTAAACATGAAAATTAACACTACACAAAGGCCTTTTTTTATTTTTAAATAGATGCTCATTAAATTTTGAGTGTGCGTGTGTGTGTGTTTGAGACCATTTCCTTTATTTGCTAATTAATGTCTAATACATACTGACATATCTATGCCACCATTTTTCATTTGTCCGTGTTCTTGTTATGTGCGCGAGTGTGCATGTGAATGCTTGCATATGTGTGCATAGACCTATATAACACACACACACACACACACACACACACAGTGACACACACTCCAAGCAAATCCGATAGTATGTGTATTCGCTGATTTTTGTCTTTTCTGGTATTTTTTTCTTTCTATTCTTCTGCATCGTTTTCTTTCTATTCTTCTGCATCGTTTTCTTTCTATTCTTCTGCATCGTTTTCCTTAAACACACACTGACCCACCACGATTAACCCTTTCACCGCCAGCCATATTTCAACCAAAAATGTCCATACAACTTATCTGGGTAGAAAACAAAATCCATCTGCAGTATTGGGGATTCTTCTGTGAAAGATATAAAATAAGGTCTACCCTTACTTCCCAAAAACT
>CM065695.1:14826264-14886264 GCA_017654935.2 Phymorhynchus buccinoides | reverse complement strand
TCTCCTTTCTCCATCCCCTCTCTCTCTCCTTTCTCCATCCCCTCTCTCTCTCTCCTTTCTCCATCCCTCTCTCTCTCTCCTCTCCATCCCCTCTCTCTCTCCTTTCTCCATCCCCCTCTCTCTCTCCTTTCTCCATCCCCCTCTCTCTCTCCTTTCTCCATCCCCCTCTCTCTCTCCTTTCTCCATCCCCTCTCTCTCTCCTTTCTCCATCCCCTCTCTCTCTCTCCTTTCTCCATCCCCTCTCTCTCCTTTCTCCAGCCCCCCCCCCTCTCTCTCCTTTCTCCATCCTTCTCTCTCCTTTCTCCATCCCTCTCTCTCCTTTCTCCATCCCTCTCTCTCCTTTCTCCATCCCCTCTCTCTCCTTTCTCCATCCTCTCTCTCCTTTCTCCATCCCTCTCTCTCCTTTCTCCATCCCCTCTCTCTCTCCTTTCTCCATCCCTCTCTCTCTCCCTCTTTCTCTCTCCCTTTCTCTCTCTCTCCTTTCTCCAGCCCCTCTCTCTCTCCTTTCTCCATCCCTCTCTCTCTCCTTTCTCCAGCCCCTCTCTCTCTCCTTTCTCCATCCCTCTCTCTCTCCTTTCTCCATCCCTCTCTCTCCTTTCTCCATCTCTCTCTCTCTCCTTTCTCCATCCCTCTCTCTCCTTTCTCCATCCCCTCTCTCTCTCCTTTCTCCATCCCTCTCTCTCTCCTTTCTCCATCCCTCTCTCTCTCTTTCTCCATCCCCCTCTCTCTCCTTTCTCCATCCCTCTCTCTCCTTTCTCCATCCCTCTCTCTCTCCTTTCTCCATCCCTCTCTCTCCTTTCTCCATCCCTCTCTCTCCTTTCTCCATCCCTCTCTCTCCTTTCTCCATCCCCCTCTCTCTCCTTTCTCCATCCCCTCTCTCCTTTCTTTCTCCATCTCTCTCTCTCCTTTCTCCATCCCCCTCTCTCCTTTCTCCATCCCTCTCTCTCTCCTTTCTCCATCCTCTCTCTCTCCTTTCTCCATCCCCTCTCTCTCTCCTTTCTCCATCCCCTCTCTCTCCTTTCTCCATCCCTCTCTCTCTCCTTTCTCCTCCCCCTCTCTCTCCTTTCTCCATCCTCTCTCTCTCCTTTCTCCATCCCCCTCTCTCTCCTTTCTCCATCCCTCTCTCTCTCCTTTCTCCATCCCCCTCTCTCTCCTTTCTCCATCTCCCTCTCTCTCCTTTCTCCATCCCTCTCTCTCTCCTTTCTCCATCCCTCTCTCACCTTTCTCCATCCCTCTCTCTCTCCTCCTCTCATCCCTCTCTCTCTCCTCTCTCCATCTCCCTCTCTCCTCTCTCTCTCCTTTCTCCATCCCTCTCTCTCCTTTCTCCATCCCTCTCTCTCTCCTTTCTCCATCGTCTCTCTCTCCTTTCTCCATCCTCTCTCTCCTTTCTCCATCCCTCTCTCTCCTTTCTCCATCCCCTCTCTCTCTCTCTCATCCCTTTCTCTCCTCCATCTCTCTCTCTCCTTTCTCCATCCCTCTCTCTCTCCTTTCTCCATCCCTCTCTCTCTCCTTTCTCCATCCTCTCTCTCCTTTCTCCATCCCTCTCTCCTTTCTCCATCCCTCTCTCTCCTTTCTCCATCCTCTCTCTCCTCTCTCCATCTCCCTCTCTCCTTTCTCCATCTCTCTCTCCTTTCTCCATCCCTCTCTCTCTCCTTTCTCCATCCCTCTCTCTCCTTTCTCCATCCTCTCTCTCTCCTTTCTCCATCCCTCTCTCTCCTTTCTCCATCCCTCTCCTCTCCTTTCTCCATCTCCCTCTCTCTCTCCTCCCTCTCTCTCTCATCCCTCTCTCTCTCCTTTCTCCATCCCCCTCTCTCTCCTTTCTCCATCCTCTCTCTCTCTTCCTCCATCCTCCATCCCTCTCTCTCTCCCCTCTCTCTCTCTCCTCTCTCTCTCCTTTCTCCATCCCTCTCTCTCTCCTTTCTCCATCCCCCCTCTCTCTCCTTTCTCCATCCTCTCTCTCTCCTTTCTCTCTCTCCCTCTCTCTCTCCTTTCTCCATCCTCTCTCTCTCCTCTTCTCCATCCCTCTCTCTCTCCTTTCTCCATCCCTCTCTCTCCTTTCTCCATCCCTCTCTCTCTCTCCTTTCTCTCTCCCTTTCTCTCTCTCTCTTTCTCTCCATCCCTCTCTCTCCTTTCTCCATCCCTCTCTCTCTCTCCTTTCTCCATCCCTCTCTCTCCTTTCTCCATCCCTCTCTCTCCTTTCTCCATCCCCCTCTCTCTCTCCTTTCTCCATCCCCTCTCTCTCCTTTCTCCATCCCTCTCTCTCTCCTTTCTCCATCCCCTCTCTCTCCTTTCTCCATCCCTCTCTCTCTCCTTTCTCCATCCCTCTCTCTCCTTTCTCCATCCCCTCTCTCTCTCCTTTCTCCATCCCTCTCTCTCTCCTTTCTCCATCCCTCTCTCTCTCCTTTCTCCATCCCCCTCTCTCTCCTTTCTCCATCCCCTCTCTCTCCTTTCTCCATCCCTCTCTCTCTCCTTTCTCCATCCCTCTCTCTCCTTTCTCCATCCCCTCTCTCTCCTTTCTCCATCCCCTCTCTCTCCTTTCTCCATCCCCTCTCTCTCCTTTCTCCTTTCTCCATCCCTCTCTCTCTCCTTTCTCTACCCCCCCTCTCCCTCTCCCTCTCTCTAAGATTCTATTCAATCCTACGAATGCTTTGAATGCATTGTGGACATAACACTATAAGGCCTCAAGGGGGTATCTCCTTAAGATTACTGTTCACATTTTATTGGCTGAACTTGAAAGGAATCTTGGCGGCAAGTATACACATGCTCTCCCAAATAGGCTGATAAAAAGGTCCACAAACGTAGAATTTTTGTGTGCGTTCATTTCTGTCTGAATGACTGAAACTAAACATGACACAGAAAGAAAAGAAGCACATAAGAATGCATCTATTTTATTCTTCAATTAATATTGAAATGCAGATAACAAACATTACAAAGTGTATTAGACATGTGTGACTTTTCATATGCGTACGCACACACATGTGCGTACGATCCCCAATTACCTCACCCTTAGTTAAAGCACACACACACACACACAACATGCACCTTTAAGACTGCATATTCACACATTCTGACCTGCCTTGGCTTAAGGCTATGTCACACCAATTGACATAGGCTAGAACACCAAGGCTACATCAAAATGTTATGCTATGCATAGCTGGGGTGCGCTTGCGACTTGGGACTCAGAATGAGCGGCGCACGAGCAATGCCACTGAACAGAAGAAAAAAAAGTAAAAACAAACAAACAAATAAATAAAAACAAGAAGGCAAACGCCTTATGTTGTTTGTTGTTGTCGTTCCCTGGCTAAAAGACTCCAGGGATCATCCCAACAGCCGAGGCACTTGAACACTATGGTACAAATGCACCAACTAGGGATGAGAACATTACGTGTGTGACCGTTTAAAAAAAATTACCCCGCCATGTGGGCAACCACACTCTGACTTCGGAGGATTTTGGATACTGATGATGTCATGCTAGGAGCTTGTCATGGCTAAAGACAATCCCCGCATAACTATGCAGAGCATAACAACATTTTGATGTAGCCTTGGTGTTCTAGCCCATGTATGTCAATTGGTCTGACAGCCTTATGCCAAGGTGAAAACGCCTTATAAGCGTACTCCCAGTTCACCCCTTCCTTGCTCTCTCTTTATTATTGGCCCTTTCAAAGATTAGCCTTAACTGAGTAGCTGGGAGTACAATCCCCCCACCCTCGTTTCCACCCCCCACCCCCACATACGGCCCTATCAATCTACCTTCCCTTATTTTCCTTTAGGTGCCTACACTACTGACGCAACAGTTACCAGCGTAACACACCCCCCCCACCCACCCACCACGACCCCCCACCCTAGCACACCCTACTCATAGTCACACAGAGACAGATAGACAGAGGAATAGTGGCCATACTTGTTAGCCCAGGCTATTTCCTGGAGGGGTGGAAGGTCGCATTATCTCCCTTGTCAAGGGAGTTAATTTTTTGTCATTGTGTTTTGTTTTCTTTGTGTTAAACATACGGTAATACTGAGAAATTTAATATTTTACACCCCCCCAAAAAAGTTGCTAGGTGACACTTGTTCACGATGGAAGTTCAGTTTAATGTCGCGTATTGGCTTTCGCCATGTACGACGGGCTGAACAAACCAACCAGGGTATAAACAAAAATTTATGTTCCTGAATCACTGTCTTAGCCAAAAGGCTGAGAAGCGATCAGAATTCCATAAACTTGTTCACTTTACCTACTTTGGTTTTAAGTCCATTCGTTAACTTTGAAATTATTAGTGTCTTTTTAATATTCAAGATTTTCTCACTGGGGTTACGTTGATGTGGCTTCTGTGAATCTGAGTATTGTGTGCAGCATCTACAAGGTCTAAGGAATCATTGTACCAAGTTTCATTACGATCGGTTCAGTGGTTTAGGCGCTATGAGCTGGAACACAAGTCGGTCACACGCGCACACACACATACATACACACACACACACACACACACATACACACGGACACACACACACACACACACACACACACACACACACACACACACACACACACACACACACACACGGACAGCAGGAAACGCACAGCCCTCATACCCATTGTAATGTACTCCCTTTCTCATACAACTAGGAGTACAAAAAACACCATATATATACATAATCAAAGACAGTATTTTTCTAAAAAGCTGTATGATGGTGATCTACTTTTTTGATAACACAAACTTCTCCCTATCCTACACCCCTCTCCTCTCCTAATTTTCATCTTAACCCCTTCACTGCCAAGCCGTTTCCTGTTCTGAGGCAACTATTTGCCAAGCCGTTTTAGGTTGCGGAGTCTATCGCAAACACTGCTGAATAAAAGTGCATTATAACCTATACTTTTCTGAAAGGGAATTGAATATACTATCATTTGAGAACACTTTCACATGCATTCAAACGTACTGCAAAAAGCATATGGATAGAGAAAAGGAAACTCTTAGAATAACCCTATGATGGATATTTATTCATTTATTAAGAAATCTTTTACAGCACTTAGTCTTAAAGCTCTAAGTGCTTTGCAATGTCACAAAATAAATTTATATTAAAAACAACCCCTTGCACACACACACATACATTTCCGTGACAGGGCAGTTTATAGGTTAACGGAAGTTGATGGAAATATCCGTGACGGGGGAGTGAAGAGGTTACATTTTCCTTGAAATCAGATATAGAGCTTGTTCCACTCTTCAAAAGTGTCAGTCAAAGGCAATTCCACGGTTGAGTAAAGGTAGAAGCTGAATTGGCAATGAGGTTCATAAAACACTACAATGGAAATCTACATAGGCCTAAGCCAAGATTAAAAGAACTCTTCCAACCACCACCACCCCCTCCCAATTCTCCCCCACCCCACCCCATCCCCTCTCCTCCCAGTCATAATTTTATTACACATAACGCGCAACGCAGAACAAACTGGTATATAGCCTTGAGGTTGAGATTTATAACTTCTTTCTTCTTCTTCTGTGTTCCCAGGCCATAAGGCCATAATGGGTTAGGTACGCATGCGTCCAATTTTCAGTTTTCACTGGTCTCCCCGCTGCATTCAGCCGTCGCATTCCGATTTCGGAGGAGCTCACAAAGGAGAAAATGATTTGGGATATTTTTTTGGAAGAACGGCAGAGGAATGAGCCGATAAATCAGAAATATAGTTGATGACAGAAAGCAAAGGGAAAAGGCAGAGTCAAAGAGAGTGACAGATTAGAGGAAGCTACAAGCACAGAGCTTCCAGCTCTAGGGCATGGGAACTGCTTGTATGAAAGACCCGCCCGGTATCCCCAAGGGGAGAGACTCGTGGAGGGGGGGGGGGGGGTGTCACCCAGCTCCCCGTATGGAGGCACGAGGCATCCACCCACTGCCCCGGAGGTTGATAACATTTTGTTGTGATGGGTTAGCTGCCCTTCATGTTGGCCACACTGTCGATGCTGTCTGCGATCGCCTTCAGCTGGGCTGTCAGGGACTGCTCCTGCACGGCAAGAATACTAACCATGATAATACTGATACAGGGTTCCTGAAAACGTACAGATTATGCGTGTAAATTACGCACTAGACCTCTCAAATCACCCCCTAGAATATCAAACTATGGGTGAGATTGAGCGCATGTACACAGTACATCCGGATTTTCTGCACGGAAATAATCAACAAGTTAAAAGAAAGAAGAAAGAAAAACAAAACGCATTAGGGGAAATACCGTAACGTCCGTATGTTTTTTCCTTCTTTCTTTCACTTATTGATTATTTCCGTGCGGAAAATCCGGATGTATTATGTACCTGCCCTTGCCCGCTAAAATCTCAAGTAGAAGGTGAGATGACGTATTAAGATGATGATTCGTGCGTTAATACAGTAGTTACTTTTCAGTAAGCTGACTGCGTTGCTCGTACATAACGTAATTTTCAGACCATAAGGCGATATGTTTTTCTCCAATTTAGACCTATGCGCCTAATAAACGAGGGCGCCCTATTAGTGAACAAAATCGTGAGAAGAGAGGCAACGATTGCCGTGCTCAGTGCAGTCTACTGTGAGTCACAACATCGAAAGTGGTAACGAGTCGCCGATACGACGAATACTCACGTCAAAATGCTTCAAAATCCCTATTATCATCCGAGATACCGTCCAACAGATGCCATAAACCTTCATTGGATGTAAAAAGCATCATTGTAGAGCTTAAAATGCCATAATTCTACCAGTTTTCGCGAAGAAAAGTCCAAACACAACAACCGGAAGTCGCAAAAAACGGAAGTTCGATTATTTGAGAAGGGAGCCAACTCTCGTTTATGACAGCAGTAATGGCGGTCGGTAAGCGTTTACAGGACGTGTACGGGCTTCGACTTTGTTTTGCGAGGTGTGTATCGCCTTATAAACAAGGGCGCCTTTTGCAGTAATTTTGTCAGATTTTTCTTGAAAATTGCCCTATTCGCCTTATACCACAACAGCGCCTAATGATCCGAAACATACGGTACTTCAATCGTCTGCTAATGGGCTTCGCACACTAGCATCAGGCGTCAATTGTTTCTCAGAGCAACGCCTTGACGCGTTGACGCCTGCATCACAGCACACATCGTAGCGAGGCAGTGGTGTTCTCACACACGACTCTTGTCGCTTCGCCTCTTGTCGCTCGAACTTCCTTATTTAGAAAGCAAGGAAAGATTACTCTAGCGTCAAACCTCCTCCTAGAAACAACAGGTTTTTTTTTATTCAATCTGAGTTATGGTCCTTCCGTCCGTTGTGATTGGCTAGTTTCACGATCTCTGCGATCTTGAGCATCAAAATTAGAGCCGCATCTATTCTCGAGCAACACAAAATCGCGCAGCTACGCATCAAAAATCCTGCCGCGTCGCGAATCTCTCACACGCAAGCGGCGCATCAAACTGCGCCTTGCAGCAAAAAATCGCCGCGATCTCGAGATCTTGACGCTAGTGTGCGAAGCCCTTAAGAATTATGTAGGCGACTGCTGCTAGCGCCACAAGCTGGAGTCGCTATCCTAGATCTACAATTCTTCAAGGTCACGCAGAAAGCCCTAGTCATGGATGATCATTGCTAATAATATGGAGACCCTTTGCTCATCATCCAACACAGTCGTTTCATACGCTTGATGGCGTCTTCAGGTGCGCGACTTATAGGTGCATGCGCGGTAAGTGGGGTGGAGGTTTTCATATTTAGTTTTCTTGACCCTTTACGGTTTAAATCTGGGGGTGAAAATGTCCCTTAACCCCTTGACTGCCAGAGAAAATGAAAGAAAAAAATAATTGGGCAAATCATGACATGAAAAAGACAACTGATAGAGTCAATCTGAGAAAATGGTCTGGGGATATTACTCTCTTGATTATGTTAGAGCAAAAGCCAGCATATCAGGGTTATTCCTCTTCATAGTGATGTCATCAGGTCAGTACATAATACGTTGGTGGCAGTCAAGGGGTTAAAACTGTAAACAGGGTCTGAGCGTACCCCTAAAGAGAGGAAACCCCCCGCCCCCCCCCCCCCCTTCCTTCCTCATCAGTCACACAAAAATCGCATGCAAATTAATCACACACAAAAAAAAAAGGGTGGCGAGCCTATGGCTGCGACGTGCTCTCCAGGTGGGAGCAACCCGAATTTCACAGAGACCAAGCATGGTAAAGGAAGAAAAGCATATTTCTCTGAAAATATTTGTGGTTTTCAGGAGACATTGTTTAATGGTGGTCTCCATGGGTGAAGAGCCCTTCATGGTGGTCAGGGGGTTCAGGAGACATTGTTTAATGGTGGTCTCGATGGGTAAAGAGCCCTTCATGGTGGTCAGGGGGCGATTCCTTTTGAGGACTAATATATAAAACTGTTAAAAATTGTGAAAAGGGCATCTCCTCAAGCTTAAAACCCTGTCCAGACCTGCCTACTTGGAATTTTCCCAATCAGTAGCCCAATCATCAATTTTCAGTAGCATGGCAAATTTTTTCGTAGCATCCACAAACGACGGCAATCAATTTGTTCTCTTCCTGAGCCGAAACGTACTGTTTATGTTTTGCAGATTGAACGTGTTGACGGTCGTCTCTACCGCCATGATTCACAGAGAAGTCTGCATGGCAGAGGTTGCACTGCAGTGAGCATGGTTTACACCAAGTCGACTTCTGACGATGCAAGGCCACTCCTCCGTGTAAGCTATTTTGAAAACTTGTGCGTCAGGCCGATGTTTTTTCTTAGAACAAGATGGTGTGCCAGATGATTTTCGTTTTCTGGTTTGGGTTCGGGCTTTTTCGTTTGAAACATCTCCCGAATCGCTACTGCTGCTGGAGTCCGCCATTTTTTTCCAGAGAAAGTAATAAGAACGCATGCGCAGTCACTTTGATAAAAACGGAAGTGACTAGGTTATCGCGCGTGACACGGCGTCTGCTCTTAGAAACAGACAAAACCGGCAACGGCATAAGCAAAAATAAAATGCGGCGGCATTTTGTTTTCTCCGTAGCAATGTTAAGGTTGCCGTAGCTCCGTAGCCAAGCTTTATTTTTCGTAGCTGCTACGGCCAAATCGTAGCAGTAGGCAGGTCTGCCTGTCTGACATTTGTTTTTCTACATTCACTTTTCTCTGAATTCAGAGAATTCTCTGAAGATTATCATGCCTGGTTCAGACGCCTCTGTGAATACAAAGTACCAAATAATAACAATCAGAAATGCTCTGCTGTGACCTATATTTGCTGTATTGCATGCATAACTTGACATTGAATTAAAAAAAGTTGTTTAAACCAAATCCTCTGCTGACAAACAGACAGAAACACACACACACACACACACACACACACACACACACACACACACACACACACACACAGACAAAGGGGGGAAAACAGGCATGCCAACATCCCCTCCTCCCCCACACACCCCCCACCCCGCATACACAGACAGACACACTGACCTTGACCTGCAGTTTCTGGGCGGCCGGGGAGTGACCTTTGCCCTTGCTGACCAGGTGGGACAGACGGGCGGACACCTGCTCCTGCTGCTCCTGCACTTTGCTGCGCCTCTGAGTCAGCCGCTCCAGCTCCCTGGCCAAGTCTACGTGGCCCTGCGCATGATTGTTATCATCACTGCAGTGGAACCTCCCTTATAAGACCTTCAAAAATCATCCAAAACTCATATATCAGCTTTTTATGAAACTACTTGTGGCGGTGCCATAGCCGATGAGGTTTAACCGAGGCGTGGTCACCGCTACAGCTATCTGTATTAATAAAATAAAAAATCGGGACTTTACTGGTTTCGTACTGCCTCCGGGCATTGCCTCCAGTATTGTTCCAACCATATTTGTATTTACAAATGTCCCATATGTGTCTGATTCAGACCAAGAGGACGTAAAACACCATTTTCTCTCTCTCTCTCCAAAACTCCTATTAAACCAATTCTGATCGCTTCTCGGCCTTTTGGCTAAGACAGTGATTCAGGAACATAAATTTTTGTTTATACCCTGGTTGATTTGATCAGCCCGTCGTACATGGTGAAAGCCGATAACGCGACGTTAAACTGAACTTCCATCCTCCAAAACTCATATTACTTGTGGCGGTACCATAGCCGATGAGGTTTAAGCAAGGTGTGGTTACTGCTACACATATCTGTACTGTTAAAAAATCGGGACTTTACTGGTGTTGCACTGCCTCCGGGCATTGCCTCCAGAATTGGTCCCACCATCTTTGTATTTAAAAATGCCCCACATGGTCGAAAGACTGCAGAGGGCGTAAAATCCTATTTCGTCCAAAATGAGGTCTTATATGGGAGGGGTCTTGAAGGGAGGTAATTTTAATACTTACGAAGAAGGGTAATGTCTCAGGGAAGTAGGTCTTATGTGGGAGGGAGTCCTATAATGGGAGGTCTTATAAGGGAGGTTCCACTGTATCATCACTATTATTATTATTATCCCCTGTGGGGATGGGGGGGGGGGGGTGTCTTTTGCATAAATAGTTCCCCCACCTTCTGGAAGTTCTGTGCTTATAACTTCCTCCCCCCTGTGGTGATACAGGGGGGGGGTCTTTTGTATAAATAGTTCCCCCACCTTCTGGAAGTTCTGTGCTTATAACTTCCTCCCCCCCCCCCCCCAACGTGGGGATACCAGGTGTCTTTTGCACAAATAGTTCCCCCACCTTCTGGAAGTTCTGTGCTTATAACTCCCCCCTCCCCCCCGTGGGGATACCGGGGGGTCTTTTGTACAAATAGTTCACCCACCTTCTGGAAGTTCTGTGCTTGTAACTTCCTCTAATTCTGTCATTCTCTTTGACTCTGCCTTTTCCCCTTTGCTTACTGTCATCTGCTATCTTTCTGCCTCACCAGTCCTTTCTCCTGCCATTTTTGGCTCACGTCGTTTTTTAAAACAAAGTGAGTCTATAGTATCGTACATGTTCGGTTGTGTGTCTGTGTGTATGTGTGTGTGTGTGTGTGTGTGTGTGTGTTGTGTCCGTGGCCCCGACCCTTAACCTTAACTCAAACCTTAACGTTGTCATTTTCTCTAAACATATAAGGCGTTAGAGGGTTAAAGTTAGCAGGATACTTGATTTTGACGTGAGCCTTCAAGTCACGACGATCAAAGCAGTCAGATACATTGATAAAGAACAAAATAAAGATAATCATTTGTTGCAGAGATTACTGTTGTGCAACCTTTAACCTTGACTCAGTCACACTCTTCAAACTAAAGAAGACTCTCACTCTCCACTGAAACTTTAACGTTGTCATTTTCTCAAAAAAACATAAGATGTTAGAGGGTTAAAGTTAGCAGGATACTTGATTTTGACGTGAGCCTTCAAGTCATGGCGATCAAAGCAGTCAGATACATCGGTAAGGAACAAAAGAAAGAAAATCATTTGTTGCAGAGATTACTGTTGTTGTGTTGTACCGAGTAGGAGATACATACTGGAAAGAAGACTCTCCATTAGATATATACAAAAACGCTCTTTAAAAAGAAACACAAGACTTCAGGTGTGTACAAATAGGTACATTTTAACGTCGTCAACTTATATTTTCTGTAACAAATGGATGTACCGAGTGTGTGCGTTGACGGCCCGGTAGTTTCGCTTTATTTGCGCCTTTGAGTAACGGTTGTTCGAGTTCATTCGCACATCATCTCTGCGCATAACTTAGCCTACCGCACTTCCGGCAACAAGGCCTAGAGAATAAGAGATCATGCCTTACCTCATAATCAAGACGACGTACTTAACATTTAGCCCACATTCATTTCAGTCTTGAAAAAAAATATACGGAAAATCCAGGGTTCGTCGATGTCACTGCCTTCGACGTACGAATCCTTTGTTAGGCCTAGACGATTGATCACCATGTGCAAAGACTGTACAGGGGAAGATAAACATGGATGAGCTTGCTGGCTGTGACCTTGACCTTTGCTTTGTGGCAGGGGGGGGGGGGGGAAATTAACGAAACGAAAATAAAATATTAGGACTAATATAAAATATCTTACAGAAATGTAGATGATGTGGAACAAGTTTTCATCGCATGAACAATCAGTTTAAAACAGTAACAGATCAGGAGTATGGCCTTACGAATCACGCAACTTCAATTATTAATTTTCTAAGAGTAAGAGGCTTAGACCCACAGGCAAAGACTGTAGGCCTACTACAGGTGTCCGTAGACCCCCCTTACCCCGGCGGGGGGGGGGGGGGGGGGATTGGTCACTATGTTTTTCTGAAAGCTTGGTCAATATGCTTTTCAATTTTACTTGTTTGCCAAAAATAAAAATAGGGCTCCACTATGTTACATGCGCATACATATAATTAAATTTTAAAGAAAGGGGTAGGGGTAATTTAATGCATAGAAATAATTTTAATTTACACAGTAAAATAAAAATTAATTCTGTTTTCAGATGCACAAGTGTCTACATAACAGTATTCTCTCTATACAGGCATGGGAATTGTCATGGGAATTCCCATGCCTGCTATAGCAATAAAAATCAGACGTGAGCCTTGCAGGCTTTGCCTCTTGTTTTCTATACATTCTTACAAAGATTTCTTCAGCCGAAGTCGGACATGCTGGGCCTAACTATTTCTTAGTTAGGCACATAACGGCAGCATGACGCATCTACGCTCATATGACAGGAAACTGTCTGAGCGAACGAAGAAGAAGACTTCCTCTAATCTGTCACTCTCTTTGACTGCCTTTTCCCTTTGCTTGTTGTCATCTACTATCTTTCTGCCTTTCCGGTCCATTCTCCTCCTGCCCTTTTTTCAAGAAACACTTTCAAAAAGATTTCCTCCAGCCAAAGTCTGACATGCTGGGCCTAATTATTTCTTACATAGGCGCACACAACGGCAGCATGACGCATCTGCGCTCATAATTGACAGGAAACTGTCTGAGCGATTGAAGAAGAATTATTATTATTACCGTCAAATGCGGACTGTAACCCGCTACTTTTTTCCTCAACTTTGGCCCATGCAGCTTATAGACTGATGCGGCTTATCTGTGGATTTTTTTTTCCACTCTACATTTATCAGTATGATTAAATCTGTTTTGGGCCACATTCTTCAGCCTATGTTTAGCTTCTATAGACTCAAAACTGGTTTTGGTAATCAATAGATTTAAAATCTCATGTTTAAAGTGTCTGAGAACATTAAATACTTATGCTCTGATAGGAGAATTTCTATATATTTGTGTTGGTTTGTGCACATACAATTTTCTCTGCGGCGTATAAACCGGTGCGGCTTATATGTGAATAAATCCCTAATATTTTGTCAAATTAAAGGGTGCGGCGTATATACAGGTGCGTCTTATAGTCCATTTTTTACGGTACTGTGATTCACTAAGAATTATGTACAGTCGTCTTTTCTTCTTCATTGATCTGACAGCTTCCTGTCATTTTATGAGCGCAGATGTGCGCCTAAGAGAAAGCTAGGCCAAGCATGTCCGTCTTCAGCTGCAGAACATCTTTGTAAGAGTTTCTAGAAAAAAGGCAGGAGAATGGACCAGTAAGGCAGAAAAACAGTAGATGGGACTGGAGTTTTTCTTCTATTTTCACAACATCATTTACGACGGAATGTTTTTCATGTCTGCACACATTTTTTTTTTTAGTTGTGACAAAAAGCAAGAAACGTTAGAATAGTCTTTCTTTCTAAAGGCAGTTCTCAGTTGTTGTTTTTTAAACTAGGGAACTAGGGGCCATAGACCAAAGTAGTGGTAAATGAAGGGCAGGAGCTGTGCCGGTCGGGGTTCGCCCCCGGGGAGCACTTTGCAAGCCAGATTGGTCTTGTCTGGACACTGCGAAATAAAGGTCTATGGTCCATTCTCTCTCTCTCTCTCTTACACTTTATTACTTTTATCTCTGCTTTCTATTGCTGAAATTCATATTTTCGTGCTACTCCCTAAGTGCAGCAGAATCTTGAGCCTGTTGAAGTTGGCTGCCCAGTGGAAGTGGAAGAAGAAGAAGAAGAAGAAGTCAAGTCAGATCTAAGAAATAGGATTTTAAAACCACCACCCCCCTCTCTCTCTTTCTCATACTCTCTCTCTCTCTCATTCTCTCTCTCTGTCTCTCTCATTCTCTCTGTCTCTCTCATTCTCTCTGCCTCTCTCATACTCTCTCTCTCTCTCTCTCATACTCTCTCTCTCTCTCATACTCTATCTCTCTCATACTCTCTCTCTGTCTCTCATTCTCTCTCTCTCTCATACTCTCTCTCTCTGTGTGTTAAACTGCGTTATTATCCCACCTTCAGTTGGACATGTATCTGACACTGACTGTCCAGCACACTGGTGGCACCTCCCTCTCCCCCATCTCATCCCCCTCTCTCTCTCTCTCATACTCTCTGTCATTCTCTCTCTCTCTGAGTTAAACTGCATTGTCAGCCCACCTTCAGTTGGACATGTATCTGACACTGACTGTCCAGCACACTGGTGGCACCTCCCTCTCCCCCACCCCATCTCACCCCCCTCTCTCTCTCTCTCATACTCTCTGTCATTCTCTCTCTCTGTGAGTTAAACTGTGTTATCAGCCCACCTTCAGTTGGACATGTATCTGACACTGACTGTCCAGCACACTGGTGGCACCTCCCTCTCCCCCATCTCACCCCCCTCTCTCTCTCTCTCATACTCTCTGTCATTCTCTCTCTCTGTGAGTTAAACTGTGTTATCAGCCCACCTTCAGTTGGACATGTATCTGACACTGACTGTCCAGCACACTGGTGGCACATCCTGCGGGCACCTCCCTCTCACCCCCCCTTCCTTCAGTGACGACGTCAACTGTCACGGGGTCAGCCCTGCACAGCTTGCCAATCACCTCCGTGTACGGCGACACGCTCCCCGCCTGATCGCTCGTCTGAACGGAAATGTACACTGCCACACAAAAGAAAAGAAAAGAAAAAAACACCAACAACAGATCAACCAACATTATTGGCCACTGCAATGACCACCTTTTGCAAGAGTGAATGCCCTTGGTGGGTGGGGGAAAAACAACAGATGAGCCAACATTATTGGCCACTGCAACCGCCACCTTTTGCAAGAGTGAATGCCCTTGGTGGGTGGGTGAAAAACAACAGATGAGCTAACATTATTGGCCACTGCAATTATCACCTTTTGCAAGAGTGAATGCCCTTGGTGGGTGGCTCAACATTATTGGCCACTGCAACCACCACCTTTTGCAAGAGTGAACGCCCTTGGTGGGTGGGGGGAAGATGGCTGAGCACTGACCAAACAAGGGCATTAACTCTCGCCAATAACACTATTTCAGGCCACTGAACGGCTGCCTTTTTGCAAGAGTGAATGCCCTTTTGGATACTGACCAACAAGGGCTTAACTCTTGCCAACAAGGGCGTTAATAACCCTAGTTGCAGTGTGGTCATGGGGGGATATTTATATACACACATGCACTTACATTTGCATACACAAACACAAAGAGAAGAACGCACATATGCAGGTACTCATTTCACGGACTTACTTGCCTTCAAACGCTCAAAAACACAATTCACGGGCTGCTACGTCCGCCATTTTTACTCATGACTGCAAGTGTACACTCAGCCGGATATATATATATCTTTTGGGCGGAGATTCCTTCAATTGCGACACATTTTCGGCGGAGACGGACAAAACAGCGTAGCTGTTTTCATGCCTGACACACACACAAAAGAACGTGGGAATGTGCATGTGCGCACGCACACCAACATAAATCCTACCTGGCAGGGCTGCTTTGGTGACGTTGTAGTGGTGTCGGATGGACAGAATGTGTTGACACATGTGTAGCACACGACTCATTTCTTGGTCGACTGTGTCGTTTTGCCACGGGAACTGCGTAACAACAAACACAACACAAACCGGGCCACAATGAAGAAAAACAACTTTTATTTTGCTGGCACAAGGTCAACCCAGGGGTGAACATAGGGTGTAGAGTGGCACAGTGGTAGCGCGTTCGCCTCGTGTCAAGTAAACCCGAGTTCAAACCTGGATACAGGGGATTTTTCTTCTCACTTTGCACTAGGCCTCACGGTCTGAACGTGGAATCTTTCCGATGAGACGATAAACCGAGGTCCCGTGTGCCCATGCACTTAGCATACGCTAAACCCAGTGGCAACGAAAAAGTTGTCATTTGGTCAAAATTAATACCCCCCCCCACTTCCTTCGTCACCAAGTCACACAAAAATCGCATGCCCCAAAAAAAAAAGGTGGCGCGCTTCTGGCTGCGACGCGCTCTCCAGGTGGGTGCAACCCGAATTTCACAGAGATTCCTAAAGACTACAGTATATTTTTCCGACTACAAGACAATACTTCTTTCCCAGGCTGAGACCCCTGTGCCTTATAATAAGAATATTAACCCTTTCACCGCCAAAGTCGCATTTGAGCACCACAGTGATTTGACACCTATGTCACTAAAAGGCATCAAATTGTCTATTATCCACAGACCCTATTGTCTTAGTTTCAGGAAGTAAGGACAGACCTTATTTTATATATGTCACAGAAGAATCCCCAATACTGCAGATGGATTTTGTTCTCTATCCAGGTAAATGTAATGGATTATTTTTGCTGAAATATGGCTGGCGGTGAAAGGGTTAATATAGTAGGAAAACATACCGTATTTTTCGCACTATAAGGCGATAGTTTTTCCCCACACTCATACCTCTGCGCCTTATAACATGACTGATAAAATAGTGAGAAAATATAGTAACAAAATCTGAAATATGGGTACAATTTTGGGTGTACGCCTTGAACAAAGGCGTCTGAAACTATTGTCTGAAAAATACATTAATCTGAAATCTGTGTAACATTTGGGGGGTGCGCCCTGTATTTGGGTGGGGGGTACACGTAATAGTCCGAAAAATACGGTAGCTGCAGTCCACAACTTCAGCAGATACAAATTTCACTAGTTGGCTGATTTTCGATCTGCCGGAACAAGCAGTGGGAAAATCATATATTCGGAGCACTGTGACCAATTTTCTTATTTTTCATCTCCCGGCAAACATACAGCAAGGGTCACAATAACCGTCGCTTCTGCAAGGTGACAGCCTCTGCAGGCTAACGATCAACGCCCGCGGTTGCCACTCACTTCGGCCCAAAACAATAATCATTTTGGCCTAAGGCAATTAGTCATTTCGGCCCAAGGCAATCAGTCATTTCGGCCCAAGGCAATAGTCATTTTGGGCCAAGACAATTAATCATTTCGGTCCAAGGCGATAGTCATTTCGGCCCAATGCAATAATCATCACAAACACACATGCACACACACACACGCACGCACGCATGTATGCACACACACTACTCACTTGCCAGGGATCACAACTGAAAGCAAGCATCACTATATGTTAGACCACCATATATATATATATATATATATATATGTCTACTGATGTGGGCCAAAATAACTATTGACTTGGACCAAAATGACTGTAGCCTAGGGCCGAAATGACTATAGCCTTGGGCCGAAATGACAATAGCCTTGGGCCAAAATGACTGTAGCCTTGGGCCAAAATGACTGTAGCCTTGGGCCAAAATGACTATAGCCTTGGATCAAAATGACTATTGCCTTGGGCCGAAATGACTATAGCCTTGGATCGAAATGATTATGGCCTCGAGCCGTAATGACTATAGTCTTGGGCCAAAATGACTATAGCCATGGGCCAAAATGACAATAGCCTTGGACCAAAATTACTATAGCCTTGGGCTGAAATGACTATAGCCTTGGGCCGAAATGACTGTAGCCTTGGACTGAAATGACTATAGCCTTGGGCCGAAATGATTATGGCCTTGGGCCAAAATGACTGTAGCCTAAGGCTGAAATGACTATAGCCTTGGTCCAACATGACTATAGCCTTGGGCCGAAATGATTATGGCCTTGGGCCAAAATGACTGTAGCCTAAGGCTGAAATGACTGTAGCCTAAGGCTGAAATGACTATAGCCTTGGACCAACATGACTATAGCCTTGGGCCGAAATGACAATAGCCTTGGGCCGAAATGACTATAGCCATGGGCTGAAATTATTATGGCCTCGGGCCAAAACGGCTAGTCTTGGGCCTAGATGACAATAGCCATGGACCAAAAATGACAAAAATTACGGCTGCCTTGGCCTAGATGACTATAGCCTTGGGCCGAAATGACTAAATTGCCTTGGGCCCAAAAATAGCGTGGGCCGAAATGAATGTACACCACACCCACTGAAAGTCTGAACAAACTCACGTCACAAGGAAGGGGATAAGGCGCCACGCACACGCTCTCCGGCCAGTTACTCCCCTTGGCAGTAGTAGGGGGCAGCCGCTGGTAGAGCTCTTCGGTCAGGAAAGGCATGAAGGGACTGAGCGCGCGCAGGAACGTGTGCGTGACCAGGTAGAGGATCTGCCGCGCCGCGCTCTGACGATCTTTGTCCGAGGAGAGAAAGACTGGCTTGGTGCACTCCTGTAAAGCAGTAAGCGAGAATACATACATTAACCCTTTCACCGCCAATGTCAGGTCAGGTCAGGTCAGGTAGATTAAGACGACTAGGCCTCGCGGCCTCTCAAGCGTCTTTTCTTTTTTTTCTTTTCCTTTTTTGGGGGGGTTGGCACAGCTGTGACGGTTTTGGTAGACTATTACTATTAGTCATACTGGTATTTTAATTTACTAAGGTTTGGGTCTTTGTCCAGGAGGTTTTTGAATTTGTTAGTATCAGGTGCAAGTTTTGTCTGAGCAGGAAGTGCGTTCCAATAGTTAGTCACTCTGTTACTGAAAAAGTGCCTCCTGATGTTAGTTCTACTATACTGTGTTAGTATTTTTAATTCATGATTTCTAGTCTTTGAAAAATTTGAAATCTGAAACAAACTTTTGTTAGTATTGTCAGGACCATTAAGAATTTTATATACATGAATTAGGTCACCACGAATTCTTCTGTATTTCAAGGATGGTAGATCAAGTTTGTGTAGCCTTTCACTATAATCAAAATTTTTAAGAACTTTTATTAATTTAGTAGCTCTCCTCTGTACACGCTCAATTGAAACTGATTGTCGTTTAAGATATGGATTCCAAATTTGGTTCCCATACTCCAGATGTGGTCTAACCAAACTTTTATATAAGTTAATGAACACATTATTATCTAGTCATTATTTAGAACACATTATTATTTATGCACCACAATGGCTTAACACCCATGTCCCAAAAAGGCATCAAACCAGGGCCTGTTATCCAAAGACCCCATTTTCTTAATTTTGGGAGGTAAGGCTAGGCCTAATGTTGTATATGACAAAGAGGAATTCACAATATTGCAGTGGTTTTTTTGTCTACCCAGTTAAGTTTAATGGTATTTTCTTTTGCTCAATAATGGTTTGGCGGCAAAAGGGCTAACCCCTTCGCTGCCGCCTACTACTTGTGCATGCGCCGTCGGTTTGCCTCAAAAATGTTTAACGCGGCAATATCGCTACTTAGCGGCGATGTATATATATGTCCTCTACAGCGCTTCAGTACTTGCCACCGACACACACACGCATGCACGCACGCACGCACGCATGCACGCACGCACGCACACACACACACACACACACACACAATCGGAAATAGACATTCGTTGAAAAATAATGTTTGTCATGGTTTCTATGACGAACTGCCGAAGCGTCGTTTGCGCATCGCGTCGATTGCTGGAAAGGCTTGTAAAGCTAAAAGCAATAAAACTCTTTTCAAGTTCAAAGTTTCTCTCTCTCTCTCTCTCTCTCTCTGTATGTGTGTGTGTCTCTCTCTCTCATGAAAATTCAAGTTAATATTTTGAGCAGTTTGCTGTTTTTCTTCGTTTATTCATTTGTTAAAGGCCTGTATAACAAATAAAAATGTTAACTGTATAAAAACCAAGGTGTACCCGTCCATGAACCGTTTGCTTGTTGATATATTTTAGAATAATGTTAGGGCAATTGTAAAACGCTTAGTGCTTAAAGGTGAAGCGCCATATAAATTTTCTTAAATAATAATAATAAATAAGTATTGAACAAAGCAATAAAATAAGTTTAAACCAGACAGACGTTGCAGAACTCAGTGATCCAAAACCGGTGTAGTGCTCTGGTCACTTGCTGTAGGCTGTGTGAGATCATGATCATGATCATAATAATCACTATCATCATCACCACCATTACCATCATCATCATCATCATCACTATCACCCTCATCATAATCATCACCATTGTCATCACCATCAACATCACTATCATTACCATCATATTCATCATTATCGTTATCATCTTCATCATTATCATCATCATCATCAACGTCGTCATCATCATCACTGTCATCATCATCATCACCACATCCATCATCATCATCACCGTCATCATGATTGCTATCATCATCATCATCATTATCACCATATCCATCATCATCATCATTCTAACCATTACCACCATCATCATCATCATCACCACCATTACCATCATCATCATCGTTGTTATCATCATCACCACCATCATCATCATCATCACCACCATTACCATCATCATCATTGTTGTTATCATCATCACCACCATCATCATCATCATCACCACCATTACCATCATTGTTGTTATCACCACCACCACCATCATCATCATCATCATCACCATGTCTCTACCAGATAGACGTCGCAGAACTCTGTGATCCAAAACTGGTGTAGCGCTCTGGTGGCCTGCTGTAGGCTGTGTGAGGCGAACCCAGCCTGACACTCCCCCACCATGGCGCTCAGGCGACTCAGAATCCAACGGTCCACCCCCGCCTCACAGCCACTCAGCTGAGAATGAGACAAAACAAAGAAATAAGATAATAAAATAGAAAGTTCCCCTGTGGAGAGACTGGTGTATATATATATATATGTGTGTGTGTGTGTGTGTGTGTGTGTGTGTGTGTGTGTGTGTGTGTATATGTGTGTGTGTTTGTTTTGTACAAATAGTTCTCCCACTTTCTGGAAGTTCTGTACTTGCGCACACACGCATATATACATGCACACGCACATACACACACACACACACACTCTCTCTCTCCCACACATACACCAGCTTCACACAGTATGAATGTGTCAGTACACCAAACACTAGGTCACACAGAAACCCAGACATGTTTGTATCAAATAACAACACTTAAGGCTCTTGGAAATGTCCATCTTAGTCAGTCACACAGACAATAGGATAAAAGAGAGCAGGAAAAAAACTACCTAAAAATTTTTTTTTTAAAATTAAAAGGGGGGCGGAGGAAAAAAAGGGGAGGAAAGGGAAAAAAAGAGAAAAGAAAGGGTTAAAAATCAATCAAATCAAATCAATTTCACTTTATTATCTCCCAGGGAGAAATTTTGTTCAGGTGCCAGAATAACAAAGACATCGACATTCAGCATGCATGAATAGGAGTAAAAGTTACACATTATATGTGGATAACAAACACGTCTAAGGATAGGCATGCATAGTTTCTTTTAACACGATGAACACACATTTAAACCTAAAAGGATCATGAGTTTAGGAGGTGGATGGATCTGGGGATGAAGGATTTCTGTGCCCTGGAGTTGACTTTAAAAGTTTTGTAGCGACGTCCAGAAGGTAATAGTTCGTAATGTTTGTTCAAAACATGGGAGGTGTCATTTACAATCTTCCTGGCTTTATGCTTGGCTCGTCTCTCGCACATCCCACCCAAACCCATCTCTCTCTTTCCAACAACCTCACTACACACATTCACCACATCATCCAACACACGCTTGTTCTTCAAACTCAGACTTCCAAACCAAAATGAAGGCGGAAGTGGTGCTGGGTTGCATGATGAGTGAGCAAGATAGCGGAGAGTGGATGAATGATTGGGTGTGGTGTGAGAGTTACATATTTGTTAATGTAAATTTATGTTTCTTACTTTTATTTAATATTTTTTATTTTACACGGTGGAAGACAAGTTTCCATGTGCGTTGTACAATGCCAATGGACAATAAAGAAACTTATGACTTATGACTTACTTGTTACTTCCCCCAATAATAATAATAATGAATATTTAGGGCGCTTAATCTTAACAAAAGCCCTAAGCGCTTACAATCATGATAAAAACAATACTAACAAAATGAAAAGCTAGACAACACACAAAACACTCAAACGAACTTGAGGTCAAACACACACACACACACACACATACACACACACACACCAACACACACAGACACCAACAAAACACACACACACACACGCACGCGCACGCACACACATGACTCAATGGATAACCTTTGCAGGAGGAGGAGGAGAAAGATTATGTTTTGAAGAGAGTTGTTTTGAGGGAGGACTTGAAAGAAGAGAGGCTGTTTGAGGTTCGGAGTGCAGAAGGGAGGCCGTTCCAGGAGGAGGGAGCTTGGAAAGAAAAAGAACATTCGCCAAGAGTTCTGGCACGGAAACGAGGGATCTGCAGAACGTGAGTGTCAGAGGAGGAGCGAAGCAGTCTAGTGGGAGTATAAATCGATAGAAGATCAGAGAGATATGATGGGGCCAAACCATTCAGCGACTTGTAACATAATAGAGAGAGTTTATACTCAATGCGCTCTCTTTAACTCTGCCTTTTCCCTGTCGCTTACTGTCATCTACCATCTTTCTGCATTACTGATCCATTCTCCTGCCTTTGTTCTAGAAACTCTTACACAGATTTTCTCCAGCCGAAGACAGACATGCTGGGCCTAATTTAATCATTTATTAGTTAGGGGCACAATGGCAGCATGACGCAATTACATGTCATATGACAGGAGATTGTCTGAACGGCCGATGATGACGAATAAGAACAACAGTTAAAAAATGGCATATTCTTTTTGTCAACAGACATCCGGGATGGGAAAAAAAGAAAGAACCCCCCCCCTAAAAAACCACCAACCCCCCAACCCCCAGCAACAACAAAAAATACCCAAACAAACACTAATTCTTCTTACATAGAATTGTAGCTTACGCTTGCTAATGGACATTTATACATGTTTTTCTTTTCTGCTTCTGATTTATGAAGTTTGAGATGTAAGATATATGAATATATTATATTTTTGTTAAAAATAGAAACAAGAGTATATATGTGAAAAATGGTATAAAAGAATTTGTAGGCAGATAGTATCAATTTTTTTTAAACAGCAGAAACAAAAGGTGTAATTGGAGACGTTTATGCACATGTGTTTATGCATGTATTTCTATGTGGATGTACGTCTTGGTTGGACTATGCTGCTATGCATTCGATTCTTAAACATTGATCTTCACATTTCTATTATTCTCTTCTTTTTTTTTCCTTGTTCCTTCTTTTCTTTTTCTTTTTTGATATATGGAAAATGTAAAAAAAAAGTTTAATAAAAAACCACTAATTCTTCTTCACCACAAATAACCCAAATTAAGTGAAATCACGCACACACACATGCACACACACACACACACATGCACACACACACACACACATGCATACGCACACATATACGCACACACACAAAAGATATCGCAATGCAGAAATTAAAGTGGCGTGTCCCCCGAAGATGGAGTGTGGCTGCCCACGTGGCGGGGTAATCAGAAACAGTCACACACGTAATGTTCTCATCCCTAGGTGATGCATTTGTACCATATTGTTCAAGAGCTTCGGATGATCCCTGGAGTCTTTTAGCCAGGGTATGTCAACAACAACAACAACAACAAAGTGGCATGTCTCGTAAGAAGTCACTTCACAGGAGACGAAAAAACCCTAAAGATTTTGGTTCATTTCAGGTAACATTATAGCCAGATTTTGTTTCAATGGACACTCGTCAGTGTTTTAACTCTGCAATTTGTCGTTTACACCTTTGCCACATGATACGCCTTGCCTTGATCAATTGATAAGCTCAACACATCAAAACTGACCAATGTTCACCTGTACTTGTAAAAGTTTTGTGTAATGTCATTTCCTTTCACTCATTCCTGAAGAAAAAAATGTTGGGGTTTTGAAAGCTTGAAAAAAAGGTGTTAGTGTTTTTACTTTGAGAAACAATTTTGAGTTAGGTTAGCTCAATTTCCAGGCGGGCGATATGCTCGCCATAAAAAAATATTTGGGATAAAAACAAGACAGAGAAGAAAATAAATTCATGATCATTTTTTTTCTTCTTCTTCTTTCCACCATTCGCTTTGGCTTCAAGCTGTGTCGGACCAACTGGCAAAGGCTAGAACACCAAGGCTACATCAAAATGCTGTCATGCTATGCATCATTATGCGGGGATTGTCTTCAGCCATGGCAAGCTTCTAGCATGACATCATCAGTCTCCAATATCCCCCGAAGACGGAGTGTGGCTGTCCACTTGGCGAGGTAATCAAAAACGTGTCACGCACGTAATGCTCTTATCCGTAGCTGATGCACTTGTGCCATATTGTTCAAGTGCTTCCTGCTGTTGGGATGATCCCTGGAGTCTTTTAGCCAGAGTAAACCAACAACTTCTTCCTCTTCTTCTTCTGCGTTCCCAGGCCATATGGCCACAATGGGTAAGGTACATATGTGTCCGGTTTTCAGTTTTCACTGGTCTCCCCGCTGCGCACAGCCGACACATTCCAATAAGTCAGAAAGACAGTAGATGATAGAAAGGAAAGGGAAAAGGAAGAGTCAAAGAGAGTGGCAGATAGAGGAAGTTACAAACACAGAACTTCCAGAAGGTGGGGGAACTATTTGTACAAAAGACCCCCCGGCGTCCCCACGGGGAGAGACTCGTGCAGGGGGCAGGGTCATCCAGCTCCCTGTATGGAGGCACGAGGCATCCACCCACTACCAACAACAACGTTCCACCATACCTTGTATGTTTCCAGGGGAGCAAACTCCCCCTGCAGGTGGGGCTGCGTGAAGCGGAAGGCCTGCCAGATCTTGTTGCAGAACAGGCGGTGCGTGCGCGTGTGGAGCACGTCCATCGGAATGCTCTCCCCTGAGGAGAGAGAAAGGTTTAGGACATCGTTTGTGGCTGACGAACTACACACATTCTCTCAGCTTCTTAACCCTTTCACTGCCAAAGTCGCATTTAAGCACCAGAGTGATTTAACACCTATGTCACTGAAAGGCATCAAATTGGGGTCTATTATCCAAAGACCCTATTGTCTTAGTTTTGGGAAGTAAGGATAGACCTTGTTTTATATGTGTCACAGAAGTATCCCCAATACTGCAGATGGATTTTGTTCTCTACCCAGGTAAATTTAATGAACATAATTTTTGGGCTGATATATGGCTGGCGGTGAAAGGGTTAAAGCAGTTCACAGTTTAAAAATGTGACGATAAAAAAAATGTAACTGTTGATAACATCATAAAGCACACATACACATAAACACCCACACCCACAAACGCACACACACAAGACCTTTGAAGTCATACATAAATTAGCACAGCATCTATGCTAAAATGCCTTGTGGAAAGTTTTCTCTCGCTCTGACTCTCTTCCTTCCTCTCTCTCTTTTGCCTTTCTCTCTCTCTCTCTGTCTCTCTCTCTCTCTGTCTCTCTCTCTCCATCTCTCTGTGACATACAGTTAAAATTAATAATAGGAACATGTGGTACATATAAATTCTTAACACCCTCCTTTCTCTATCTGTCTCTATCTCCCTTATATCTCTGCCTCTTTATCTTTCATTCACTCTCTCTTTTATTATTTATTTTTTACTCTCTCTTTCTTTGTCTATGTTAGTCTGTCTCTCTCTCCCTCTCTCTCCCTCTCTCTCTCTCTCTCACCCACACGCACCTTTGAAATCATAAGAACACAGTGAAAATCTCAGGGCGTCGGCTCCACATTCCGGGATGCCTTGTGGAAAGCTCTTCCTCTGCCCTTCTTTCGCCATCCTCATCTCCTGCTCACTGAGCCGACTGCTGTCCAACGTTGCATGAAGGTCCTTAAAAAAAATATATATAATAATTAAAATTTTTGTTTTAAAAAGCAACTTCTTCTTTTTCTTCTGTGTTTTCAGGCCACAAGGCCATAATGGGCAAGGTGTAGGTAAGTACCATATTTTTCGGACTACAAGCTGCACCTTTGTATACGGCGCACCCACAAAAGTTCAGATTTTGTAACTATATTTTCTTACTATTTCATCAGTCACATTATAAGGCGCAGGGGTCTGAGTCTTGAAAAAAAGTATCGCCTTATAGTCCGAAAAATATATGTCTGGTTTTCAGTTTTCGCTGGTAGCAACTCAGAGATGCTACATTTTATGTGGGTCGTTCTTTTTGATGCAGGGATGCATCTAGAAATTTCTAAACTTTTGTACAATTTCTAAAATTTGCCCCCCTTGGTGTGGAAATTTGGGGGGATCTGGAAATAGTTAGGGGGGCGGGGGTAAATCAATGCCAGTTTGTTTTATACTTGAACAGTACACACTGTGAATCGCTCTTGTTAGCGAATCAGACTTTTTTTCAAAAGCAGTTTTCCGTGATGCCTCAAACTCTTTTCTGAGTGAAATGTCCCCCCAAACCATCCCCCCACCCCCCACCCCAACCATCCCCCGCCCCCCCCACCTCACACATCCCTACCCGCGCCCCCCTACTCCCCACCCCCACCCCATACACACACGCGCACCCATTAACCTCTTTGTGACTAGGTAGAACAACGTGTCGATCAAGGGATGTAGTGCGGAAATGTTTACAACCTGTGGTGAACACATTGTTCTTTTTGCTTTGTAAGCACCAGTCACAAAACATTGCTTTTGATTCGCTGTCAAATTCTAGCCAAGGTCTGCTTTTTTTCCAACTTTCCATGAACTCATGCTTTCGCTTTGAAAGGTGGTGGAGCGACACTACTAGCAATGGGATCGTCGGTGACATCACAGTCCTGATCCGATGCTTCGTCATTCGATGAACTTTCCCCGGTGTCATCACTAACTGCTGATGAGGAACAACAAGGTTGTTGATCAATGTTGCACTCCACAGTCGCACTGTTTTCCTTCTTTTTAGAAGTCGCAGTAAAATAATCCAGAAGCGATGCCATTTTTGAGTGGGCTCGCTTACACTGTGCCCGGAAATAGTAAATGAAAGAGAAAGCCGTTGATTGGCTATGCTATTTTTAAGACCCAATCAAAATGCTCGTTCTTTACTGTCGAAAGGAAATACAGACTCGGTACAGCCCACGCAGCCACGCAATATAGGCCTAGTGCCGAACAAGTTATTTTCAAACGATTTTTTCGTTTGCGGGATTTCACAAAATTTGGGGGGATTTTCCTGCAGCATATTTTTATTTTTGCGGGAACATCAACAATTTTGCGGCAATGCCGCGCTCTAGATGCATCCCTGTTGATGTCTTGGGAAAAGTGAACAAATGATCGGCATCACCATGCAGTGCTTGAATCCAGTGCTGGTAAAGGCAGACCTGTTTACCCGGAATTTGCCACCAAAAAAACCGGAATTTGAGAACAAAAACTGGAATTCACATGATGATCTGTACACGACTCGCGATAAAGCGGTTTCTTGTTCTTCTCCTTTCCGCGAACATCGGCGTCGATTTTCAATATTGTGAAGATTTCTTGGCTCAATTTTGCCAGAAAAGTTTTATTAGTAAATTCAGTCACTAATTCTTAGTCAATTTTAGTATAAAACAAGCTGGAAAAAGCAAAATACCTGGAAATGTCCACGATGGGACAGAGAAAAATCACTCGGATCGGCGGATGCCAAGTTGCAACTCGGCGCCATCGCGATCAATTTTGACTTCATTTTCCGTTGAAAACTTCAAAATTCTCACATCATCGTATTTTCCAGTGATAATATAATCTAAATTGACTCATTTCAAGCCCTAATTACAATCTCTACCATTAAAAAAACTGCCTGAAAAGCTCTTCGAATCGACAGTAAAAGTCTGGCCACCATTTGCTCAGTCCCGAAATAGATCGACCAAAATAAAAACATTATTTCACCCCTTTAACCAATGAAAATGCAGCATTTAATGCATGTGACGTCAAGCACAACCCCTTTTCTGATGACGTGGCGTGTTAGGTACACGTTTCGGTCAACCCTTGCGTCTTTTCCTACGAACGGAAACAAATAATAGACGGTTTTTCGAAATCACGGAATTTTCAGCTTTCACCCGGAATTTACTATTTTACCCGGAATCTTAGCAAATTTCCGGAATAATTCCAGCTAAACTGGAATGGTAAACAGGTCTGTAAAGGGGCTAAGTTTTCGTGTGAATGTTTTTTTAAGGTTGGGCTCCATGCTTTCATAGTGCCTTCACACAGTCTTCCAATTTGGCATGAATGGTCAGGGTCATGTACTGTATCAGTGTGAATACATTCATGTAGATATCTGTATTAGTTCCTGAGAAACAAAAATTGCCCCACAAAAACGCAGTGCGCCACCTAAAAGGTAGCAATTCTCCTGAGCGCTCAAACCATCATCAGGGGAAGCTACTCCAGCAAGTACATGAATTAACCCCTTTTTGGATTAACCCCTTCACTGCCAGAGCAAAACAGAGTATTTGCCTTAGTCCGTAAAATATGATTTGTTATTTTACTTGGTTTTTATAGTGCATCCCTGGGACCCCCCACTACACACTCTCATAGAGTCCTTTTCGGCTTAAATAGCGCTTCCATGGATGCAACTGGAGAAAATCCAAAAACAGGCAAGGCAGGGGTCCAGGGGCCGCACAGGCCCCTGTCATGAGGGGCGGGGTCAGGGAGGCATTGCCCCCCTGAAGCTGAAGAAAAAGCAAAATCATACTCAATTTGAAGCTTATTCCAGGCTTGTAATGTGAGAATTCAACACTTTTCCCCCCTTGAACTTTGAATAAATTTTTTTGGGGGGTGCTAAAAAGTTTGGAAAACAGGCGCCGCCTCGTAATCGAGGCAAGGTTGCATCCATGCGCTTCATAGACCCCCAAATTGGGGGTCCCTGGGAGCCCTGAAACAGATTCATTTACCTACCTGCAAAGAGACGCCCCTGATGACGTCCCCTGGATCGACCACGTTACCCAGCGACTTGCTCATCTTTCTGCCCTCAGCGTCACGCACTATGCCGTGCAACAACACCTGACAAGCCGAAACAAGAGGACGAAAAATAAAACGAATAAAAAACCAAACCACATTAACCCTTTCACTGCCGATGTCGCATTTTTGCACCACAATGATTTAACACCCATGCCATTAACCCCTTCACTGCCGAGCCCGGTTCCGGTTCCGGGGCAACTATTTGCCAAGCCGTTTTAGGTTGCAGAGTCTATCGCAAAACTTTCTGAATAAAAGTGCATATAACCTATGCTTTTCTGAACGGGGATTGAATATACTATCCTTTGAGAACACTCTCACATGCATTCGAACATACTGCGAAAAGCGTATGGATAGAAAACGGGAAACTCTTAGAATAACGCTATGACGGATATTTCCGTGACGGGGCAGTTCATCCCAGCATGACTTTACGAGCCACCCAGAAAAACAAAATGTGATGACCCTCCCCTTCCACCCCTACCATTCTTTCTCCCTCCTCCTCCTCCCCTCTACACATACACAGCCACACTGACTTGTTTGAAAGGTAGGGTGTCAGTCAACTCATCCCAGCATGACTATACGAGCCACCCAGAGAAACGAAACGTGGTGACCCTCCCCTTCCACCCCTACCCTTCTTTCTCCCTCCCCCCCCTCTCTCTCTACACACACACATGCACACACTCACAGACACACACTGACTTGTTTGAAAGGCAGGGTGTCAGTCAACTCATCCCAGCATGACTATACAAGTCCCCCAGAAAAACGAAATGTGGTGACCCTCCCCTTCCACCCCTACCCTTCTTTCTCCCTCCTCCTCCTCCTCCCCTCTACACACACAGAGACACACACTCACAGACACACACTACAGAGACTTGTCTGAAAGGCAGGGTGTCAGTCAACTCATCCCAGCATGACTATACGAGCCACCCAGAGAAACAAAATGTGGTGACCCTCCCCTTCCACCCCTACCCTTCTTTCTCCCTTCACCTCCTCCTCCCTTCGACACAGACAGACACACACACACACACTCACATATACAGACACATTCACACACACACACTGACTTGTTTGAAAGGCAGGGTGTCGGTCAACTCCAGCCCCAGCATGACCATGCGGGCCACCCAGAAGAACAAAATGTCGTGGCCCGTCTCCATCAGCGACAGCGGGTACCAGCGACGCATTTCCTCCGTCTGAGTCAACAACAACAACAACAACAACAAGAAAAACATTAACAGAAACAATCACAAAACCAACAAAATGCTGAAGAATTTATACAAAGACAAAATGATTCCATCCTATACGTGTATGTGTGCGTGCGTGCGTTCATGTGTGTGTGTGCCTGTGCCTGCGTGCATGCAGGCGTGCGTACGTGCGTGTGTGTGTGCGCGCGTGTGCGTGTGCGTGTGTGTGTATGTGTGTGTGTGTGTGAGTGTGTGTGTGTGTGTGTGTGTGTGTGAGAGGAAGTAAGAGAACGTTGCGTGCAATCATCGTGTTTATTTTACTTTCTAATGATTCATTATTTGTTTGCCTTTAATGTTCTTGTTATCAATGTAAAGCGCACTGAGCTCATGTGAGAAAGAGCGCTATATAAATTCCCATTATTATTATTATTATATAATAGGTAGAATCCATACAAGAAAAACTGTAAACAAGAACAAGCTCTACACAAAAATATTCTTCTTCTTTTTCTTCTTCTTCGTCATCGTCGTCATCGATTGCTCAGACAGTTTCCAATCATTATAAGCGCAGATGCATCATGCTGCCGTTATGCGCCTAAGAAATAGGCCCCGCATGTCTGTTTTCATCTGGAGAAAATTTGTTTATAAGGATCTCTAGAACAAAAGGCAGAAGTATAGTAGATGACAGGAAGTAAAGGGAAGAGGCAGAGTCAAAGAGAGTGACAGACTAGAGGAAGATACAAGCACATGAATGAAAGTTCGATTAACGTCCTCCGGCCTGGAACAGGCACATGTGGGACATTAATAGATATAAAGATAGTGGGATGATCCTGGAGGTACTGCAATATACAGGAAAGTCCTGAGTTTTAAATCGATAAAGATATGTCTTGGGAAACCTAGCTTTCAATTTGGCCATACCAGGCAGTGGGATTTCTCCCTGCTCTTACCGACTTTCAACTGCCGTGGGATTTTTACGTGCGTAAAGTGCATGGGTCAGACTAGCTTTAAGTCCCCATCCGAGGGACTCGACGTTCAGTTCGATTTTCCTGTCGAACTAGAAAGAAAGGGCGAGGAGGCCGGGATTCGAACCAGGGGTCACTCACGTTGCAGTCAACGCATTACATTTGGCAGGGCGAACATCTTAACTACTCTGCCACCTTTCTCTCATTTACATGGATGCAACTGAAAAAAATCGAAAAACAGGCAAGGCAGGGGGGTTAGGGGGCAACTGAAGCTGAAGAAAAAGCAAAATCAGACTCAATTTGAAGCTTATTCCAGGCTTGTAAAGTGAGAATTGAACACTTTTTTCCCCTTGAACTTTGAATCCATTTTTATTTTGGTGGTCACATTTTTGAAAAACAGGCGCCGCCTCGTTTCCGAGGCAAAGTTGCATCCATGTAGTTACAAGAATCGACTTACATCGTCAGGCCAGCCAAAGACAGTGAAAGGCAACAGCGCAGAAGAAAACCACGTGTCCAACACATCGTCATCTGCAAACGAGACACAAATCAATAATCAATCAACCATACTTTTATTGTCCATTTTACAGGAAATTCTGTCTGCAGCGATAAAACAATTAACAAAACAACACAACAAGACAGAGACATAGTATGTAGAAAAGCCAAAAAATAAGATATGCGACTATGTTAAACACCGTGCGCACATACAATTCTTAGTCACCCACACCCACAACCACACACACATACACACACATATATATACACACACACACACAACACACACATCATGCGCATGCATACAACCATTTATCTACCCATCCATCTAACTTATACATACATACACATATGCTTACACATACATACAAACATACAACTTGCATTCACAATTTATATATTATACAAATATCTTAGTCTATATGCATACATTCTACATGCATACACAAACATACATAGATAGGCCTACATAGATACATAGATAGAAAGACAGATAGACAGATACATACATACATATATACATACACACATGTACATAAATACATACATACATTCATACATGTGTGTGCAGAATAAATAATAAATATAATAATGACGTATGTGTAATGACGGAAGTTTGATTATGACGTTGGATTGCATGTCCTTAAAAAAAAGATAAGAAAATAATTATGTAAAGTCGGCAGGCAGTTGAGTTTTGATATTTTTATTGGGGTTTTTTTAATGGTGCTTTAAAAAAAAAAAAAAGTAACAGCCTGTTTCCATGTATCAATTTTTTTTTTTTATCAATCAAAAGGGCAAAACCCGAACTTTGCAATACTTATATTTTGAAAGATGTTTGGGTTCTATTATTCCCTACACATATTAGTTATTCCTCTTCATCTGATGACGTCATCAGTGATGTCATCAAGTCAGTACGTGATACGTTATATGGCAGTCAAGGGGTTAACTTAAATTTATTCTGTGTTAACAAAGATAAGAGAGAGGATAATAGTAAAGCAAAGAAAGGTAACTCTCTCTGTAATTAACTCCCTTCACTAAAGTTGTTTACGGCACCAAGTCGCCTAGCAAAGCATAAACAAGAGCCACATTGAGACAGACCAAGGTTCATGCTGTTACTTAGGAATGGTTGGTCATCACCACCATCATCTTCATCACCATCATCATGTGTGTCCTGACAGTGTGTGGTTGTGGGTGTGGGTGTGCAAGGCTGCTTACTTCGCGCTAGCTCTTTGGCTGTTTGTTTTCTTGTTTAAAGTTTTCTTCTTAATCAATGTAAACATGTTTTGTAAAGCGCTTAGAGCCCTTACTGAGAATAGGAGATATAAAAATATGTATTATTATTATCATATTAATACAAAAGACAGTACCCTGAGTGACGGAGAGAAAAGTCTGGTTAGGGTAGAGGTTGGAGAATTTGCTGACCGCTTCCGCTTCGTTCCTAGCAGCCACCCACACTTCCCCTTCGTCTGTCTGCAAACACACACCATTTCTACTGAAGCTTAAGCACAAAAACGCACACATGAATGTCTTTAGTGAATAAAATGCATCATAAACCTACCAGAAGTCATGCAAAAGTTCTGTGCTCACAGACCATATGTGACCCCCCTCGACAAAAGGGACATTAAGTCGCAGGGCTAGTTTCTCACAACAGGCTTGGAAAGTCAAATCTCATTACAAATGTTTTTTGAGGTGTGTTATGGGTATTTTCGTGTTCTCTTACATTTTACCTTTCATATTTATACAGGATAATCTATATTAGGTTAGGTTAGGTTAGGTTAGGTGCATAGTCACAGAGGTGTCTCTGTGAAATTCGGGTTGCTCCCACCTGGAGAGCGCGTCGCAGCCAGAGGCGCACCACCCAATTGCTTTTTGGCATGCGATTTTTGTGTGACTGATGAGGAAGGAAGGGAGGGGGGTAAATTTTGACCAAATGACAACTTTTTGGTTGCCACTGGGTTTAACGTGTGCTAAGTGCATGAGCACATGGAACCTCGGTTTATCGTCTCATCCGAAAGACTGTTTTACAGTCTCTAATTACTCTAATAAGTGCTTCTTCTAGCACCATGTATTTGATTACAGTTTTGGTTGTCTGTTGCATCTCAACTGACAAGAGGGGGGTAACTATTTTTTCGAGTGCGCATGGGTTGCTTTAAGCTTAACGGAGAAAATCACTGACATAAGTTTGAGTAGATATTGATATACTCTTCTTCTTTGATCTTTTTTTAATTTTTATTTCTCCATGAAATAACTTTGCAAACTGAATCGTTGTCACCCATCTCAGCATCTGAATGCTTTCTCTCGCTGCCATTTTGGTCAGGCTAATGTCGGACGGCGCATGCGCGAGACCCCTACTTGCCTGTGCGAACTTCAGATGAACCGATATAGAGGCAAGCGGACCTCAAATGAACCAATGCCATTTTGCTAGAAAACGTACTTTGCGGTAACAGAAAATCGTAGAATCAACCGTAGTTACGTAATTCATAGTCAAATTCCGTAGGAACTACAGAAAATCCGTAGGGGTAGGCAGGTCTGCAAGAATGTAAAAAAAATCCCACCCATGGCGCTAGAAGAGTTAATCTTCCTGCTAATTGCATTCTTATTATTATTATTCTGCGTTCCCAGGCCATATGGCCATAATGGATAAGGTACATATGTGTCCGGTTTTCAGTTTTTACTGGTCTCCCCGCTGCGTACAGCCGACACATTCCGATTTTGGAGGAGCTCAAAGGAGAAAAAAGAAAATTGTAAGCAAATCCAATCACAGATTTGTGCACAATTTTGTCCACAGATTTTGAGAAAGATAATACAAGACAAAGGTCTAGGTAGTTTTTAGAGGGAGGGAAAGTAAAAAATAAAAGAACTGAACCTGAAATTTGTAGGCGGGAATTCTGTGTCCCCACCACAGTTGCCGAGATAAACACCAATCCCTGCAAGTAAGAACATCCAAAATGAAAGAATTAACCCCTTTGGTGCCCAAGAAAAATTGAGAAAATAAGTCATTTAAAAACAATTCAGACTGTAGAATAGAGACCTTTACATTCAATCTGGCAGATTGATCTGGAGATATATGTCTCTTGACTGTTTTAATTTAACCCTCTTGCATTCGCATTTGTTACATACAAAACTTCTTCTAGTGTTCAGATTCTTTCACACATTTTCGGGAAAATCTGTCTTTTGAAGCACACAGAGCGCCATACAGTTACTATCGCATCACTGCAAGTGAGAAGCTTCTTCATAGTGTGTGTAGAACAAGCCAGAAGTTAGTGCGTGATGAAAATGCCATCAGAGGGGGGTCTCAGAGTGGGGGCAAGCTACGGGCGGTTTTGGGCGGCTTGAATACACAGAGGCAACTTCCGGCTGGGCGGTTTGGGCCGGAATAAATGCAAGAGAGTTAAAGCAAAAATCTGCTGCATTGCAGGGTTTTGACACCAGAAACTATATAGTTTCACACAGACTGTTCAGCGGGTGTTTTTCCTTCTTTGCTGCTACAAGCCAGGATTTGGGTTATGTCCCTTTGCAATGGGCTGATAGCTGCAGTGATAAAATAATAATAATAACGAATAATGCTTATATAGCGCATAATCCTGCTAAGCAACTCAATGCGCTTTCACTCACCATTCATACTATCAGCAACAAGGTACATATTATACAAACATTTCTAAACGACTAGCTCACGTATTATCACTACCGTACATCTCTACGAAATTAATAAACAAAAGAATGAATAGCATTAATATTGAAAACACGCCGCATGCAAACATAACCCAACCCACTGTCCCCTGTCCTACACTACCTCCCCTCTCCCTCCCTCTCCACCCCCCCCCTTCTCTCTCCCAAAATAAGGCCTGAGTCTCAGCGTATGGCATAGCTAGCCATAGCATATATTATGTGTCAGACTGACCACAGCCCATTGGGAAGGGATGCAACTCCGCGAAAATCATCAGCTTTTTACTGCACTGGAGACTCTCTGTTACATTCACTCTGATGACATCATCAATGACATCATTTTGCCAGTAGTAGTCATTAGCCTACTGGAGCAGGAAAAAGGTTAAATCATACAGGCATACACATAGAAACATATAGATACAGAATTAGATACAGAATAAAAACATTCATAGAGACTAACATACACACATAAATGCGACACCCCACCCCTTCCCTCTCCACACAAAGATACACAGAGACACTGCTATCACCAGAATTGACAAGGTAAACATCAACATAAGGGGGGGGGGGGGGAGTTGAAACAGAGAACAATAAAAAAACAAATCACAAACGGAACTCCATAACATCATCATCATCGTTATCATCCGCCTCATTTCCATCAATCAAAGAGAAAAAGAAAAAAAATCTCAAATTCTGTGGCCTTGCATGCCCTGCTCTCATGGTGACCTCAGTTTCCAATTTCCAATCCAGTTTATGTCCTTGGTGTGTTCGGGTCAAAGTCATGGGGATCAGTGTGTTCTGGGCAGCTGTCGGTGGACGGTCGTGGTGGCACCCTCGGAGTAGAACCTCACTCACATTGACTCCGCAACTAAGAGAATAGTGTCATCAGTAGGGGGCTTAGTAGGGTGTGTCCTGCTCAGAACAGGCTCAATTAAACTCCACCAAAGTGACTCAGCGGCAGTGCAGTGTCTCCTCGACTGGTCGGACGGCCTAATATAGAATTCGTTCCCCTTGGACTGCTGGTTTCGGTTCTGCGACCTGATGGGCCAGGGTGTGGCTGCGAGTTGGATCTCGGAATGAGCGGCGTGGGAGAAACGCCACTGTACGGCCCAGAAGATGGGACAGCAAAAAAACAACCAAACAAACAAAAATCACAAGGAAGCACAGAAACACAAAGACAGACAATGACAAAGAGTAGAAACAATTGAATAGTACATACCTAGAATTAATTTTCATCATGATTTTTTTGGAAGGTGGATGCCATACAAAGATATAATCTCTGGGACATTATTTTTTCTTCTTGTGTGTATGTGTCTGCGTGTAAAGGTTACCCAGGGAGCCACATCTATTGTGATCAATGCACGGAATATGAAATGGCACTACACTATTTATTATGCTTTCTGTGGCTAAACCAATGGTAAATAGGATCTTGTGGGTTGTAAGAGATGTCATGTGTGTATGATTTACCGTAGTGTGCTGTTTCACCGATGTCACACTGCAGCAAAAAATGCACCACCATGATGCTGTAAGCTTACGTTTGTACGACAGCTATGCACCAGATATAATGTTTGTATATTATGTATGTTTGTGGAAAAAAAGACCCCCCAAAAAAGACTACGGACAAAGGGAAAGACAGACTGAGGTAAAATAAATAAACAGAACAACTAGTCCACCTTCCTTTGGAGAGCCACTCGTTCCACAGAGCTTCGTGGTGTGGGGCGGAGAAGGTCAGCTCCCCTTGCTTCACTGCCTGACAACACACACACAAGTTATGTCATTATGGTGTTTTGTTTATAGTAAAGTGTCAAATCAGTGATGTCATTATGGTGTTTTGTTTATAGTAAAGTGTCAAATCAGTTATGTCATTATGGTGTTTTGCTTATAGTAAAGTGAGAGATGAGTTATGTTATAAAATTTAAAAAAATTTAAACCCACCACACACACATGTAAATAATACACAGATTTTTTAATAAAATACGTGAATGAAATATCAGAACACTAGAATTCTAAAATATTTCAAGAAATTAAAAAAGAAATACTGCTGCTGAACACACTTAAAGAAGAAGAAAATGAATAAGAACAGATTTTAAAAAAAAGAAGCAAGCAGTAAAAGTAATCAATCAATCAATGCTATCAATTTATTGTCTTCAAACAGAAGAAATTTGTTGCCCAGCTTGCGCATAAAATACAGAATAAATATTAAAAACATTTCATTAACTGGTCAGTGACACAACATACATTGAAGAAGACAATTCTACACAAACAATAGGCACAAGTAGATAACATGGAAACAACGAAAGTTAACAGGAGCGCGCGCACAAAAAACTAAATAAAAAAAAATCTTTAAAAAATCGGGACTTTACTGGTTTCGTACTGCCTCCGGGCATTGCCTCCAGTATTGTTCCCACCATATTTGTATTCACAAATGTCCCATATGTGTCTGATTCAGACCAAGAGGACGTAAAACACAATTTTCGCCTCGAGCGCGCGCGCACGCACATGCACACACACACACAAAGTAAGTCAAAACTAATAAAGATAGCCCTTTAGTTAAATGCACTATTTATAAATTAAAAGCAAACGGTAAGATTAACTTGCATAGATCAGACCTGTTTACCCCTATTTTGCAAAGTTGTAATTTCTGAAACAAAAAAACGTAATTTTGAAAAACAAAATGTAATCCAACGCGTGACCAATGAACGTCGATATCGTACTGACCTGAGTGTGCAATACTAATGTCCGTCGAGCAGTAGACACAGAACACATGCTCATCACCTAGTGCTGAACGACGTATTCCTGGAATTTTGAGGTAACTTTCCCGGAATTTCTGTGCCACTTTTGATGTCTTTTCTTTTGATTCTCGACCAGAAAATACAGAAGTTTCGGAATGCACTCGCTTGGACGCCATTTTGAAACAGAAAAGGAAATGGCGCAAAACGACTTTTCACTGCATCGTTTCAAAAGCTTCGCTTACCGACGCAACTGTAGTGGGGTTTTTTTATATTTAGGATTTTTTTTCTCCGTATTTTTTTTCTTTCGTAGCCGTAATTACCGTACTTTGACTTTTTTCCTGTAAAAAATTCAGCAAAATCGGGATGGTAAACAGGTCTGATAAATACAGAAAGGATAATACTTTAGATGCCTTGGTATATCACAAGTCAACGGACAAAAGAAATACATTGGAAAGCACTGATACAGTGCAACCCTCTGCCGGGAGACAGACCTGCATTGCCCTGTGAGCCATGTGCCGACAGTCCAGAAACCACTGCTCCTTCAGTCGGGGTTCCACCACGTCCCCGGACCGACTGCGACACATTAGTACAACACACATCACTGTCACCATCGCCTTGTTCTAGGGCAGCGCTCTGAATAAACGTAAACCTTTCGTAAATGCTAAACGAGCAATTACCGTAATTTTCAGATTACACAGTAATATTTTGTTTCTCCAATTCCGACCTATGCGCCTAATAAATGAGGGCGACCCCGCCCCCTCCACAAGTCTCTTCCCGTGGGGATACCATTTTTGGTTGTTGTTTTCCTCGTAAAAATAGTTCCCCCACCTTCTGGAAGTTCTGTGCCTGTAACTTCCTCTAATCTGCCACCTCTCTTTGACTCTGCCTTTTCCCTTTGCTTTCTATCATCTGCTATCTTTCTGACTTAATTGGCCCCATTCTCCAGCCTTTTTCCAACAACATTTTCCAATTGCCAAACGTGGAGTCTTTTTTTCTGTACGCTCTGATTGACCCTAAATTTGTGGCGATAAGAAAAGGTTGAAAAATTATCTTGGTGCTGTAATGTAGGAATTCAAATCGGCATTCTTGTCTGATCCATCATGGTGGAATTCAAGAAATAAAACACCCCTTTGTTTCTTTCATGCTGAAATTCAAATTAACCCCTTGACTGCCAGAGAAAATTAAAGAAAAAATCATTGGGCAAATCATACCATGAAAAAGACAACTGATAGAGCCAATCTGGCAAAATGGTCTGGGGATATTACTCTCTTGACTGTGTTAGAGCAAAAGCCATCATATCAGGGTTATTCCTCTTCATCTGATGACATCGTCAGTGATGTCATCAGGTCAGTATGTGATACGTTGGTGGCAGTCAAGGGATTAAAATTAAAACAAAGCAAACCTCACACAAACTCAAGCAAAGCGGATAAGCACAATTTGAGCTTTGTGCTGAAATTTAAAAAAGGAAAAAATACATAAACGTGAGCGAAGGTGATGAGCACAAGGGCAATGAATAAGTATGACTACTGTACCTTTCGAAAAAGGTAGAAAAATTAAATGAAAGGTAAATAAAGGTACATGGAGAGCTCGACGTTTCGAATCTTACTCTTAGACTCGTCAACAGAAAAAAATAAGGCAAATCATGCTACACAAAAATCATTGTATACAATGTATTTCCGTTGCATACATTGATTTTTGTGTAGCATAATTTGCATAATTTTATTTAAAGAAATTTCCCCTCCTAGTATGAACTACCATGTTTGAGTTTTTCCATGCAAATGAGAACTCTGCTATACTGACTCTTATCGTCGCTGTCCGGCGCTGTAAAATCAGTGATTTTACACAAGAATAAAAAAACATGTTGTCATCTGCTACAATGTCATTCCCCATTTGATATGTGATTGACTCTTCTTCTTTACCAATGAGTAAACATGTGACACAATTAAAGTTGCATAACATCTAAAGTTTTCGTGATAATTCAGTTACACGCTTCGCGCAGTAGTTGTCAAACAATGGGAGATCAACAGCTTCACTCTCTGCACCAGCAGCTACACGGTTAGCGTGTCAAGACTGTAGGATTTCCAGTGAATGCCTGTAGATCAAGTGACAAATTTGAACATTTCCATTGGTCGCAGACACAAGATATTTATAGAAGACCCGTGTGAGGTCATTGGAAGGGGTTTCAGTGGGAAATCTATTTTCGTCAAATTTTGCAGATACACGGTTAGCGCCGGACAGCAACGTTATATAAATTGAGTGAAGAAGGGAGGGGAGGACAAAAGAATGCAAGGAAAGAAATGGTGGGGGATAGTGGGTGGTTTTCAATGTGTTGGGAAGGATGCTTGCATCGACTTCAAATATGTCCAACTTTTTGTGAATCATGATGGGCTGTCCATTCCTTTTTCTTAGCTTTCGTTTTCATTTTTAATGCACAAATATGACTGTGTTTCCTTGTTTGTACTGTGCTTGTATGAGACCACACTGTAATTTCTCTTCACGAGATTAATAAAGAATTTTTGACTTTGATTTTCAAACATTCTGACTTACCTGCATACAGGCAGCACCATGGCGTGCTCTTTCTCCCCGCGGTACAGACCCCTTTCCCTCAGCGCCTCGCGCACGGCCTCGCGGCCCGAGAAACGAGGAAGCCCTGCGAACTCCCTGGGTACCCCCACTCCCTCCCCCTCTCCGCTCAGCCTTCCCTCGTCATCAAGGATGCTAAGTTCTGGGAGACCGTGGCGACGACCCACTTCCAGGTCGACGGGGTCGTGACCCGGGGTGACCTTGACAGCTCCTGAAAAGAAAGGGGACACAATTCTTCAACCCCTTCACTGCCGGAGAAAACCTGAGAGGTTATCTTTCATTAATATGGAAATAACAATACAGAAAAAGAGATGTGTTGAGAGTTACCGGAATTTTCGGGTTATAAGGCGATATTTTTTTTCTCCAATTTCGACCTATGCGCCTAATAAACAAGGGCGCCCTTCAGTATTCTACGGTGAGTCACGACATCGAAAGTGGTCAGGAGTCGCCGATACGACGAATGCTCATGTTAAAATGCTTCAAAATCCCTATTATCGACCGAGATACCGTCCAACAGATGCCATAACCCTTCATTGGATGTAAAAAGCATCGTTGTAGAGCTTAAAATGCCATAATTCTATCAGTTTTCGCGAAGAATTGTCCAAACACAACAACAGGAAGCAGCACAAATGGAAGTTCGATTATTTGAAAAGGGAGCCAACTCTCGTTTATGACAGCAGTAATGGTGGTCGGCAAGCGCTTACAGTCAGAAACATACGGTACCAAATGCTAGCATAAGGTCTTTCCTGCTTCTCACCAGATCCAAACTGGCGATCGACAAAGGGGTCTGCGATGACGGGCAGCGATCGGGCGCACAGCGGGTGTCGCACTCTCCTGCCCACCAGGTGGCCGTAGCGCCCGTCCTCCGGGTGAACCGCCACGCCCGTGTCGCCCAGCATGGTTTCCAAGCGGGTGGTCAACACCACAATTTCCTCATCTGAGGGACAGAATTATAATAATACCGTAAAAACTGGACTATAAGACGCACCTGTATATAATCCGCATTCCCTAAGTTCACAAAATGTGACAGAGTATAGGAAAACCAGGCTAAAGTCGGAAATGATCCCTTTTGACATTTTTATATAATCTGAAAGTTTAAAAATATACGGACTGAAAAGCAAAAAACAGAATTGATCTATCTGGCATAGTCTTTTTTCTATAATGTTTTAAAGTTGACAAAATACACAGAATCAAGTATAACTAAGCTACCTGTTTTTGTGCATTGCTAAGAGTGTCTCTCAGCGACTTAAGCCGGGTTTTCCCATACTCTGTCACAAATATTAGGTATTTATTCACAGATAAGCCGCACCAGTTTATAAGCCGCAGAGAAAATTGCATGTGCACAAACCAACACAAACATAGAAATTCTCCTATCAGAACATAAGTATTTAATGTCCTCAGACACTTTAAACATGAGATTTGAATCTATTGATTACCAAAACCAGTTTTGAGTCTAAAGAAGCTCAGAATAGGCTGAAGAATGTGGCCGGAAACAGATTTAATCATACTAATAAAGGTAGAATGGAAAAAAATCATGTCTATAAGCCGCATGGGCCAAAGTTGAGGAAAAAAGTAGCGGCTTATAGTCCGCATTTTACGGTAATACTGTAAATTTAGGACGCACTTACCTCCTGACAAAGCGTTTACAATGACAAATAGTTAATCGTTAAAAGTAGTAATACAAAGCTTCAGTAAAGCGTCCTAAAGTATTTACATATAGCATTAGAATTAAGGGTCCGCTACACTACAATTTCCTCGTCTGAGAGACAGATTTAAGAGGCTGTTACATTACAATTTCCTCATCTAAGAGACAGAATTAAGGGGCCACTACATTACAATTTCCTCGTCTGAGAGACAGAATTAAGGGGCCACTACATTACAATTTCCTCGTCTGAGAGACAGAATTAAGGGACCGTTACATTACAATTTCCTTGTCTGAGAGACAGAATTAAGGGACCGCTACATTACAATTTCCTCGTCTGAGAGACAGATTTAAGGGGCTGTTACATTACAATTTCCTCGTTTGAGAGACAGAATTAAGGGACCGCTACACTACAATTTCCTCATTTGAGAGACAGAATTAAGGGACTGCTACATTACAATTTCCTCGTCTGAGGGAAAGAATTAAGGGACTGCTACATTACAATTTCCTCGTCTGAGGGAAAGAATTAAGGGGCCGCTACATTACAATTTCCTCGTCTGAGAGACAGAATTAAGGGGCCGCTACATTAATAATAATAATAATAATAACAGTGAATCATTTATATAGCGCACTCCTCCACCAAATGTGGAGCTCTATGCGCTTAACAACAACAAAAATTAAAAGCAAGAAATTCAAAAACAAAAACAAGTAATCGTTCACACACATGCAAAATAGGCATGTATGCACACACACACACACACCCCCCCCCACACCCACCCACACATACACGCAGGCACGCACGTACGCACATATCCACACACACACACGCACTCACACACACACACACACTGTTACCATCACCACCACTCACCCCACCCAAGAACACAATACAAAATGCAAACAGTTGAAGAAAGCATCAACACACACACTCTCTCTCTCTCTCTGTCTGACTCTCTCGCAACAAAGCTGACGTAGACATTGCAGTCAACACACAGTGAAACTAATATGGGGGGAGGGGGGAGGGGAGGGTGTGTGTGAGAATAGAGTCGAGAAGTAATGTGGCCTAAAGGTTGTGATGTAGCTTGAATAGGTGGGTCTTGAGAGCTGATTTGAAACATTGCAAGGACTGGATATGGCGAATTTCGCGTGGTAAGGAGTTCCAAACTGATGGGGCCGAAAAGGAAAAGGAGCGCTCACCAAACATTTTTGTTCGTGTACTAGGAACACAGAGAATTTTGGAATCTGAAGATGACCGCAATTGCCTTGATGGAGTATAGACAGAAAGCATGTCAGAAATGTAGCTAGGGGCATTTCCAGAGAAATAAGAATGACATAGAGTGGAAATTTTGTAGTCAATACGTGCTTTGATGGGAAGCCAATGGAGGGATATCAGGAGTGGTTGAACATGATACTTAGAGACCTTGAGGACAAGTCTGGCAGCAGAGTTCTGGACTTTTTGAAGCTTGTCAATGAGGTGTTGGGGGCAGCCATACAAGAGTGAATTACAATAATCTAATTTAGAAAGAACAAAAGCGCAGACTAGTATCTTAGCAGTATCTATAGACAGGAGATGGCGAATTGTACATTACAATTTCCTCGTCTGAGAGACAGAATTAAGGGGCTGCTACATTACGATGCGATTTGACATTCGTGAGGCACGACTATCGTGAAATTCAACTGTGTAAATGAATCTGATGAAGTCCTACTAGTTTTTGTTCACTATATTCAAAGTCTACAAAGCTGTCGGTGGACGGTCGTGGTGGCGCCCTCAGAGGACCTCACTCACGCTGGCTCCGCGACTAAGAGAATAGTGTCATCAGTAGGGGGCTTAGTAGGTGGTGTCCTGAACAGGCTCCGCTGAACTCCACCAAAGTGACTCAGCAGCAGTGCAGTGTCTCCTCGGATGGTTGCCTCCTGATGGCCTAACATAGATTCGCTCCCCTTGGACTGCTGGTCTCGGATTCTGCGACTTGAACAAGCCAGGGTGTAGCTGCGAATTGGGATTCGGAATGAGTGGCGTGGGAGCAACACCACTGTACAGCCCAGCAGATGGGACAGTTAAAAAAAAGAAAAAAAGAAAAAAGAAAAAGAAATAAAATAAAATGCCTTAGGTTCCCCCGAGGGTTGCTGCCCACATGGCGGGGCAATCAAAAACGGTCACACACGTAATGTTCTCATCCCTAGCTGATGCATTTTGTACCATAGTGTTCAAATGCTTTGACTGTTGGGATGATCCCTGGAGTCTTTTAGCCAGGGTACATCAACAACAAAAACAACAACAACCTTAGGTAATTTTCGGCAAGCTACTGCTTGCGTTTATCAACCTTGACTGTAAGCTGTAAGTGAAATAAAGCTTTACATATCTTAACCTCTTGACTGCCAGAGAAAATTAAAGAAAAAAATCATTGTACAAATCATGACATGAAAAAAGACAACCGACATAGCCGATCTGGCAAAATGGTCTGGGGGATATAACTCTCTTGACTGTGTTAGAGCAAAAACCAGCATAATTATCAGAGTTATTCCTCTTCATCTGATGACGTCATCAGCGATGTCATCAAGTCAGCATGCGATACGTTATATGGCAGTTAAGGGATTAATAATCTATCTTCATCATCTGTTAAGCTCACTAACTCGAGTCTTCCACAGGGTAAGCAAAAGAGGACAGTTTTGTGCTAAGAGTACTCCACTGCAACATGAATGTTTCAAAAGCTCGTGTGTGGTTGTACCATATTACTTTGAGCTTTCATCTAATAATCTATCTTCATCATCACTAACTCGAGTCTTCCACAGGGTAAGCAAAAGAGGACAGTTTTGTGCTAAGAGTACTCCACTGCAACATGAATGTTTCAAAAGCTCGTGTGTGGTTGTACCATATTACTTTGAGCTTTCATCTAATAATCTATCTTCATCATCACTAACTCGAGTCTTCCACAGGGTAAGCAAAAGAGGACAGTTTTGTGCTAAGAGTACTCCACTGCAACATGAATGTTTCAAAAGCTCGTGTGTGGTTGTACCATATTACTTTGAGCTTTCATCTAATAATCTATCTTCATCATCACTAACTCGAGTCTTCCACAGGGTAAGCAAAAGAGGACAGTTTTGTGCTAAGAGTACTCCACTGCAACATGAATGTTTCAAAAGCTCGTGTGTGGTTGTACCATATTACTTTGAGCTTTCATCTAATAATCTATCTTCATCATCACTAACTCGAGTCTTCCACAGGGTAAGCAAATGAGGACAGCACTCCGAACTCCACTTTGTCCTTGTAGCCCGGAACGTGACGCTTGGAGCGCCCTTCCACCGCGACGTTGTCCACCTGAAAAATGTTTTTGCCAGCAACAGACCTGTTTACTCTACTCTTTTCGAGTAGTATTCTACTCAATTTGGACCTCTACTACTCTTCAAAATTGTAAAATAATGCTCTAATTACTCATTTTCAGTGAACATTGTTTGATGGTTTAACCCTTTCACCACCGGCCATATTTCAGCCAAAAATTTCCATTAAATTTACCTGGGTAGAGAACAAAATCCATCTGCAGTATTGGGGATTCTTCTGTGACATATATATAAAATAAGGTCTATCCTTACTTCCCAAAACTAAGACAATAGTGTCTTTGGATAATAGACCCCAATTTGATGCCTTTTAGTGACATGTGACATACATGTTAAATCACTGTGGTGCTAAAATGCAACTTTGGTGGTGAAACGATTAATGAAGAGGACTACTTATTTTACACCAAAGCTACTCATTTCAGCTATCCAGACTACTCAAGACTTGTGTAGCGGGGTAAACAGGTCTTCTACTCTTCAAAACTGAAAATACTGCTCTTTAATTGTTGATTACTACTCATTTTCAGTGAACATCATTTGACATCCAGACTACTCAAGACTTGTGTAGGGGGTGAACGGGTCTGCAGTAAGGCCAACGCACACATATGTGACCCGGCACCACGAAATGAACATTAAGAGTCCATTCTGAGAACATTATACATTTGAAAACTTCAGACAATTCTCTTTCTAATGCCACAAGAATCATTCTCGCATCTTTTTCCATTAGAGAGTTATGAGCATTTAAAGTTGGTAGGGTGAGTGTCAGCCATTTTGAGAAAACAGTCTAAAGTCTAGACTAGCTGAAGAAAAATGCATTGACCTACTCGTTTCAAAGCACTTATAAGACCATTTAGAGACCATATTAAAGACGATCCTTTATAAATATGAAAGATAAGATGTTAGAGAACACGAAAATACCCATAACTCAAAACTGACAAAAAATGAGATTTTTGACTTTGCAAGCCTGTTGTGAGAAACTAGCCCAACGACTTAATGTCCCTTTCGTGGTGCCGGGTCACATATATGAGCAAGTTCCGTGCAGAAACCCATGCGCAATCCGCAAAACAAAATAATAAAAAATCTGGATGTCAGAAATATGAAGGATTGCGTCCATTACACTCAGAAACTCATCCACAATCCCATCCGCCTATTTTTTATATAACCATATTTTTCAGACTGTACCGCGGCACCCCCCAAATTTTACACAAAATGCACATTTTTGTTATTACATTTTCTTACTGTATTAGTAGTACACAACTTGCGGATTGCGGATCTGACGCGCACAAGGCCTAAATGATAAAATCTCAATCATGTGTGACAATGAATTGCAAAATATAATTCATATTTTAAGACCGTATGCCCTCTAGTTTAAGAAAAAAGAAAGTCGATAAAAAGGCTTACATAAGGTACAGCAAAAATAGGAGAAGCAACTTTAATATCTTGTTATATCATCTGCAATCAATTCAGGTATTTTACTTTGCCTAAACGTTTTCAACCATTTTAGCTGCAAAACCTTGATGCAATATTATTTCATTTTTGTTCAAGTTCATTACCTTAGCATTTTCATTCAACTCAGCTAGCGTTCCATTACCCTAACACTGTCAAACATTTTTAGCAATAACAGGCAGCTTGAAGTAACACTGTTTTCAACTTAATCGCATCCTTCCGCATAAATAAATGCAACATGTGACGTCATCGTTGAAGACAAATCGGTGTATGGCTGGAGTGATATGTTGAAACTGTTTGAATAAATCAAAATCATGCGATTTCTAGGTTCGTAGCTTAACGTAATGGCTGCGATGTGATCAAGTTAAAAATGGGTGGGATATTATTACTCCACAATATTATTCCCCTGGGGATAATGAGAGATCTTTCATACAAATAGTCCCCCCACTTTATGGAAATTCTGTGCTTTTAACTTTCTCTAATCTGTCGCTCTCCTTGGCTCTACCTTTTCCCTTTGCCTACTGCCATCTACAATCTTTCTGCTTTAACCGGTCCATTCTCCTGCCTTTTTATCAAGAAATTCTTACAAACATGTTCTCCAGCCAAAGACAGACACGGTGGGCCTATTTTTTTAGTTAGGCGCATAACGGCAGCATCTATATATCTGCTCCTAATTGACAGGAAACTGTGTGGGCGATCGATGAAGAAGAAGATTACCTCAATATCTGATATGGAGGACTGCAGACTGCATGACCAGTTGACCAGCTGCGTGTTGCGATACACTTTGCCCCTCTCGTGCAGGCGAATGAACGCCTCAGTCACTGCGCTGGACAGCCTCTGGAATTAACGCAAAATCATTGCAAAATTTGAAAAAGCAACCCTGCATACAAAAACCTCCAATTTATAAGTCAAACAGCGTGAGCTTTACCTTAACCCTTTCACCGCCAACGTCGCATTTTAGCACCACAATGGCTTAACACTCTGGTCACTAAAAGGCATCAGATCAGGGCATGTTATCCAAAGACCCTATTTTCTTAATTTTGGGAAGTAAGGATAGGCCTAATGTTGTATATGTATGTCACAGAGGAGTTCGCAATATTGCAGATATTATTGCAAGATTATGTGCTATATAAGCATTATAAATTATTATTATTATTACCGGTACTGGTAGTAGTAGTTCCAGTCAAATGACAAACCCAGATTTCATCACACGCACACACAAACACACACACACACACAAAGGAAATCTTACATTGTCCAATGCATAGAAGTAATGGAAGTAGTAATTCCAGTCAAACGATGGCTCCAGATTTCATCACACGCACACGCACACACACACACACACATACATACACACAAAGAGGAAATCTTACATCGTCTAAAGTGAAGAAGTGGTAGTTCCAGTCAAATGAGGACCCCAGAGATTTCATCTGCTCTTCAATCACATGACCCTTTCTGCACACAGAAACGTGAGCTACGTGCAAAGAAATGTAGGGATATCCATATGTGCAAATCAGGCAGAATCAGAAACCATCATACAAAACAGCATGCAAGTTTTGGTTTTAACCTTCACCGGATCCCCTGTTCAACTACACAGTCACGATGGGGCGGGTTTTCCACTACCCATACTCATTAAAAAGGAAAGGGACATGCATTTTAACAGTGTTTATCCCTATTCCAGATGATGCGGGTTCTCCAGGACCCATACTCGTCAAAGAGTCACCATGTGTTTATCCTTATCCAGATGCCGCGGGTGTCCCACTACCCATACTCAATGCACTGCAGTGGCATATTTCTGCTCTTTAAAGTATGGGTTGTAGGATACCCGCGCAATCAGTGACAAGCATGTTCAAATGACGCATTATATTACGTCATTTGTATTTTATACACATTAATGAAATTTAAGACACATAAAGCCATTAACGTTTTTGATAAACTCATGAAATTTCATGATGATTGCTTAAATACTTTTTGAGATATAACAGTTTTTATGTGTCTCTGGGTACTAGAATACCCAGGAAGCATGGTGAAGGTTAAACAAATGTTTTGTTGACACACATATGCAGCAGCAAAAATGAGCATGCAAGTTTTGAAGTTTTGGCTGGTGCATCTCCAAAAATATAATGCTTAATATTTGAAATAACGACAACAGAAAAAAAAGCAATTGCATAATCAGACGGCATAGGTTTTTTTCCCACTTTCTATCAAACTTATTGACTCGTCTATCACTCTCTCTCCTTCTGCCCGCAACCTTGGTGTAGCTCTTGATCAAACCCTGTCCTTTCAACAGCATGTCAGCAATGTCTGTCGTACCTGCTTTCTTGAACTCCGTCGAATTGCTTCTATCCGCCATCTCCTTTCAGAAGACACTACAAAAGCTCTTGTCTGCGCATTTGTAATATCCCGCCTTGATTATTGTAATGCACTTTTGTCTGGTTCCCCGTCACACCTCATCAACAAATTCCCCGTCACACCTCATCAACACCTCATCTTTCGCTCTTCTAAATATGACCATGTCACTCAATTGCTGCACTCTCTCCACTGGCTCCCAATTCAGCAAAGAATATTCTACAAAATTGCTTCTCTGTGCTTCAAATATATCGAGTCCTCCTGCCTTGAATATCTCTCGCACTGATCTGTTACACCTCTATATGCCATCTCGAGCTCTGCGCTCCTCATCTGACACCCGTCTCTATCGTATCCCCACTGTCCGCACTAAAACCTTTGGCCAACGCTCTTTCGCCTATCAAGCTCCTGTCACTTGGTATCAATTGCCCCACTCTCTCAGACACTCACCTTCACTGCCCACATTCAAACTCCATCTGAAAACTCATCTCTTTCCAAGTAGCAACTGATCTCTCTCTTCATGACCTGGTTTGTGTGTGTGTGTGTTTGTGTGCCCTGCGCATGTGTGTGTGTGTGTGTGTGTGTGTGTGTATGTGTGTCTATGTGTGTGTGTGTGTGTGTGGAAGGTTGGGGTGGGGGTGGGGGGGCTTTGTGTGCTCGTGTATGTTTGTTTTTATTGTTTTGTTTGTTTTAAAGTATTTATTGATTGTAAACACCAATGGCATTCATTTGATTAGGCATATAAATGCTCATAATAATAACAATATTAATAATAAAATATAATAATAATAATAATATAGTGACTAATTATAATAGACAATTTTTTAAATTATTGTCAATATCATTGTCCGTTTATGCTAATTTACATGTCAATAGAATACCAGTGTTAACTGCTTAAGACGCATTCACGAATACCGCGCCAGAAGTTAATGTTGCCAGATTGGCTACTTACTCGTTCTTCCACTTCCAGACCTCCGCCTCGAATTCCCTGCGCCCCAGCTGGTGTCTGGTCTGGCGTCTCTGGGACCACAGGGTTTTCTCCACCACCACCTGGGTGGCGATGCCTGCATGGTCTGTGCCCGGCACCCACAGGGCACTGGTGCCCTTCATCCTGTGCCTGCGGATCATCATCATTATCGTCATCATCATCATCGTCTATGTCATCATCATCATAATTATTATTGTCAACTGGGTGATGATGCTCGCATAGTCTGTGCCTGGAATCCACAGGGCACTGGTGCCCTTCATCCTGTGCCTGGGCATCATCATCATTATCATCGTCATCATCTTCATCACTATCATCATTGTTATTATCATCAACTGGGTGGCAATGCCCACATAGTCTGTGCCCGGAATCCGTAGGGCACTGGTGCCCTTCATTCTGTGCTTGGTACCATCATCATCATCATCACCATCATCATTATCGTGTCATTTATGTCATCATCATCGTCCTCATCTTTATCACTATCATCATCATCATCATTATTATTATCAACTGGGTGATAATGCCCGCATAGTCTGTGTCCGGAATCCGTAGGGCACTGGTGCCCTTCAATCTGTGCTTGGTACCATCATCATCATCATTATTATCATTAACTGGATGACAATGCCCGCATAGCCTGTGCTCGGAATCCGTAGGGCACTGGTGCCCTTCATTCTGTGCTTGGTACCATCATCATCATCATCATCATCATTATTATCATTAACTGGATGACAATGCCCGCATAGCCTGTGCTCGGAATCCGTAGGACACTGGTGCCCTTCATTCTGTGCCTGAGATTATCATCATCATTCGTATCACTGGCGTTGTCTCCGTCGTCATCGTTGCCATCATCATCGCTGTCACTCTCATCAATGCCATTATCATCACCAAAGTAGATAGTTATTAAGAGCAGCAACATCGTCATCAACTATTATTGATTCGATGTCTTCATCCTCCTCAGCAATATTCATTATTGTGTCATCAACGTCCTCATCCTCAGTATTGTTGTCATTGTCATCATCATCATCATAATCATCATCATCCCCATTATCACATGTAAGTCAGTGCCTGCTTGGTTCTAACTAGGCCCTCGCAGTACTTAGCGCCGATCACTTTGTGCCTGTTAAAATAAATAATAGCACATCCATGCACGAACTCACGCATGTGCGTGCACACACACACACACATACACACACACACATACACACACACACACACACGCACACATGAATAATCAAAACAAGGCTTCACCATCGTATGAGGGCATCCTGTATGGAGTTGGTGAGGGCGTGGCCGAGGTGAAGGGTACCAGTCACGTTGGGAGGAGGCAGCAGCATAACAAACTTCTCCTCCCCATTACCCGAACACTGCGCAGACAGAAACACATGCACACACACACAGAGTGAATCATTAGTACCGTTAAAAACTGGACTATAAGACGCACCTGTATATAAGCCGCACCCCTGAAATTGACAAAATATTAGCTATTTATTCACATAATATAAGCCGCACCAGTTTATAAGCCGCCGAGAAAATTATATATGCATTAAAAAGGAAAAGTTTTACCCTTGTATTACAGTTTCCTACTATATTATCAGTCACATTATAAGGCGCACGGGTACTCTCAGTCTAGAAAAAAGTCAGGGCTCCCAGGGACCCCCAAATGGGGGGTCTATGAAGCACTCAAATTCTAAAGGACCCTCTCAAAAACAATGTGCAGGGGGTCCCAGGGATGGCACTAGAAAAATTAGTTTTAGCATTGGCTTTGCCACTGGGACCCTCTGTTCCGCCTCTAGGACCCTCTATAATGTAGGTGAAGGAGTCCCTGGGACCCCTTGTTTTGTGGGACGTTTGGAGCCCTGAAAGTATCACCTTATAGTCCGTCAAATACGGTAGGCCACGGATATATACAAAGCCTTCAAGGCACTATAGGTGAATAATCTTACTTCTGATGTCGACGACGACGATGATGATGATGATGATGACGGAGCCCAGGAAGTATCCCTGGCTGAAAATCCATCCCAGTCGTACCACGCGGCCTCCACGTACTGTGGACTGTAGGCACTGGGCAGCGGGCAGCTCGTGTCTGGGGAGGGACATTGAATCCATAGAACATCATTACAAAGCGTATATTCAGTGTTGATCACAATGATTCTCCCAAACCGTAATGGGTTGGCTGAATCACTGTTCCTTAACCATTTCACCGCCAAAGTCGCATTTTAGCACCACAGTGATTTAACACCTATGTCACTAAAAGGCATCAAATTGGGGTCTAATAGCCAAAAGATCCTGTTGTCTTAGTTTTGGGAATAAGGATAGACCTTATTTTATATATGTCACAGAAGAATCCACAATACTGCAGATGGATTTTTGTTCTCTATCCAGGTAAATTTAATTGACATTTTTTGGCTGAAATATGGTTGGTGGTTAAAGGGTTAACTCATTTGCATCGCACCAATTTTGGATTATTTAAAAAAAACTCACAAATCACTCCAGCCATGCACACAAACAAAAACAACATAAGAAAAAAAAAAACATAAAAAAAACAATGCAAGAAGATTACTGGGTTTTTACTTCAGGTTTAGACATAGGGAAAGTGGTAGATCAGACTTTTTTTAATACTTTATATAGAGAAGCTCTCTACAGCAATTGGTTCCCCGCAACAAACCACTATAAAAGCAAAGTTAGAGGCAAAATTGTGGTCTAAAGGAGTGAAGCGAGTTAAAAGTGACCAAGGTATGGTGTACACACAGATTTACTTCCCTTGAAGCAAAATGCATCAAATTGACAGCTATCTATTAATTCTGGACATATATGGCCGGAACGACTTGAATGAGTTAATACAGAGGGGAGTCAAGTGAAAACTGAAAATCTGACACATACTGTATTTTTTCAGACTATAACTAGTATAAGGCAATACTTTTTTCCCCAGAGTGAGACGCCTGCGCCTTATATAGTTATATAATATGACTTCCCCCGAAGTCGGAGTGTGGCTGCCCACGTGGCGGGGTAATCAAAAACGGTCACACACTAATGTGCATTTGTACCCTAGTGTTCTGGTGCTTTGGTTGTTTGATGACCATGGAATCTTTAATAAAGTAATTGTACATTTATGTTGGGCTGATCCCAGATGAGCCCAACTTTAAGCCAGGGAACGACAACAAAAACATATGATTAATGATATAGTAATAAAAAAAATAGAACAGCAAAATCTGAATTTTGTAGTAAAATTTGGGGGGTGCGCCTTATAATAAGGTGGCCCCATATGACATAGAAAAAAATGGTACATACCTTATCCATTATTGCGATATGGCTTGGGAATGCAGAAAAAGGAGGCGAAGAAGAATATTATGAAAATTTATATCATAAATTAAAAGTAAAAGCGACAAAAGCCTTATCAATATCATTTTGCAGAACACAGGATTGTGTTACAAATCAGAACTTTAGGCTAGAGCTGCAAAACACAAAAGAGTTTCGCTTATATTTTTTGCAACTGTTTTCCATCTAAGTAGTAAAATGATACACTTCAAAACACACAAAACAGAGCAGTTTCTATGCTTAAATTAAATAAACAATGTCAAAACGGTTGTGCAACAAGTTTATGATAGTTATACTCATTGTAATTTGCATAAGTACTGGCTTCCAAAATGCTACATGCATGTGTACACATGTATGTATACGTTAGTGAGTAACTTCAGCTTAAAATTAATTGAAAATTGTCTTACAGTATTTAGCAAATGTATCAACTCCACTACTTGTAAAGTCCCGTAGAGTTCTTCAAATGTAAGTGTTCTGCTTATAATAGTTTTTTTAATACAAAGTTCTTCAACTTGAAGAACTTTGTATTCAAGTGTAACCAACATAAAAATTCATTTTCTTATTCTATTTTTGATGCATAAAATATAACACAACACACTTAAGTTATGAATTTTACAAACCCAAAAAGCACAAATTACCTTTCTTCTGCCCTTCGGCAGTAGGAATGTCATAGGTTACTCTTTGAAAGTTGTCTTTCTGCAACCAGAGTAAGAAAACATTAGGCAAGAAAATATAGCATTCTTCTTGTTCTTCATCGTCGATCAATTTAGATGGAGATGTGCTAGTTGCTCGTGTGAAATCAGCAGTCATCCGATGATCCCTCAGGTCACTGTAAAGGTTTTCCCTTGTGGCGTTGTGCAGTGTTTTTTCCTGTGGCCACATCGTTTGTCAGGGGGCATCATCGAATCGATCATGGAGTCTACAAAGAGAATGGAACCTTCTCCCCACAGCGCTGACATAAACCACCTGTCCAGAAGCATTCAGGTCAGACTTTGTACGCTATAGACTATGCGTGCCTGCTCACTTTAGCAAGAGAGATTCTCTTTTTTTCTTCTCCGTGGAGAGAAGAACGAGAGAGGAGATGATTGAGTGGGACTGGGAGTTATACTGTATGGGTTGTGGAGGCTTCTTGGAATTCTTTCCGGGTTTTCAAAACGGTTCATGTATTTAGGTCACAATGCGTGTGCGTGCGTGTAATATCATAAATCCGGATGAAACTTGGAAGAATAACCTAACACAATCACTGAAACGCTGAAAAAAAGCATTCAACCAATCATCGCGAAGCTCTCAAATCTTCGTCCATTCTGCCCCGCATGCTTTGTGCATTCAGGTACGCTTTACGCTATGCTAGCTGTTCACTTCGAGAGAGAGAGCGAGAGAAGAGAGGGAGATAGAGAGAGAGAGCTGAAAAGGTCAAGTTGTTTTATATAATTCCAACTTACCTGAAAGGCACATGTCAGAGAAAAGTCTCTTTTGCAAAGATCAATGCATGAGGCCAACCCCCTCAAACCCAGAAGCTTTGACGAGGTCGGAGTTTTATACAATTTATCTCCAGTTTTCCTGTACCAAACTTGCAGACGGCACCAGGAGGCTGCCATATTGATTGTGATGCTTTGACGAGAGTGAAGTCCCTTGAAGTTGAACTTGAGACGTGCAAATCTATCGCTCATGCAAATCTGCAGCTCGCTACTATGAGAGTGTGTATTTGCGACAACCACAAATTTCACTTTTTCTGTACTTGAACTATTTACCTAACCCTGACCCTAACCCTATCCCTAACCCTAGAAAAAAGTTAAATTTGTGGTTCATGCTCAATGTCGCAAAATGCCACAAATACAGACTTTCATAGGTACCGAGCTGCAGATTTGCACGAGCAACAGATTTGCAAGGTGGTAGACTTAAACATTACGCGCGCGTGGTGGTGCGTGTCGCGTACGACTAAGTCAATGATAGCATTCTGGATCGTAGACCATCGGGTGCTTCGACCAAAAGGCGTTGACAGAGGGTGCTGTTACCACAGAGTCTGGCAGGCTATTCCAAAGGTTGATAACTTTAACTAAGTAGCCACAGCCACGGACTACCCTCAAAATGAAAATCCGCAAAAATCGATCCAAGAAAAAGAAAGTACCACCACACTGGTGCCACGCCTAGTTCAGGGTGTGAAAATCAATATGATTGCGGTTATGATGGGATGACGTGCATAAAATGTGTGTATTACGTTGTTGAAGAAACTGATAAGCTTTATGGGTGAAAAACACAGATTTTGTGTTATTTTATTATATAAAAAAAAATCATGAAATTGTGAAACTGAAACTGAAAGGGCCTATCTAACTGACTTGAATGCCAGCGGTTTTTTTTATACAACAACAACATCTGTTCTGATATTGAAGCAGAAAGTTTAAAGAGACGGGAAAAAATGGATTATACTTCCAGAAAAGCAAGTTCCTCATCATTCTCAATACCAGTGTTGATCATAATCGTAGCTATGACTCAATCTTGCCTTTGTCAGATGAATTTCCTCGTGGTCACAGACATTGTTGAAGGCTTGAAAACTGTGAACGAAGATGAAATCAAGACCATAGAGCTGAACTACACATTGAAAAACTACACACTAAACAACACCACCTTTCTTCAGCTTGCTTTGTGTGTGTCCATCGAAGATGAAGGAATAGCGTCAATTTATTCTGGGGACTTTCAAATGGCGAATCTCAGTAAACAGCCATCAGGACTGTTTAGTGTTTCAGTTCGGGGGGAATTTATCGGCAGGACTCGCGCCCACATGAAATTTACCTTCACCGGGCGGGATATAGGCCTAGAGGCACCATGTGAGATTGAAACTCCAGACAGTACTTCCTACATCTTGGACGACCGTTTCAATTTGATCTTCTTCTGGCCATCAGATAACGAAACGTCAGTTTCCTTCGAAGGAAATGGCGAGATTGTGGTAAAGAAGATACAGAAACCTCTGAACATTGCTTTCAATACTTTCGTCGTTCTCTTTCTGACTGTGGTAAATCTGGGCATCGGCTGCAAAACTGAACTGGCGGTGATCAAAGCGGTGTTGCGTCGGCCGGTGGGTCCCGTGACGGGATTTTGCTCACAGTTTATCATCATGCCTTTGGTAATTTTCTTTTAAACTTATAAATAAAAGGCTTTATACAGTGGAGAACTGATAACTAAAAAATGGATAACTCAAAAACACTGGATAACTCACAATAATTTTTGGGTCCTAGTAATACTAGGACATATTTTGAAGTAAAAAGACTTTTCAACATAGAGATTGTCAAAATATTTGCTATTTTGGCTGCTGACTGCAGCAGGCCAGGGAGACCATTGAAAACTGGGAAAACTGGACAGGGTCTATGTACCGCACCCATTATGACCATAGGCCTGGGAATGAAGCAGAAGAAAAAGAATGGGATGTGGAATGAATGAATGAATCTTTTATTTAACGTGTGTTCACCTCACAGTGATATTACACGAACAAAATTAAAATCAACAACAAGAAAAATTTCGAAAAGAAGAATAAACAAACAAACAAACAAAAACCAATACTAGCATGCAATTGCAAACCTGTTATAAGAAGTGTCCTACTGAACTATGTAAAATATTTTGTGCTAGGTTAATCAAAAATGAATTCTCTTTTTTGTATAGCAGAGTATTTATTTCAATATTTGCAAAATCTGTTGGTAAAATATTTAATTTAGAGCAATTTAATATTATATGTTCAATAGAAATGTTGCTTTGAGTTTCACAATTTATACAGCTAACTTCCTTGGAATATTTTGTTTTGTATGCATTAAGTCTTAGCCTATGTATTAAGCTAGTTACCAGAAGGGATGTATGATTTAAATTGGAAGGGTTGTATGTTATTTTTATAACGTGAATAAATTTCGTATTCGATTATATGACTCATTTCCTTTAGTGATAATTTAACTTTTAACTCTTCTGATTGAGAATGATTTTTTGCACCTGCTTTTGCATTTTTATCTGGGGATGTGGAACTAAGTCCTGTGTGCACATCTTTCGATTAATCTATCACTCTGTGTGTGTGAACAAAAATAGGTTCAATTGCCACAGCCTAAGTAAGGCTAAGCTGATGAAGCAATTATCTTGAACTTGAAGTTTGGCAACATTTTCCCCAATATTCTACTTTTACTAATGATAAAGATCCCTCTATCCTCAGTTCACCTTAACGGCTAGTGAAGTTAATAAAATCTCACTGAGTTGAACTTTTTATGACAATAGAATGTATACCCATTTTTATTTGAAAATTTCCAGATTTCATATGGAATGGTGAAGGCTTTTCAGTTGGATGGGGCCATGGCTTTGGGGTTCTTCGCCATGGGTTGCTGTCCCGGTGGAGTGGCTAGCAACGCCTACGCCATGCTGATGGAAGGAGATGTGAATCTGTCCATTACCATGACGTTTATCAGCAATGTCGCTGCTCTGGGTAAAACTCTGTCTCTGTCTATGTGTCTCTTTTAGTCTGTTTCTCTTTTTATTCCTTGAGCTCCTACTCTTCCTCCTTCTCTCTCTTTCTCTCCCAGACAAAATCTCTCTGTCTCACTGTAGATTTCTAGAAACGTTTATCTCTGTGTATACTGTCTTTCATTTGTCTGTGTCTGGTTCTCTATTCGCTCCCCCCCCCTCTCTCTCCCCCCCCCTCTCTCTCTCTCTCTGAGTTCTCTGGTACATGTAATGTGTGTGTGTGTGTGCAACTGTATGCACATGCATGTGTGGTGTGTCAGTGTGTGTGTGTGTGCGACACATGTTATGCACATGCATGTGTGTGTGTGCATGTGTGTGTGCATGTGCGACACCATGACCATGCACATGCATGTGCGTGTGTCAGTCGGTGTTGTGTGTGTGTGTGTGTGAATGAATGAATAGCAAACGTTTGCCTTGTAATTTTGAACTCATTAGGAATATATTAAAGAACTAAAATGTCCAAATCTGAAATGTACTCATTGAACTACCCTGATTAGTTGTGGTTTTGCTCTAGCTTGAAATGCATCAGAGACTTCATTAAAATTTATAATCACTAGCGCAACGCCGAGTACCAGTAACGACCTAGTACCGGTAACGCCTAGTAACGGTAACGCCAAGTACTGGTAACGCTGAGTACAGCAAATTTGAAGCGATTCGGTTAAGAAACGTCGGAGTTATAAGGCCCCGTTTCCTGTTGGTGCTGCTCTGAGAGTGATGCCCTCTCCCTAGTAACGGTAACGCCTTGTAACGCCAAGTACTGGTAATGATGAGTACAGCAAATTTTGAAGCGATTCAATTAAGAAACGGCAGAGTTATAAGGCCCCGTTTCATGTTGGCGCTGCTCTGAGAGTGATGCTATCTCCCTAGTAACGGTAACGGCCAAGTACTGGTAACGCTGAGTACAGCAAATTTGAAGCGATTCGGTTAAGAAACAGCGGAGTTATAAGGCCCCGTTTCCCGTTGTCGCTGCTCTGAGAGTGACGCGCTCTCCATTTTGTGTTTCACACACACACACACACACACACACACACACGGACACTTGGCTTATTACTATATGATTGATTATCATGCCACATTTAAAAAAAAAAAGAATCAGCAAGTTTTAAAACTAAAGTTTAGCATATTTTGAGGCATCTTAAAAAATCTGTTAAAACAAAGTTAGAATTTGTCCAATGGTAATGACTAATGTTCACTGCTCTTGTGCTCACTTCTCTCTGCCTCACCAGTTGAATAGAAAAACAGTTTAGTGAACGTGCGCAACATTGTCCAAAAATTATCCCGCAGCACTGAAAACAGGTTTTGCGTGAGAGAGAGAGCTCGATAGGTGCGTACACCTGCGCCGGTCGAAAGCCTAGCTATTTCTTAGTTGGGCGCATAATGGCAGCATGATGAATCTGCATTCACAACTTCGTTTGACAGGAAACTATCTGAGTGATTGACGAAGAAGGGAGAAGAAGTACATAAATGTCACCTAGTTGATTCAAATTCGAAAACAAATTCAATTCAAATTCAATTTCAAATAACTTTATTACCCGGTACTCCGTGAGGAGATTAAAATGCACAATCGCAGGCTTCATAAACTTTAAACACACACAGTGTTTAATTTTGAGTTGAGAGCAGTTACGCACCTCTGCATGCTTAAAGACCCACCACATCACGTGTCAAAATCACGGTTTTCACATGTTTTCCCTCTTATAGCTGGTAAGAAATCTTAAGAAATCTTCCAAGCATAAGAGGGAATGTGACACGTGATGTGGTGGGTCTTTAACCTTTTCACTGCCCCGTCACTGATATTTCCGTCAACTTCCGGTAACCTATAAACTGCCCCGTCACGGAAATATCCGTCATAGGGTTATTCTAAGAGTTTCCCTTTTTTTTTCTATCCATATGCTTTTCGCAGTATGTTCGAATGCATGTGAGAGTGTTCTCAAAGGATAGTATATTATTCAATCTCCGTTCAGTAAAACATAGGTTTTATGCACTTTTATTGAGAAAGTTTTGCGATAGACTC
>CM065695.1:14794389-14825764 GCA_017654935.2 Phymorhynchus buccinoides | reverse complement strand
AAGGGCGAACAGCGAGGATACTGCCTCTTGTCATGCACGACTGAAACGAATAAACCGGAAAAGGGAAGTTACCAATAGTTACTTCCCTTGTCCGTCCACAATGTCGTTTACTCAAACCAGTACGATGTTTCATTCGGCATGGCGGCTTATTCATGCTTCTATAAGTAATCAATGATTGGGGAGAGTGTACTCGGAGGGCGATGCATTACTATATCATGTGTGTGATTTATAATGATGATCTTTGCCCATAAATCATTCTGATGTGAAGGAGTGTACATTTGTTCTTCTTCTTCTTTTCTTCTTCTTACTTCTTCTTCTACCTTCTTCTCTTACTTCTTCTTCTTCTTCTTCTTGTCTTCTTTCTCTCCAACTTAACACAGGTCAGGTATCAGTTCAGATCAAGAGGCAGGCAGGCCCGCGGCCTCTTGATGTGCTCTATCTCTTGATTGTTTGTTATTGTGGTTTTGTTCATCAATCAGATTCGCATAGCTGTGGCGCTTTTTGAACTATCATTGTCGTCTTAATCATAATTGTATTTAAATACATTAATTTTGGGGTCACTATCTAGGAGGTTTTTGAAATGGTTAATGTTGGAAGCAAGTTTAATTAGTTTGTGCAGGGAGATTGTTCCAGTGCTGAGTGACTCTATTAGAAAAGAAGTTTTTCCTCATATTAGTTCTACTGTATTGGGTTAGTATTTTTATATTCACTGTTACGGGTTCTTAATTCGTTAGACAATTGAAACAAACATTTGTTAGTTTTCTCCGGGTTATTAAAAATTTTACATTTATCAAATCTCCCCTTAATCTTCTAAATTTTAAGGATGGTAAACTTAACTTATGAAGTCTGTCCCCGTATTCCAATTTTTTTATAAAAATTGATTTTATTAATTTGGTTGCTCGCCTTTGTACCCTTTCAATTTGTGTAGATTGTCTTTTAAGAAAAGGCGGTTCCAAATTAGATTTCCATACTCAAGATGAGGTCTTACTAAACTTTTACATTTAGGTTCAAAAAAACTTCTGTTTTTAATTCCATAAAAACTTCTTCTAAAATAAACCCAATATTCTATTGGCCTTGTTTACTGCTGTTGTAATTGTGTTTATCAAATTTGAGTTTAGAATCAAATATGACTCCTAAGTCTTTTTCATCTGAACAGGTTTCCAAAACATATTTAGCTGAACCATGGGAAATTTCATAAGTTTCATTTTGATTGTCATAGCCCACATGCATGACTTTGCAACTTTCCTGCATTAAAATAGAGATCCCACTTTTCTGACCATTCTATAAGTTTATCTATGTCATTTTGTATTATGTCTGAATGTTTAGAAAGGTTGTAAAGTTTGGTATCGTCTGCGAATATCTTACAGACACTTTGTATTTTCTCCGGGAGATCATTGATAAAAATTGTAAAAAGTATTGGCCCCAGGATACTACCCTGGGGAATGCCACTTAAAACGTCAATGTTATATGATAGTTTTGCCCCAACCCGCACCTTTTGTGATCTGCCTTTTAGGAAATGTCTTATCCACCTTAGTATGTTCCCAGTTATGCCATATGCCTGTAGTTTTAGGAGAAGTCTTTCGTGCGGCACAGAATCAAAGGCATGCCTTCCTAAAATCTAAGTATACAATATCGAAAGCCTCCTTGTCTTCCAACAGTTTAGTAAAATCGTCCATCACATCTAATAGCTGGGTCATACAAGAACGCCCTGCCCTGAATCCATGTTGGCAGTCTGCCGGTATACAGATTGAAATCAGTCATGTGTTTAACAATTGCGTCTCGAACAAACTGTTCTAAAATTTTACATGTTATACATATGTGAGGCTCACAGGCCTGTAATTTCCCGGTTCTGTTCTTGTTCCTTTTTTATAAATGGCTATAACCTCTGCCGTTTTCCAATCTATTGGGAGTTCCCCTGATTCTAAACTTTTATTGAACAAAATTGTCACGGCTTCCTAGTCTGATAGCCGCTTAGGCCGGGTTCACATTAGACGCGTAAGTTCCGTACGGAAAACCCTAAATAAGTGGAATAAAGAAGGATAAAAGTTTACGCATATAGAGACATTTGGACACGTGAGCCGGCAAATCTTTTCCCTTCTTTGTTTCACTTACTTATGGATTGCGTACGGGTTTCACATGGAATATCCGCTTAATGTGTGTCTTAGTCTTAGTCTTTCTCTCTCACACACACATGTACGTACACTGCACACCCGCACGCATCCACATGTGCACACACATATACATATGAACGTACACAGTCGACTACACACACAGTGACAAAGTGTGCGGGCTCGCGCGCACGCGCACACACACATGAACATACACTGACTTACAGTGACTGATGCCAAGTACACACACACACACACTCGCATGCACGCGTGCGCACGCGCACATGCACACACATACATGAACATACACTTACGGTGACACAAAGTGCACACACACACATACACAAACATGCGCGTGCGCGCACACGCACACACTGACATCATAGCACACACACACACACACACACACACACACACGCACACGCACGCACGCACGCGCACGCACGCACGCACACACACGCACACGCACGCACACACACACACACAACACACACACACACACACACACACACACACACACACATGAATGAGAGAAGAACCTTCTGATCAACAACTTGTATATTATTGGCAATCCACCACTACTACTACTACGTAGCAGTTTCACAAGAAATGGAGTGCATTGCAATGTGAATGAAGCCGCCTGTGTACGTAAATTTACTTTTCCGGCTGTCTATCAGTATCACTCTATGTCTTAAAGAAGCCTGCTTTCCAGAGCCTGAATTACTAAACCAATCATAATGAAAATTGGCAGAGTTGCCACCCATGTTCTATCGATGAGACCCGTGATATCGGTCCACCATATAAACATACACTGAGTGAGCTCCCTTTTGGGTTGACAAATGATGAAAATCTGTTTAACGTCTCCGGTCTGGAACAGACACTTATTATGGGACATTAGTAAATATAAAGATGGTGGGAATTATCCTGGAGGCAATGCCCGGAGGCAGTGCAACACCAGTAAAGTCCCGAATTTTTAACAATACAGATATGCATATAATGTATGTAGGGGTTGACAAAAGACTTCTATGCCCCACATGTCCGAAAGGCCAAAGAAGGGCGTAAAACATTATATTTCTACAAAAGAATGAATTTGGGTTTTACGTCCTCTCGACCTGGGAAGGCACATATGGGACATATTTCTACAAAAGATGAAAATGATGTTTTACGTCCTCTCGGTCATAGACACATATGGGACATTTGTAAATACAAAGATGGTGGGAACAATACTGGCTGCAATGCCCGGAGGCAGTGCAACACCAGTAAAGTCCCGAGTTTTTAACAATATAGATAGGTGTAGCGGTAACCACGCCTCGGTTAAACCTCAACGGCTATGGTACCGCCACGTACACAAGTGTTTCTACAAAAGACTTCTACTCAGTCTAACTTATTACTGAACCGATTGTAACCGTCTGACCATCTTCAGGTAAATGATCTCTACTATCCAAACCAGTCTGCTTATCGAGCAGGTCACAGTACTGAGACAGCCCTCTTAAAGATAACGAACGACCTGCTCACTGCCTTGGATGAAAACAAGGTTTCTCTTCTCTCTCTCCTTGATCTTTCTGCAGCGTTTGACACTATCGACCACTCTCATCCTCATTTCTAGACTTCACACCTCCTTTGGTCTATCTGGGGCTGTTCTTTCCTGGTTTTCTTCCTACCTCTCTGATCGCACACAGAAAGTTGTTGTCAATGGTTCTCCATCTCTTCCAAAAGGTCTTCAGTTCGGTGTGCCCCAAGGTTCAGTCTTAGGCCCTATCCTTTTTGTTCTTTATACCCAACCTCTCTCCGCCATCATCAACCAGCATTCTATTCTACATCATAGCTTTTCTGATGACAATCAACTGTACATTTCTGCCCACCTGAGTCAATTAGATCAAATGATTTCTTCTTCTAAGTTGTGCATCTCTGCTGTTAAAACATGGATGTTTTACAACAAACTGCAACTGAATGCTGATAAGACAGAGATGATTCTTGTAGCCTCTAACCACACAATTAAAACTCAGGTTCTCCCAGGTTCTGTAGACATTGATGGCACTGAGATCAAGCTATCGGCATCCGTCCGCAATCTAGGTGTTACTTTGGACCAAACCCTTTCTTTCAAACAGCATGTTTCCAATGTTTGCAAGGCTTGCTATCTAGAACTTCGAAGAATTAGTTCCATCCGCCGTTTCCTCTCTCAAGATGCCCTGAAGACTCTAGTATGTGCTTTTGTCCTGTCTCGCCTTGACTACTGTAACTCACTTCTTGCTGGCTGTCCATCAATTCTCATCTCTAAGCTCCAACGGGTCCAGAATAATGCTGCTCGTCTCATTTCTCGCTCCCCTAGGTACGATCACATCACTCCGGTTCTTCGTTCCCTACATTGGCTCCCAGTTCAATCACGTATTGACTACAAAATTCTCCTCCTTGCCTTCAAGTCACTGAATGATCAAGCTCCCCTGTATCTCTCTGATCTTCTTCATCTCTATGTCCCAGCTCGCCAACTACGTTCGTCTTCTGATTCTCGTCTCCTTTCCATTCCCTCCATCCGTCTCAAATCTGCTGGCCAACGTTCTTTTTCTTGTCAAGCACCATCTCTGTGGAATTCTCTGCCTTCTCCTCTCCGACAGTCCAACTCAGTCTCCTCATTCAAAACCTCTCTTAAAACCCATCTTTTTCCTGCTGCGCCCTAAATATTTGATCAGTTGTCTATCGTTGTGTGCACGTGAGGGAAGATTGATTTAAGAGGTTTGTGCTGTGTTTTGTGGTGCGTGTGTGTGCGTGTGCGTGCGTGCGTGTGTGTGTGTGTGTGTGTGTGTGTGTTGTGTGTGTGTGTGTGTGTGTGTGTGTGTGTGTGTGTGTGTGTGTGTGTGTGTGAGTGTGTGTGTGTGTGTGTGTGTGTGTGTGTGTGTGTGTGTGTGTGTGTGTGTGTGTGTGTGTGTGTGTGTGTGAGCATGAATGTGTGCTTGTGTGTATTTTGGTTTTGTGGGTTGTGTGTGCACGCATGTGTGTGTGTGTGTGTTTTGTGTGCGTGTCTGTGTGTCTGTCTGTGTGCGTACGTTGTGTGTGAGGGTGTTTGTGTATGTGTGTTGGTGTATGTGGTCAGTCCATGCGGCTCAGTTGCTGTGGCTTACCGAATGGGGTATGAATGAGTTGGCGTCAATAATTATGTGTGTGTGTGTGTGTGTGTGTGTGTGTGTGTGTGTGTGTGTGTGTGTGTGTGTGTGTGTGTGTGTGTGTGTGTGTGTGTGTGTGTGTGTGTGTGTGCGTGTGCGTGTGTGTGTGCGTGTGTGTGTGCGTGTGTGTGTGTGCGTGTGTGTGTGTGTGTGTGTGTGTGAGTGTTGCTGTGCGTGCGTGTGTGTTTGGTGTCAGAGAGAGAGAGAGTTGCTTTGCATATGCGCTGTTGGTGGTTGGTGTCACTCTTGAATCTTGTGTTTTTGTTATCTGTTGATGAATAATTGATTGTAAAGCGCTTTGGGCTCATCTGAGGTAAAGCGCTATATAAATGTACTGTTATTATTATTATTATTATTATAATAAAAACTGGTAGAATCGTCTCCCACATCTCAACAAAGATGCCTGTAAATTTAATTAACCCAAATGGCATTTTATATAATAGTACTTCCTGTGGGTTTGATCTTCTTCTGGGTTTTTTTCTGGTTTTTCTTTCTCCTTTCTATCTATCCCAAGTTTAGACTAACACGTATCTGTGGACTCTACCCTTTGGTCAGCATGATAATTATGCTAGAGTGACCCCCCTTGCACAACAAGTTAGAAGTTCTAAAGGCAACCTTCAACGCGCGGAAGTCACACCCCTTCATGTTCAGTGTGTTTACATGGCAAAGTAATTTAATGCTTTGTCAAAATTCAGTGTTGAAGAGATGACAAATAAATGTATTAAATTGATATGCAGTTGGAATCCACGATCAACCGGTTTTGAAGTGAACTATGAACACCGATTAATTATTATTTTTAGTTCTTGCATCACCACGTGACGCTAAACACGGAACTACTAACTAGCCTTAGGCTTAGATGATTGATAGGTTGTGTAACTTCCTGATGTTGACAGTGAAAGTTGAAAGGTAGTAAGGTTTGAGAACAATGTTCTGATCATGAAAACAAAATCATTTTCAAAATGTTGAAACTTATGATTGAACATCTAATCAAGACAATCATGGATAGCATTCAAGGAACAAGTTTGTCTGTGATGCTAGTTGCTCTGGGCTTGATTCAGACATGTTGTGGAAGTCCTACACCTGTGGACATGAGCGTCAGCTCTGACATTGAATCGCTGAAAATTATTAGCGATCAGGAGATCAAAACCGTGCACCTGAACTACACAGTGACAAATAATTCCTTCGCTGACGAAAACCACCTCCGGCTCGCATTGTGCATTTCCATAGAAGACGAGGATGTAGTATCTATACACTCATTGGACACAGAAATGGTTAATCTTGAAATGCAGCCTTCAGGGCACTTTAGTTTGTCATTAAAGGGACAGTTCATCGGCAGGACTTACATGCGCATGAAATTTGTTTTTACTCGACAAAACGCACAGGACTTACCTTGTATGATGAAACCTAAAGAAAACACTCCGTACGTCTTGAACAATCATTTCAATTTGAGCAGCGTGCTACTGTCAGATGAGCAGGCGTCGGCTTCGTTTGACGGGCGGTTCGAGGTAGTGGTGAAGAAGCCACACAAGGCGATTGACACTGCGTTCAACGTAGGGGTGGCGCTGCTCATCATTGTTGTCAACCTGGGCATCGGCTGCAAAATTGACCTCGGTGTGGTCAGGACGGTGTTGCGTCGGCCGGTCGGTCCGGTGATTGGATTATGTTCGCAGTTCATCGTCATGCCTTCGGTAATTTTTTTCAATTTTTTTTCAATTTGGTAATTTTTTTCTATTTTTTTTCAATTTGGTGTGATTTTTGATCATTAGAATCACCACCAAGTTGTGAGTTAAAGTACACCTAGCATAGAGCCTTCTTCTATCTCCTCAGCTTTCTAATTTCTTGTCTTCTTACTACCCCACACATACCCCCACCCATACCCCCACACATACCCCCACCCATACCCCCACACATACCCCCACCCATACCCCCACACATACCCCCACACATACCCCCACACATACCCCCACCCATACCCCCACACATACCCCCACACATACCCCCACACATACCCCCACACATACCCCCACACATACCCCCACACATACCCCCACCCATACCCCCACACATACCCCCACACATACCCCCACCCATACCCCCACCCATACCCCCACACATACCCCCACACATACCCCCACACATACCCCCACACATACCCCCACCCATACCCCCACACATACCCCCACACATACCCCCACCCATACCCCCACCCATACCCCCACCCATACCCCCACACATACCCCCTCCCATACCCCCACACATACCCCCACCCATACCCCCTCCCATACCCCCACACATACCCCCACCCATACCCCCACCCATACCCCCACCCATACCCCCACCCATACCCCCACACATACCCCCACACATACCCCCACACATACCCCCACACATACCCCCACACATACCCCCACCCATACCCCCACCCATACCCCCACACATACCCCCACACATACCCCCACACATACCCCCACCCATACCCCCACCCATACCCCCACCCATACCCCCACACATACCCCCACACATACCCCCACCCATACCCCCACCCATACCCCCACACATACCCCCACCCATACCCCCACCCATACCCCCACCCATACCCCCACCCATGTCCCCACCCATACCCCCACCCATACCCCCACCCCACTCGGGATGATCTTCTTTTACCCAGGGGTTCTCTTACCCTTATCCCCCTCTATTATAACCCTTCACCCCAACAAACACTTACTCTCACTAGACATGTGTTTCTCTTATCCCTCCTCCATTTTTTACACTTTAACACCTTTAATACCCCCTTTCAATTACCACATCAGATGGGGCTCTCATACACACACACTCACTCTCTCTCTCACTCTCTCCTTCACTCTCTCTCTCTCTCTCTCTTTTCCCCCCCCCTCTCTCTCTCTCTCTCTCTCTCCTCTCTCTCTCCTTCACTCTCTCTCTCTCCCTCTCTCTCTCTCTCTCTCTCTCTCTCTCTCTCTCTCTCTCTCTCTCTCTCTCTCTCTCTCCCCACCTCTCTCTCTCTCTCTCTCTCTCTCTCTCTCTCTCTCTCTCTCCCTCTCTCTTACACACTCTCTTTAATTATCTCTCTTATTAGACTCGAGATGGATTATCAACGTATCATCTCCTCCCAGGAGGATAGATCACGCTGAGCCTTATATTTCCCCTGTCTCTTTTCTTCCTCATCTCTCTTTCTACCTCCCTCTAATTACATGTTATACCTTATTTGCTATTTATGTTCTTTCTCTCTAAATATCAACCTCACCCTATCCCTTATCACTATACCTAAACACAACGCTGATTTCTTTCTTTCTTTTTTCTTTCTTCTTATTTGAGCCCTTTCTGATGGTGTTTTTGCACTCCCACATTTACACATCTTTACTCATCAATTTAATATCCAATAATCCTATACCCCACGCTTTAGATTACACACTTCTCAAACTTCCCATCTTCCGATCAGGTACCGAGCAGAGCTTCGCCCTGACATACAAAATATAACATGACAACCCGTAATCAACATCCTTCCCGTCTTCCAATCTTCCAACCTTCCCCCATCTTTTCTTTTCCTCCCTTTCAGCCACAACGCACCTTTCTAATCATCATTGTCCTTCATTCATCTCTTCCACCTTGATTTTGACATGATCTTTCACAGCCCTTACCCCGACCCTTCAAAAACTGACCTTAATTTATTCTTGACCATTCATGAACCTTACTCTGACATGGCTTTCAGTTTGCATAACAACTTTCAAAAAATAACCCTAAAACTTACCAACCACCACATTAACCGAACTTTCCCTTCCTATAATATTAACCATTACCTCCCCCTAACTCTTACACCCAACTCAACTTTAACTAAATACTGATTCAAACATTGACCATCCCTTTAATACTCATACATGTCGTCAAAATTATACGTCACACACACACGTCACATACAAGCATTACGTCATCCCTATTCTCTACAATACTATTGGTTTAGCCACTTTTCTCTATCCAACTAGGCCTACACCCCCTCCTCAGCTGATAGATCTAATCTTCAACAATCTTTTGTCTACATTTAACCAGGTTAGGTTTTTCAATTATATATAAACGATGTTTCTATGTCATTATATATACATGCTTTATTTAAAATACGATTCTTTTCACCCTGACTCCTTCATAGATCTAGATCGGTTGTATGCAAAAGAGACTTGCTCTGCCTAGATCGTTGACTTCACTTTCTGTTCCTTTTGGCTCTTTCATATCAACGACACGAAAATGAATCTTTTTTCTTTAATTTCTTTTTTAATATACCACTGATGTTCTTCCGTTAGGGAATTTCTCCACCTTTCATTACTAGATGTTATTAAGAACTGTGATAAGCTTCCGCCTGATTCTTTCATATATTAATGATAATCAAATGATTTTTTTACTAATGATGCTCAACTGTCAGGGACTTACTCCACCATTCATTACCAAACTTTACTGGGAATTATAATACATTCCCACTGATTCCTGCTTATACCTATTAATTATGATTAAAAGATGTACTTTATGTGCCAATGATATTTAGTTATTAAGAACTTGCTCCACCTTTCACTACATATTAGACTGTTCTTATGATTGTTATTTAACTCACAAACAAGCCCCCACCCCCACCCCTTAATTCCTTCACAGATATTGGTACACTACATAGTAAAATAAACCCTATTACATTATTCTTTAAGATGATCTCTCCCGATCAGACCTGAATGATCTATTCAAACCAGAAGTGCTTGGAATAATTTCATTTCTGAGTACGGCCCAGTGTCCTTAGAAGGTCGGGGACATAACGGGCCGAAACCTTCCCTGATAGAACACACGTCTCCCTGATGATTCTGGTTGAATATGTGACAGATTCTGATCCCTAGGCTTTGAGGATCATCATCACATGGTAAGTCTTAATTAGTTTGATTAATCTTAATTAATTCTGAATAAATTAATAGGATATGTGATTCCCACACCCTATCACACTATAAACCTGGGACTATATATATAATACCCTCCCTACCTCCCTTATAATAACCCCCTGCCTTACATTTCACGTTATACTGACAGATACCCACATCCTTGCAGTCGCACCTATATATACATTATTTTATGTTACAGACTCACTTAACGGATGGACATGTTCGGTCAATCCATCCCCCCACACTATTTGCAACCACCACCACCCTTTTCGCCTACATCTCAGCCACCCCTACATCTGCTGGCCGGTTCATCTGAAGAAAACTTTGAAACACTCCGCTCCTCCCCGCCCCATACCAATCCCTCCACCTCCCTCACGACCACAACCTTCCCCATACAATCTCTGCCCTCTTCAACCATCCAACTACAGACATACTGTGGCCCTACCATCCATTGCACCCCCACACTGAACACCAAATGGACTGATGACTTCCCGCTTCCCCAGACCGAACCAAATCCAACCAACACTGACACTACCTCTCCCTCTCCCACACAGTCCTGGCCCGAAATTACTGTCGTACAAGAAACACCCTTCACATCCACACTCAGTGACACCCCCACAGACGCTTTGACTCCTTCTACTGACATTCCCAACCCCCCTGTTTCTGACCCTTGCAGCTCCCTGGACACAGATGTGGGTGCCACCAATGACCTGAGCACACCCGTCACCCCCACTTTCATGAACATTCCTACACCACCTTTTCACACTCATCCACCACCTACCTCTGATACTCACACATCCCCTTACAACTCTTACCCTGAACCCTCTCCATCATACCCATCATACCCCCCTATCCCTGATGGCCAATCTCCCCTCACATACGCCCGACATCTTCTCAAACAAAAAAACAAGACTGACACACACATCCCGGTCTGGTACCGGGATGGACCACCAGCATGCTTATGCTATAATGCAGCCACTCCCCGCCTCCCTTCACAGGTTCCCATGACAGACTGGGACAACTTCAAAATGCATATAAACACTCACATCAAAAACTTCATCATGACTCGCCTCTTAGAAACATCAAACTACCTTCAGGCATACACAGAGCACATCATTAACACATACAACATTCCCAGACACCTCCTCACCCACTCCAACACACCCATCCCATGCATACCCAAACCATCTCCCATGGCCCACCACCATGACACAACCTTGGACGGACCCACCTCCCCTACGGACACACGTGAACCTACCTCCCCGACAGCCACACACAGGCCCACCTTCCCAACAGCTGCATGCAGACCCACCACATCTCGCTCCCCAATTGCCACACACAAGCCCACTTCCCCTACCACCACACACCAGCATCCCAAACACACCTTCACTGACCCGATACTTTCTCCCCGCCCCTTGAAACCCATTCCCCAATCCTCACGACATCACCCCTATTTGGATTTGAGCAATAGACCCCACCCACTGTCCCATTCTAGCCGTTCCCGACCCTCAACCAATTCTTCGTCACGACCACTTCTCCCCACCCCTCCACGCCCCCGACTGACCCGACCGACCCGACAGATCCCCTCCCTGATTGACCTTCCCTTGGGCCCCCGCCCTAGACACTGCCCAGAGCTCCCTTACTTTCTGAAAAATCATGTCGTCCCCCCTAAACTGACCTTCCAACCTCCCCGCCCCCCTCCTTCAAATTCTTCCCCCCAACATCATCCTCCCCTTCCCTCTTCCCCCACGTGGATTCCCCTCTCCCCTGGTGCCCCTCCAGTATCCCAAAAACGCTTACCACGACGACTGGCCTCGGACTGAAGGGGGATGAAACGTGCCTGACAACAGAATAGCCTTTTGTTTTACACAGTTTTTAGTTCTAATTCTAATAAAATATCTGCAACCTCATGAACACAAACCCTGATCACGCGTTGGGTGGCCAGAAGCGTACACTAGAATAAGCGACGTGGGAGTGCAGGACAAAGCCTATAAAAGGACAATGCTATAATAAAAGTAATAAAAGCCATGATGATGTTTTAAGGATTTTTAAAGTATTAATGTGACTTTTTCTGATATAAATGTCGTTATTTTTGACCTCACCGTTCCTTATATTCCCTGACTTTGTCATAGGCCTACTATCGCCAGGTGTGATTTAAAACTCTCCCCATATCCCTGGCAGGCTACACAATGCACGAATTCCCCTCATTCTAGCTCCTTTCAATTTTCCACAGAGAGCTGTTTGTTTCAAGTTATTTCTTTTAACGGAGGCAAATATTCTTATCATTGACTGTGGTTAGGGATAGGAAAAGACCTTACAAGTGGTATGCCACCATAAAACAATGTAAGCCTAATGGATAAAACACTTTAAATTGGTTTATGCTGGTGACGAGTGTTAACCAAAGGCATGAACTGAAAGGAGCTGAGAAGTGCTACTGTGGCTAAGGTTTAATATGCGGATGACAAGGGGTGATACAAGAGCTTACAGGGCCTTATTTCGCATTATATAACCTATCAGTATTTAACTTATTACTTCGTTCTCGTTATTAAGCCTGTATGTGTGTTTGTTTTTTATTTGAAGTCATTAATGAACAATTTGCAACTTTTATTCTTGTTGATTGATTTGCATTTTTTTAAAATAATGAGATATATGTACGAATCTTCTTTTCCCTATTCCCCCCCCCCCCCCCCCCCCCCCTTTTTTCTTCCTCGTCTTTCTTTCCCCCACCCTTTAATTACATGATACACTTTATTTGCCAATTTTCGTCTTTCTCTTTAAACATCGACTTAACCCTAACCCTTATCACTATACCTAAACACAACGCTGATTTCTTACTTCTTATTTGAGCCTTGTCTGATGGTGTTTTTGCACTCCCACATTTACACATCTTTACTCATCAATTTAATATCCAATAATCCTTTACCCCACGTTTTAGATTACACACTTCTCAACCTTCCCATCTTCCGATCAGGTACCGAGCAGAGCTTCGCCCTGACATACAAAATAAAACGCTGATATTGGCCGCCACTCGGGATGATCTTTTACCCATGGGTTCTCTTACCCTTATCCCCCTCTATTATAACCCTTCACCCCAACAAACACTTACTCTCACTAGACATGTGTTTCTCTTATCCCTCCTCCATTTGTTACACTTTAACACCTTTAATACCCCCTTTCAATTACCACATCAGATGGGGCTCTCATACACACACTCTCTCTCTCCTTCACTCTCTCTCTCTCTCTCCCTCTCTCTCTCTCTCTCCCTCTCTCTCTCCCTCTCTCGTACACACTCTCTTTAATTATCTCTCTTATCAGACTCGAGATGGACTATCAACTTATCATCTCCTCCCAAGAGGATAGAACACGCAGAGCCTTCTATTTCCCCTATATCTTTTTTCGTCCTCGTCTCTCTTTCTACCTCTCTCTAATTAAATGTTATACCTTATTTGTTATTTATGTTCTTTCTCTCTAAATATCAACCTCACCCTATCCCTTATCACTATGCCTAAACACAACGCTGATTTCTTTCTTTCTTTCTTCTTTCTTCTTATTTGATCCCTTTCTGATGGTGTTTTTGCACTCCCACATTTACACATCTTTACTCATCAATTTAATATCCAATAATCCTGTACCCCACGCTTTAGATTACACACTTCTCAACCTTCCCATCTTCCGATCAGGTACCGAGCAGAGCTTCACCCTGACATACAAAATAAAATACCCCCACCCATACCCCCACCCCTACCCCCACCCATACCCCCACCCATACCCCCACACATACCCCCACACATACCCCCACCCATACCCCCACACATACCCCCACCCATACCCCCACACATACCCCCACCCATACCCCCACACATACCCCCACACATACCCCCACACATACCCCCACACATACCCCCACCCATACCCCCACACATACCCCCACACATACCCCCACCCATACCCCCACACATACCCCCTCCCATACCTCCACACATACCCCCACCCATACCCCCACACATACCCCCACACATACCCCCACACATACCCCCACACATACCCCCACACATACCCCCACACATACCCCCACCCATACCCCCACACATACCCCCACCCATACCCCCACCCATACCCCCACCCATACCCCCACCCATACCCCCACCCATACCCCCACCCATACCCCCACCCATACCCCCACCCATACCCCCACACATACCCCCACACATACCCCCACCCATACCCCCACCCATACCCCCACACATACCCCCACCCATACCCCCACACATACCCCCACACATACCCCCACACATACCCCCACACATACCCCCACACATACCCCCACCCATACCCCCACCCATACCCCCACACATACCCCCACACATACCCCCACACATACCCCCACACATACCCCCACCCATACCCCCACACATACCCCCACACATACCCCCACACATACCCCCACACATACCCCCACACATACCCCCACCCATACCCCCACACATACCCCCACACATACCCCCACACATACCCCCACCCATACCCCCACACATACCCCCACCCATACCCCCACACATACCCCCACACATACCCCCACACATACCCCCACACATACCCCCACACATACCCCCACCCATACCCCCACACATACCCCCACCCATACCCCCACCCATACCCCCACCCATACCCCCACCCCACTCGGGATGATCTTCTTTTACCCAGGGGTTCTCTTACCCTTATCCCCCTCTATTATAACCCTTCACCCAACAAACACTTACTCTCACTAGACATGTGTTTCTCTTATCCCTCCTCCATTTTTTACACTTTAACACCTTTAATACCCCCTTTCAATTACCACATCAGATGGGGCTCTCATACACACACTCTCTCTCTCACTCTCTCTCCTTCACTCTCTCTCTCTCTCTCTCCCTCCCCCCCCCTCTCTCTCTCTCTCTCTCTCTCTCTCTTTCACTCTCTCTCTCTCTCCCTCTCTCTCTCTCTCTCTCTCTCTCTCTCTCTCTCTCTCCCCACCTCTCTCTCTCTCTCTCTCTCTCTCTCTCTCTCTCTTACACACTCTCTTTAATTATCTCTCTTATTAGACTCGAGATGGATTATCAACGTATCATCTCCTCCCAGGAGGATAGATCGCGCATAGCATTATATTTCCCCTGTCTCTTTTCTTCCTCATCTCTCTTTCTACCTCCCTCTAATTAAATGTTATACCTTATTTGCTATTTATGTTCTTTCTCTCTAAGTATCAACCTCACCCTATCCCTTATCACTATACCTAAACACAACGCTGATTTCTTTCTTTCTTTTTTCTTTCTTCTTATTTGAGCTCTTTCTGATGGTGTTTTTGCACTCCCACATTTACACATCTTTACTCATCAATTTAATATCCAATAATCCTATACCCCACGCTTTAGATTACACACTTCTCAAACTTCCCATCTTCCGATCAGGTACCGAGCAGAGCTTCGCCCTGGCATACAAAATATAAGCAGAATCTTCAGTCTGATGAAGTTGGTTGCCTGAGGCGAAGACGAAGACGAACCTATGATTCAGTTAGACTTAGTTAGAGGCATTTAGTTAATTAAGACTACAGTTCAGTTCTTTATTGTTTGTAGCATTGTACATTGTCTAGTAATTTTAAAATGTTTTGCATGTCCTTTTTAAAGATGTTATATTTTTAGTGTTTTTTAAAAGTGACCAGTGACAGCAAAGACTCATCCAGAGCTATGACCTACAAACACTAGTAAGAGTAAGACATATAATGGTGAACGTTCATTTTCTTTCAGTTCCCCTTCTATCTGGAACTCCCTTCCCTACCCTATGAACTTCGTTAGAACTGCTAAATCTTTCCAATCTTTCAAAACCGCTCTTAAATTATAAGGGAGGGGAGGGGGGGGGGGCTTATATTTTATAAGCGAGGTTCCACTGTACTACTACTACTATAGTAGTAGTACTACTATAGTAGTACTACACTGAGAGACATTGTTTTGGACAATGACCCATCATTTTCTGCAATTAGGGGTCATAATGACCCTGAAGTTTAAAGACACACTGACCCATCACGATTATCATAATTAACATAATGTCTTAATGATTAAGACATTATGTCCCTTGGTTTTTTTGGGGGTAGCTGTGACCCACATACAAATTCCCCAAACTTCAAATTCAGGCTGCTCTTTAAAATTATGTTTTCGTTTTTGAATTTGGGGGCATTTGTATGGGAGTCAAACCTGGTCAAGATGAGATTTCCAGGCATGGTAGACCTCCACGAATCGCGGATAATCCGCGAAACAGTTTGAAACAAAATTATTAAAAAATGCATTGAAATGGCATAAAAAAGTGAACATTTCAGTTTTCACTCTCATTTATTGAATTTTCTTCGGACCCCTGGACCCCCGGCCATTTTCCTTGAAAACCACTTTGCCCCCACTACCATGCCTGGATTTCTTACCGGCTATAAGAGGTGAAACCCGTGATCTTGACACATGATCTGGTGGGTCTTTAAAAAACAATCTTAATCTCTGCCATACTGTTTCAGGTGTCCTACGCTATGGTGAAAGCCTTCCAGTTTGGGCCTGCCCTGTCTTTGGGATTCTTCGCCCTGGGCTGCAGCCCCGGGGGGTCAGCCAGCAATGCCTACACCATGCTGATGGAGGGGGACGTGTCTCTATCCATCACCATGACGTTCATCAGCACTGTGGCTGCTCTAGGTAAAATGGTCTCAAATTTATATTAACCCTTTCGCAGCCAGCCATTTTTCAGCAAAAAAATACCATTAAACTTAACTGGGTAGATAAAATAAAATATCTGCAATATTGTGAATTCCTCTGTGACATGTAAAACTTTAGGCCTATCCTTACCTCCCAAAATTAAGAAAATAGGGTCTTTGGATTTTATAACAGGTGCTGATTTGATGCCTTTTAGTTGTAGTGACATTAAACCACTGTGGTGCTAAAATGCGACATTGGCGGTGAAAGGGTTAACTCATTCGCATCACAACTATTTGAATTACAATACATTAAAAAAACTCACAAATCACTCTAGCCATACACATTAATTTGAACAAAACATACATAAACAAAAGGAGAAATGAAAGAAGATTACAGGTTTATACTTCTATTGTTCTAAAGACATCTAGGGAAGTGGTAGATCAGACTTTTTTTTAAATATATCATTACTCAAAGTTAACGTTAACTCCAGGTTTTGTTTCTGAGGTTCACAAATACAGACATTGGACACAGAAAAGTTTTATCAAAGCAAACTATTCTGCATTTCAAATGCACTAACTTTTCAGTCCTTCAGAGTAGGGGTACGGAGCTCAGCTATTCACTGAGATTTTCTTTCATACTATATATATATATATAAACTCTACTCTGATTGATTTCCCCACAACAAACCACTACAAAAGTCAGAGGCAAAATTGTGGTCAAAGGGAACGAAGCGAGTTTAGAAGTGACCAAGGTATTGTGTGCACACAGATTTACTTCCTTTGAAGCAAATGCATCAAATTGACAGTTAATTCCGGACATATATGGCCAGAATGGCTTGAATCATTTAACAGGGCTCCCACTTGTCCCACAAAAACAAGGGATCATGTCATTATTATCTTATGTTCGGCACATGTACTAAAATCAATCATGATTCAGACCCTTCTCAAGTCATGTCAACTTGAAGGAAAGGAAGTAACTCAGTCTTTTAAGATCTGGGCTACTGAGTAGATTATACCCCCTAAGGGCATTGAAACTCGCTCCTGGGAGTGAAAGGCTTTTAAAGTAAACTTACGAGGTTCGATTATGATCCATCATTCATTCATTGAACTTTGAAGAGTAGCCACTCATTGAACACTCAGTCAGTGTTCACAGCAGCTCTCTCTTAGATATATATTAAGTGGCCCCCAACTCTTGGCTAAACGGTAAACCTAAAGTTAAGAAACTATGATAAAAATCATTTGGGTAAAACATTTAAAGTTAGTGCAACTAAATTTGTTATGGATCAAGTAAAAAGTACTTTTGGACACAGTGCTCATATAGTTACTGGTAATTATCAGTAAAATACTGATTGAAAAAACAATTCACAGAGAGAGAAAAATGGACTTGTCAGTCCCAGGGACTGATACATTGTTTTGACAGAGGCTTTGGATTTTGTGGTTTTCACTGGGATTTGTTTCCCTCGGACTGGTTTTGACACCAGTTTTTGGGGGGCATTGTCGCTGATGGGGCTGGTTTTCAAAATTCCTAGTGCGATCACTGGTACTGGTACTGTAGTACCTGTACTGTGCCCTTGGCCCATGATCAGTTCACAGGCATGGCCCCACTGTGGATTCTGACCCTGGGCCCCACCCTGTACCAAGGCACAGACATCCACATCTATTACCAAGGCACAGACATCCAGATCCCTTACCAAGGCACAGACATCCACATCTATTACCAAGGCACAGACATCTAGATCCCTTACCAAGGCACAGACATCCGGATCCCTTACCAAGGCACAGACATCCGGATCCCTTACCAAGGCACAGACATCCACATCTATTACCAAGGCACAGACATCCAGATCCCTTACCAAGGCACAGACATCCACATCTATTACCAAGGCACAGACATCCAGATCCCTTACCAAGGCACAGACATCCAGATCCCTTACCAAGGCACAGACATCCAGATCCCTTACCAAGGCACAGACATCCAGATCCCTTACCAAGGCACAGACATCCACATCTATTACCAAGGCACAGACATCCACATCTATTACCAAGGCACAGACATCCAGATCCCTTACCAAGGCACAGACATCCACATCTATTACCAAGGCACAGACATCCAGATCCCTTACCAAGGCACAGACATCCACATCTATTACCAAGGCACAGACACCCAGATCCCTTACCAAGGCACAGACATCCAGATCCCTTACCAAGGCACAGACATCCACATCTATTACCAAGGCACAGACATCCAGATCCCTTACCAAGGCACAGACATCCACATCCCTTACCAAGGCACAGACATCCAGATCCCTTACCAAGGCACAGACATCCAGATCCCTTACCAAGGCACAGACATCCAGATCCCTTACCAAGGCACAGACATCCACATCTATTACCAAGGCACAGACATCCAGATCCCTTACCAAGGCACAGACATCCACATCTATTACCAAGGCACAGACATCCAGATCCCTTACCAAGGCACAGACATCCAGATCCCTTACCAAGGCACAGACATCCAGATCCCTTACCAAGGCACAGACATCCAGATCCCTTACCAAGGCACAGACATCCAGATCCCTTACCAAGGCACAGACATCCAGATCCCTTACCAAGGCACAGACATCCACATCTATTACCAAGGCACAGACATCCAGATCCCTTACCAAGGCACAGACATCCACATCTATTACCAAGGCACAGACATCCAGATCCCTTACCAAGGCACAGACATCCACATCTATTACCAAGGCACAGACATCCAGATCCCTTACCAAGGCACAGACATCCACATCTATTACCAAGGCACAGACATCCAGATCCCTTACCAAGGCACAGACATCCAGATCCCTTACCAAGGCACAGACATCCACATCTATTACCAAGGCACAGACATCCACATCTATTACCAAGGCACAGACACCCAGATCCCTTACCAAGGCACAGACATCCAGATCCCTTACCAAGGCACAGACATCCACATCTATTACCAAGGCACAGACATCCAGATCCCTTACCAAGGCACAGACATCCACATCTATTACCAAGGCACAGACATCCAGATCCCTTACCAAGGCACAGACACCCAGATCACTTACCAAGGCACAGACATCCAGATCCCTTACCAAGGCACAGACATCCACATCTATTACCAAGGCACAGACATCCACATCTATTACCAAGGCACAGACATCCACATCTATTACCAAGGCACAGACATCCAGATCCCTTACCAAGGCACAGACACCCAGATCCCTTACCAAGACACAGACATCCGATCCAGATCGCACAGACATCCAGATCCCTTACCAAGGCACAGACATCCAGATCCCTTACCAAGGCACAGACATCCACATCTATTACCAAGGCACAGACATCCAGATCCCTTACCAAGGCACAGACACCCAGATCCCTTACCAAGACACAGACATCCGATCCAGATCGCACAGGCATCCAGATCCCTTACCAAGGCACAGACATCCAGATCCCTTACCAAGACACAGACATCCGATCCAGATCGCACAGGCATCCAGATCCCTTACCAAGGCACAGACACCCAGATCCCTTACCAAGACACAGACATCCGATCCAGATCGCACAGGCATCCAGATCCCTTACCAAGGCACAGACATCCAGATCCCTTACCAAGGCACAGACATCCACATCTATTACCAAGGCACAGACATCCAGATCCCTTACCAAGGCACAGACATCCACATCTATTACCAAGGCACAGACATCCACATCTATTACCAAGGCACAGACATCCAGATCCCTTACCAAGGCACAGACATCCACATCTATTACCAAGGCACAGACACCCAGATCCCTTACCAAGGCACAGACACCCAGATCCCTTACCAAGACACAGACATCCAGATCCCTTACCAAGGCACAGACACCCAGATCCCTTACCAAGGCACAGACATCCAGATCCCTTACCAAGGCACAGACACCCAGATCCCTTACCAAGACACAGACATCCAGATCCCATACCAAGGCACCAGGGGCCCCCATTTGGGGGTCTATGAAGTTCTAAAATTCTAAAGGACCTTCTAAAAGAATGTGCAGGGGGTCCCAGGGATGCACTAGAAAAATTCTTTTTAGCATTCGCAATGCCACTGGGACCCTCTATCCTGCCTCTAGGACCCTCTATGCTGTAAGTGAAGGAGTCCCTGGGACCACTTGTTTTGAGGGACGATTGGGAGCCCTGCAAGGCACAGACATCCAGATCCCTTACCAAGGCACAGTGACAGACATCCAGATGCCTTACCAGAACTTCTTTTGCTCCCTGGACAACAAAATTCATTGTAATCTGATTGCTTTCCAGGCATGGCCCATCCACGGCTACTAAACGCTAGGCCATGCCTTTTATTTGTACAAAACAAACAAATCTTACCTGGTAAGATGAAGTTTGTTGGGGATTCTACCGAATCTCTGGGGGAGTCTGGCACAGTGTAATATGCTATCTCTCCTTTACCGCCAACTTCAGTCTTGAGAGTGCAAAGAGTAAACACTGATCATAATACATTTTATTTTTATTTTTTCTTGGGTGGGTAAAACATTTGGGGGGGCATATTACACTGTGCCAGACTCCCCCAGGTAAGATTTGTTTGTTTTGTACAATTCCACCTCACTCTGGGGTTGTCTGGCAGACAGTGCCTATGCTAATTTAGAGAAACAGTGTTTACTATTTGCCTGTAGCTTATGAAGGAAATAATAATGTTATAATATGGATATTTCCTACCTCAGTCTCTGACCAGGTACCGCTCCATAATGGCCTGTCCCAAGGTTTGTTGTCGGCCAGGCAGACTGATGTCTTTCTTGTAGAACCTGGTGAAGGTAGATTCGTTTGTCCATCCCGCTGCCGTCATGATGACGTTGATGGGCGCGTGCTGCTTCGCCGCTGACGTGCTAGCCCCCCTTGTGCTATGCGGAGTGAACACAGATGTGTCAATTCCTGCCTCCGTGAGAGTCCATCGTATCCAACGTGACACTGTGTCTCTGCTGACACTATGATGAGGGGCCTGTAGCGCTATAAACAACTTTGTACAATCTTTGCTCAGTGGCGCTGTGCGCTTCAGATACTCCTTTAGAGTGGCTATAATACACAAATCCTTATTATCCTTGAAGGCATGCAGTTCAATCGGGGCTTGATGCGCCCCACGTCGTGTGTGTTTAAGAACACTGTTTACATAAAAAGTACATTTACTGTTTTTAAGACACATGTGTGAAATGTCCAATGCATGCAGTGTCTGGCATCTTTGCCCCGTGAGCAATGCCAGAAGCGTGACCAGTTTTAGTGAAAGTTCTTTCAAAGTCAACCTTTCTACAGGGGCCCACAATTTTAACATGTCCAGGACAATATTTACATCCCAAATTTCTCTATGTTTGGGGAGAGTTGGGTTTTCTTCAAAAGCACCCTTAATGTATCTGCGAACCAAGTCTGTGTTTCCAAATGTAACTCCATCATATTTCTGTAAATAGCAACTGAGCGCTGACCTCGCAGAACATACAGTGCTGAAAGATGCTTTCTCTTCTTTCCTTAGAGCAGCCAGAAAATTTACCCCTTCTACTATAGGCGGCGAAACTTGATCCACTTTCCTCTGACTAGCGTACCGTCTCCACTTTTTGAAGCTTGCTGCGTCGGTGGTCGCCACGAGCGCATAACGGTGTCGAGAGCGTCTGAAGAAAGCCCAGATGTTTCCCATCTTTCCCTGACACTTTGCATACCAGTAATTTCAGTTTCCGCCGCAGGGGGTGTTTCTGCTGTGGGTGGCTGGGAAGATGTAGCAGTCGATCTCGACTGGAGAGAAGGATTGGTGTGGCTATCAGCATTTTTGTTAACATAGGGAAGTACATCTGGTTTTTCCATAAAGGAGCAACAAGTATCCCTTCTGCTTTGTCTGTGGCGATCTTCCGTAGCACCCGAGGAAGAAGACTGAAAGGAGGAAAACAGTAAAAGAAAAAGTCAGACCACCAAATACTAAATGCATCAATGGCATAAGCACAGGGATCAGGCTGAAAAGACACATACTTATCAAATTGATTATTTATGCGCGTAGCAAATAGATCCACTTCTGGTTTGCATTCCAATAAAGCTAGTGCTTTTGACAGTAAACCAGAGTCCAATTTCCACTCAATGTCAGTATGAAACTTTCGGGATAATGTGTCAGCCTTTTTATTCTCTGTTCCTTCAATGTGAGCACACGTAATCATGATGGTCCTCTTCAAGCACCACTGCCAAATATCCCTAGATAATTTGTCCAGTTTCTCTGATGTGCTAGATCCTTTGTTATTTATGCAACAAACTGCGGTAGTGTTATCACATCTGATTAGTATGTGAGTGTTAGTAAACTGAGACATCAGAGCCTGAAGAGACAGCAGTATAGCTTGGAGTTCAAGGTAATTAATGTGTTCCTCTTTATCTGCAAGACTCCATAACCCTTGGGTTGAACTTTCCTCCCCTGTGGGGTCGTGACATACGGCTCCCCAGCCCTCCTTAGAGCTGTCAGTAAACAGGGTAGCTTCCGTGGGTGTCACCCCAATTAGCCCCTCCTGCGTGGGCAGATTTATTATCCACCATTTCAGTTCAGCCCTATCAGATGCGGAAAGAGTCATGTTTCTATCCCAATTTCCAGCATGCTTCCTTAGAGCTTTGTTTTTACTGCTAGTGAGCGATAATGGAGCTGACCCTGAGGCACACCAGTGAAACTAGACACCATGAGGCCCACACAAGAAGCAACTTGCCTGATACTCGCTGTTCCTTGTCTAAACAAATCAGCGCATGCTTGAAGGAGTTTCTGTTTTCTTTCTTCTGTAAGCCTTACGGTCATTTTCTTAGAGTTAATGACAAACCCCAAATACACAATCTCTTGAGTAGGCATAACCTGTGATTTGTCCTCATGGACAGTGAACCCAAGGTTATCAAATGTATTCACAGCATCTATGACCCCGTCTATAATTTCTGTTTCACTTTCGCCCACTAGCAAGCTGTCATCAATGAAAGATGTGATGACATGCCCTAAGCTGTGTAAGTGACACATGATTGGCTTTGTTAGTTTTGTGAATATTCTGGGAATGGGCGCTAGCCCCATGGCTGCTGCTTGGTAACAGTATAGTTTGTTTCTCCATCGAAATTTAAAGAACTTTTTGTATTTGTTTGCGACAGGCACAGAATAGTAAGCGTCACGTTAGTCAATGGATGCAAAGTAGCAGTCTTTTGTTACCAGATTTAAGGCATTATGAAGCGTTTCCATCTTGAATTTTTGGTACTCTACATTCTCATTTAATTTTTTAAGATTTAGAATCATTCTGTATGTACCATCTTTCTTTTGTCGAACAAATATTGGAGAGACAAACTGTCCTGGTTCATCTACAGAAGGGACAATAACTTTTTTTTTAAAGTAAGTTTTGGATTTCTGTGTCTATGGCTTTGTTCTCCATGGGGCTAAATAGTCTTTGATGGGTGTTTGTTGTTTCCATAGGGTAGGAATCAAACATTATTTCTACTCCCTTAACCATTTTAATGATGTCTTTGTCATGTTAATTTTTCCCAACTGTGTAATTTGTTTCTAATCTGCCCTGCTTCAAAGGTTTCATGCTTGTCATGTAAGTATTGTTTCAGGCTAGGAATACATGAATTGAATGCTTCAACACTCACCACAGGGGGGGGAGGGAGAGGAGGGGCGTGGTTTATTGGCGCTTGTTTGTGTTCTTGCGCCACGCTTTCCCGTGGTTCTGCCCTTTCCACTGGGTGTGTGGTCTGTGACCTCGACCCAAAAAAGTACCAGCGTTGCTGCTGCTGTGACCCCCGTATGGCCTGTGGCCTTGTTGGGTCCAGCTTTTTCTCCGCCGCTCTTTTGTGGCACTCAGACGCTGTGCGTCCTTAGCTTCCCTCAGCGTTTTGTGGAATTCGGTTCCCGTGGGATAGAGCCAATCATTTCCAATTGGGATGTGTGGCGCGCATAGTCCCGCAGTGTCACGTGGCAGGCATGGGCGGTGGAAATCCCGCCTCTGCAGACAGAGGTTATGGGTAGCGTGGCCTGTGAGCGCTAGTGCGTCCGCCAGTTTGTCCAATGACTCTGTTATCTTGCCTTCTGTGTCCTTGACATGGTTGGGGTCATGCATTTTCTGGTTTACCTCCACCAGAAGTTCACTGCAGTGCACTATTGCTATGGCTGCTTGGGCGATGGCATTCTGAGCATTGTACAGCCGGGTGTCATTGGTGCGGGCGTAGGAAGAAAGTGCTGACCGAATTTCTTTGTTGGTTAGCGGCACACCCAGTCTGGGGCAATTCTCAGGCGTGCGATATTTGGCGCCAAACTCCTTGAGTTTTTCATCTTCCAATTTCGAGCCGTACTCTTTTAGCGCATCAGCCATGTTGTCAGAGACCCGTGGTCCCATGTCTGTCTGTTTTTTCAATACAGTTTTGAATCGGTTGAGGGGATCTGGGCCCTTTTGTGTGGGTTCTTCCCTGTCTTCTATGTCCCCGTCGTCATCAGTCGACTCCATGACAAACTGTTGTTCGTCCTCTCTGTCACTGTCATATTCCGACCGTGCCACTTTCCTCTTTCTCTCTTCATCTGAAGGCTCTGGGGACATTTCATGTGCCTTCCTTTTTCTCTTTCTCTTTCCTTCTATTTGATCCATTTTCTTCTGCATCTTGCTCATTTGGCTTGTGAGTTTAGAAAGCGTTTGTGCCACAGCATTGAGCGTGGGCTTAGTGTCAACAGACCTAGAGTCTTCACTTGCACCTGAGCTTTGCTCATACTCTCTGTCCCTACCGTTGTTAGACATTTTTTATTTTTTATTTTTTTTTACATTTATTTTGTATTCTTTCTTTCGCTCTCTCTCTTTTTTTTCATTTTTTTTTTTCAAAGTATATAATAAGTAATGCTTTATACACACAGTGTTTCCTTGCACACAATTGTAAAAGTAAATTTCAGAAAACAAACTGAGCTATTTCCTGACACCAACAGAAAAGCACCATAGAACATAAACACAGAGCACTCTCATCTAGACACGTCCGACTGATAGGGCGGGTAAGGCGAGAACTGAAGTTGGCGGTAAAGGAGAGATAGCATAGGCACTGTCTGCCAGACAACCCCAGAGTGAGGTGGAATTAGGCACGGACATCCATCTCCCTTACTAGAACCTCTTCTGCTCACTGGACAATTACCCCCCGTGGGGATACCGGGGAGTCTTTTGTATAAATAGTTCTCTCACCTTCTGGAAGTTCTGTGCTTGTGACTTCCTCTAATCTGTCACTCTCTTTGACTCCGCCTTTCCCCTTTACTTACTGTCATCTACTATCTTTCTGCCTTACCAGTCCATTCTCCTGCCTTTTGTCATGAAACACTTTCCAAAAAGATTTCCTCCAGCCGAAGTCGGACTTGCTGGGCCTAGCTATTTCTTAGTTAGGCGCATAGCGGCAGCGTGACGCATCTGCGCTCATAATTGACAGGAAACTGTCTGAGCGACCCCCCAACTAAATAAAAAGTAATGTCCCATATGGCTTCGGCCGGGAGGACGTAAAGCTAAACTTTCATTCATTCATTCTGAGCGATCGACGAAGAAGATGTGGCCAATTACAATCGGAGTGGTTTGTTCCAGGCATGACCCCCCTGTGGCTGCTGACCCTGGGCCCCACCCTGTACCAGGACACGGACATCCAGATCCCTTACCAGAACTTCTTCTACTCCCTGCTGGGGCTGCTGCTGCCCGTGACCCTCGGCCTGCTGATCAAGCACCGCCGACCCCGCTGGGCCAAGGTCATGGTCAAGGTCAGCAAGGGGTTCATGGTCCTCTTCCTGTTGTTTGTGTTCACGGTGGGGTTGTACACCCACTGGTACATCTTCAGGATCATCACCTGGCAGGTGAGTTCTCCTCCCGTGGGGGATACCTTTTTTTTTCTCTTTTTTTTTTTAAAACAAATAGTTCCCCCACCTTCTGGAAGTTCTGTGCTTTGTAGCTTGAACACTAATTGTTTTTGTTTTGGTCACTCTCTTTGACTCTGCCTCATCCCTTTGTTTCCTGTCATCTACTAATATCTTTCTGCCTTACTGACCCAGTCCATTCTTCCGCGTTTTTGTTCTAGAAAGTCTTACAAAGATTTTCTCCAGCCGACGATGGACGTGCTGGGACTAACTTAAACTATTTCTTTGTTAGGCGCGCATAATGGCAGCATGACGCATCTGTGCAGGAAACTGTCTGTGCGATTGAAGAAGAAGAAGAAGATGTGTCTTTTTCTTTTCAAAGAGGGAAGGCTTTTGTTACGGCTGGTTTTGATATGAAACAACATAAAACAGTGTTAATTTTTACACATAATATGTTCGTCTCTTCAGTCACTCAAAAAGTCTCTCATCTGATGCATTGGGTTCCAATTTGAGTAAATAGACGATTTTCGGGGGAAGAAATTGGGGAGAGCACTTCGTGAAAATTAGAGTTGTTTACCTCGATTACTCAGTCAAATACCATAGCAACAATGGCGTCAAAGATTGAAACTGCGAAGCGAGTGAATGACTTGCAAACAATTTAAATAGAAAGAGAGGTGGTCACAGGTGGCCACAAACCGATCTAACTTGCAAAACGTCGAGAACACGCAAAGAAATAAACATTGAGATTGACCCAGATTGATAGAGAACAGATGCGAGAAACATGAATCGAGTGTGTCTTGATCTACTAAAACGCAGCATGTTAGGAGGGTGATTGTTACCATCTGGGGGGACAATTTCTATCATACAGTCTTGACATCTGTAGGGTCCCCCTTACCAAAAATGCTTCACAATAAGGGGTGCCATTATAAATCACATGTTAACGGACAGAAAGTTACCACTTTCAGATTGCTATCATGCATTTTTGGAAAGGGGTGACTCTACATATGTCAAAAATATACATGATAGCAATTGCCCCCCCCCCCCCCCGATTGTAATTATCCCTATTTTGTGGATCAACCACAGTACCTGATAGTAGAGTAACTTCCTCTGTTTGACAGATTGAGTTAATTAATTAGTAAGTAAGTTTTAATCTGTTATCGTATGAATGTGTTGTCGGTTGTAGTATGTGGACCATGTTATCTTGTATTGTCTTATCAAGTGTATACTATTCGTTATTTTCATATTTTAGTCTGATGTTTTATTTATATTTCAATTTGTAAAGCGCACAGAGCATACTGATAGTGTGGATTGATAGCGCTATATCAAATAAAATCATTATTATTATTATTATTAATTATTTCCGTACAATTCCTATTGAATTTGAATGGCCAGGTTTTACATACAGCAGAAACCAGCTAACTCAAAAGCAGGTACATACATGTACCTCCAAATATCGGATAATTCACACTACTTTTTTTTGGTCCCAATTTAATTCTTCTAATGGCAAAACCTTTTTATTTCTTTTTTTTCTTGAAATGTTGGCGAATATCTCAAAATAGAATTTCAATCCTTTCATATTTTAGCTCACCAGATTTTGCATTTTAGCATCACGGGATGATGACCATGCTTCAACAGTTTGTCCTTAATATGTGACCCAGCACCACGAAAGGGACATTAAGTCGCTGGGCTAGTTTCTCACAACAGGCTTGCAAAGTCAAAAATCTTATTTTTTATCAATTTTTAGTTATGGGTATTTTCGTGTTCTCTAACATCTTATCTTTCATATTTATAAAGGACAATCCTTGTCATGGTCTCTAAATACTCAAAAAAGTGCTTTTAAATGAGAAGGTTGATGCATTTTCTTGAGCTAGGCTAAACTTTAGACTGTTATTTCTCAAAATGGCCGACTGTCACCCTACCAAAATTGAAATGCTTATAACTCTAAAACGGAAAACATTACAAGAATGGTTCTTATATCATTTGAAAGAGAATTGTCTGAAGTTTCTAGCTGTACCATTATCTCAGATTCAGAATGGTCATTTTGACACTTAATGTGTCACATTCCCTCTTATGCTAGGAAGATTTCTTCAGATTTCTTACCAGCTATAAGAGGGAAAGCACATGAAAACCATGATTTTTACGCGTGACGTGGGGGGTCTTTAATGTCCCTTTTGTGGTGCTAGGTCACATATGTCAATACAAAGCTTTCCTGTTTTGCGCAGGTGGTGGTGACCTCGTTCGTCATCCCTTACGCCGGCTTCCTCCTCGGAGGCTTGGTGGCCTTCCTCTTCCGCATGCCTCCATACCGCGTGGTGACCATCGCCATAGAGACGGGCATCCAGAACACGGGCATCGCCATCGTCCTTCTCCTGCTTTCCCTGGGCCACCCCGAGTCCGACCTCAGCATCGTGGCACCCATCCTCTCCGCCACCTTCACGCCCCTCCCTCTCTGCGTGGGAATGGCCTACGTCCAGGGGCGCAAGCACTGCTGCAACAAGGACAAAGTTCCTGCGGAGGAGGAAGGCGATGCCGATCAAGAATCGCGGGAAGTCATGACGGTTGAGGTGGCAGAGGCTAGGAATGGTGAGAAGGCGGAGGAGAACGAAGTGGTGCTGAAGCTCCAGGATGGAAGGTCTTTGCTGAGTAGGTGATGATCTGGATCTGGAGGTATACGTCGCAGACGCCACTTCTGACGATAGATGCAATGGAACTAGGAGGGCGCATTCCTTATTATAATTAAAAGAAAAAGATAGAAAGGAGAAAGACCTACTGCTTACCTGGGTTAAGACCATTAAACCCCCCAGTTCAGCCGGAAGGGCCCAGGCCCCACTTCCAGAAGCAAGCAAAAACAACAACAAAAAACTAATGATCTAGTGGTCAGTGGACGCAGGCTCAGATGGTGATCTGGTCAGCGCTGATGTAAATGCGCTGACGGAGCCTGCAGTGACAGTAGCCTCACTCAGTTGTTTCCACTCCGTGGCAGTCCTGACGAAGAAGGTGCTGATCAAGAAGATGCTGATCAAGAAACACGGGGAAGTTATTTGGGGTCGGAGGTGGATGAAAAGGGTGAGAAGGTGGAGGAAGACGATGTGGTGTTGAAACTCAGGACTACGGATCAGGATGGAGGGTGAAGACGCCGTTGATTGAGTGGTGTCGGTGTTTGTTAACGCGATGGTTACTGATCGAGTAGGGCTGGATGGAGCCCACAGCACATGAATCTTTTTTTCTCTCTGTTAACTAAGTTTTTGTCTTTGAGCAGTAAAACTTAGTAGGATGATCTTGTCTCTAGTCTATGGTCACACGCCCGGCCTTAGCCTACTTTCCCATTGTCTCCCGATTAAATTTCAATTCTGGGAGAGACAACCTTAACCCTTTTGCCGCCAACATCGCAGACTGATTTAACCCCCTGTGTACTCACTGTCCCGAACCTTTCTCACTTCAATTCCCCCCCCCCCCCCCCCCTTGATTTGTGTTCACAGCCTTGCTCTTTGGTTTCAACTTTGTTGTATCATTTACACGTTGGACTGTAGAGGGGAAGTATTGTTTTTATTTTGATCTTGATGGTTTTTTTGCTCCTTCTGTTGCCTGCTTTTTGCTCCTTTTGCTATGTTTGCTGTTTAATTGTTTGTCTGTGTTGATAAAGGCGCATTCGCCGAAATATCCAGTAGTTTAGGTTTTGTCTCTTGTGAATAAAATAACGTCACTTTGCACTTGTCGTGTAGTTGTTTGTTTGCCCCATGTCGCTAAAAGGCATGAACGTAGGATCTGTTATCCAATGACCTTGTGTTGTTAATTTTGGGAGATAAGGTAAAAGGCCTTCCTTGTTTGATGCATGCATGGGTGCTACTCTTTCATTTTTACACTGATTTCAGTATTTTTAATTTGACCAGAAACTGAACTTCAGTGGGTTTTTTAATTCATCCCCAAAACAAAAAAAATGGCCACAAGCAATTTGGGGCGTTTTGAACTTAGTCTAGTAGTTCTAACTTGGAAGTTTACAAAGGCAATGTAATCATTTCACAAGGCTTATCAGACTCACACTGTCTCTGTCTATCATTTTAACTGTCTGTCTGTCTCATTATATTTCTCTCTTAACACTTGTAACCCCGATTAAAATGATGACTCTACTCCCTGTAACCACCAAATTAATGTTGGTAAACTGGGCCCGAAATGGGGTACTTTGTTTAAAAAAATATTAAAAAATAACTACTTGATGGATTGACTTCAAATGTTCAGGGTTTGTGTATAAATGAAGAATGTTTAACTTGCAATGTTTTTTTTTTTTATGTGATATTTTTGATTTTTTGATATTGCAATTTTAACTCCAAAATACATAACGAAGTGGGTGTACGGGGGCGGTTTTAGACGGTTTGGTAGGAGAAAGTAATGGATGTTATGGGTGGAATCAGGCTATAAGGGGCTTAAAACGTTAAAGTTGCCCCCCTGAATCGTCTGACGGGGCTCTGCCCCTGTACCCTGCCGGGGCCATGGGTCCCTGGACCCCAGCCTTTCAGGGTTTTTTTCATTTTGGGGAGTTGCACCCATATACATGTTATAGTGGGATTCACAGTATTGCAGAGGCTAATTTTTCTTTACCCAGGAAAAT